>PISX010000124.1:0-382191 GCA_004024625.1 Mellivora capensis | reverse complement strand
AGCGTGGAGGTTCCTCAAAAAGTTGAAAATAGAACTACCCTATGACCCAGCAATTGCACTACTGGGTATTTACCCTAAAGATACAAACGTAGTGATCCGAAGGGGCACGTGCACCCGAATGTTTATAGCAGCAATGTCTACAATAGCCAAACTATGGAAAGAGCCTAGATGTCCATCAACAGATCAATGGATAAAGAAGCAGTGGTATATATACACGATGGAATCCTATGCAGCCATCAAAAGAAATGAAATCTTGCCATTCGCAATGACGTGGATGGAACTAGAGGGTATCATGCTTAGTGAAATAAGTCAATCAGAGAAAGACAACTATCATATGATATCTCTGATATGAGGAAGTGGAGAGGCAACATGGGGGACTAGGGGGGTAGAAAAAGAAGAAAAGAAACAAGATGGGATTGGGAGGGAGACAAACCATAAGTGACTCTTAATCTCACAAAACAAACTGAGGGTTGCTGGGGGGAGGGGGTCGGGAAAGGGGGGTGGGGTAATGGACATTGGGGAGGGTATGTGCTATGGTTAGTGCTCTGAAGTGTGTAGACCTGGCGATTCACAGACATGTACCCCTGGTGATATAAATATGTTTATTAAAAAATTTAAAAAAATTTAAAAAAAAAGACATCAGACTGCTCATGAACCTGCCCAAGGTTATGTCCTTGCAAGAGCACCTCATGCCCAATGACTTGTTGATGCAGGGCAGGCTTTCACAACGGGACTGATGGCTCTCTATTGTAAGGGCTGCCTTGGGCATCATAGGATACTTAGCAGCAGGATCCCTGGGCTCTACACACAAGATGCCACCCATGCATGCTTCCGCCACCACACACACACACACACACACACACACACACACAGAGTTGTGACAGCCAAAAATATTTTCAGACCTTCCCAAATGTTTTGGGGAGTGGAGTGGGGGGAAGGAATCACCTCGCACCACCCTTCACCTTAAGAATGACCTACGTAAGAAAAAAGCTTTCTTGACTTACTTTGGAAGAGCCCTGAAGGGCCATCCCAACTCCAGAACACCACCTTGGTGGCAGCCGCATTATAGTTCAATTTCTCCCTCTACCTCATTCTGCCTTCCTTGTTTTTGTGTAGGATTTCCTGACACTGGTCCCGTAAAACTCCAGATGCAGCCCTGCATCTCAGAGTCTATTTCCAAGGAACACAGCTGTATTAGTCTGATAGAGCTGCCATAACAAGGTATCACAGACTGGGGGGCTTAACCAACAGAACTGTATTTCCTCACAGTTTTGGATCTGGAAGTCCAAGATCAAGGTGCAGCAGGGCTGTTTTCTTCTGAAGCCTCTCTTCTTGGCTTTTAGATGGCCACCTTCTTCCAGTGTCTTCACACAGTCTCTCCTCTGTGTGTGTCTGTGTTCTCATCTCCTCTTATAAGAACATTATTATATTGGATCAGAGCCCATCCTAATGACCTCATTTTACCTTAACGATCTCTATAAAGGCCACATCTCTCAATACAACCACATTCTGAGATACTGAGTATTTGAATTCAATGTTAGGAGGACACAATTCAGCCCCATAATACCAACCCAAGACAAGTGGGAGGTGGTTCACTTCCAGAACACGGGCTCATGGCAGCCATCTTGATCTGAGACAGTTGTCCAAACATGCTCCTCTCCAGGTCATGCTGGAAAGAGCTGGAGTTGCTCCAGCACCAAACTACTACAGGTGAAGCTGGTAGGCAGGTCACACATCAATTCATGTCCCAGCTTAGGCACTTGTTCTCTCGGCAGTTCTCAGCCTGTATGATCTGGGTCTAGCTCACACCTTCTCAAGCCTCAACCTCCCTCTCTCCTCAAGTTCTAAATTCACTTCCTACGAGGTTAGTGTTAGGCTGACTGGACTAGAACCCTGTACAATGAAGTCAACATGGGGTGAAGGTGTGGGAAACGAATGGAAGAGTGAGGTCCAGAGTTGATGTTCACTTACTTCCCTATTACTGTCTCCTCCGTTTAGAACATTCTTAGACCAGGGGGTGTAGACCAGCAGATTGTGAAACAAATCTAGCACACAGATGCGATATCTTTGGCCCATCCAATATTTTAAAAAATTTGAATAATTTCTTAACATCTTAAAATCAAAGATTTAGGGCTTCTCCTAATAAAATCTGAGCATGTGAAAAAATAGCTTTCATTGCTGCATGACAAGAATTATCTGAAGCTAAGTGGGTCTGCCTCTTTTAGATAGGGGCTATACTTTCTTGTTTACCCCAGTCCCACAGTTCCCTACTGATTTACACCTCGGTGATTTAGCCCACTTAGGTCTTTGAGTTTACAACCCATGCTTTAGACTTCCTTCTCTTTATTCCTAGTGACCGCATTTTGGCAAAGCTGAGAGCGACTCCCAGATTCATCTACTGCTTAATCATTGTCAAGCCTCAGTTAGCTGGGGAAGTGGTAGTCTTTCTTTCCATTCTTTGGTAGAAGAAGATGCAAAGTTGTGACTCATTTGAAGTCCCATCAAAGTGTCTTAAAAAATGTAGGATAAAATGTCAATTAAAAAAATAGTGTTTTCCTATAACAGCAGTATAAAATATTTAGTATTTCCTATACTAAAAAATACTAAATAATTAAAATATTACTTTCCTTTATAATAGCAACAGTTTTTAAATGTCCAATAATTAACCCAATAGTAAATTCACTAGATCTTTACAAAGAAAACTAAAAAATGTTGAAGTACATAAAAGAAGATATAAAGTACTATGCCATGTCCATGGATAGAATAATAACATAAATATGTTAATCTTCTCAAAATTAATGTGCACATTCAATATTCCAGTCAAAGTCCTGAATTTGTGTTTGTGAGGAACTGACATACTGCTTTTAAAATGTATGGAGGGGTGCCTCCTGGGTGGCTCAGTGGGTTAAGTATCGGCCTTTGGCTCAGGTTGCAGCCCTGGGGTCCTGGGATTGAGCCCTTCGTGGAGCCTGACATCGGGCTCCCTCCTCAGCGGGGAGCCTGTTCTTCCCTTTCCCTCTGCAGCTCCCTCTGCTTGTGTTCCACTCACTCTCTCCTTCTCTCTCCCTCAAATAAATAAATAAAATCTTTTAATAAAATAAAATAAAATGTGTATGGAAGAATATAAGTCAATGCACAGGTAAATAAAATTTGAAAAAGAAGAGGAAAGAGAATTGACTTACCAAACATCGTTTTACTACAAAGCACAGTAAAGCAAACAGTGGGGGCCGTTATGAAGAAATGGACAAATGGTTCAGAGGGGAACAATGGAGAACCCAGGAACAGGCCAGTTACAAATGGACATTTGGTGTATGTATGATAAAGTGTCATCACAAACCAGCTGGACTAAGAATGGAATATTTAGTAGACAGAGTTAGGAAATTGGCTATTCATAGGTAGAAAAATAAGATGCACACTGTATGTCCTTTATACAAAAAAAAAGTCAAATTTAATTAAAGACTTAACTGTGAAAGGCAGACTTGGAAAGCTAGTAGGAGTAAATGTAGGACAGTATTTTACTGATTTTGAATTAGAAAGGATTTTTTAAAGAGTAGATAGTTCTTTTTTTCAAAAGTGAAGGATTTCTGTTCTGATGACCATAGACAAAATTGGCAGATTGGTGACAGATTAGGAGAAGGCATTTACAATATCCACCACCACAAAAGATCAATAACTACGACATGCAATGAGTGCACACTAATCAACCACAATAGAAAACCTAGTAGAAAAAATATTCAAAGCATATGATCAGATAATTCATGGAAAGAGAAAAATCTAACAACTCACAAGTAGATAAAAGGCAGCTCAATGTAACCTGAAGTCAAAGAAATACAAATTAAAATTAGAAGCTATTACTTCATATCCACATATTCGCAAAATAAGAAAGACAGATCATAGTCTGAGATATGGGGGAGTAGAAGCTCTCATGCCTAGCTAGCAGGAGGGCAAACTGGTACATAATATGGCAGTAATGTACTTAGTGAAAATGAATTGTTTATTACCCAGCAAGCCTACACTTGAGGATGGGCTCCACAGACTGCACAGGTATGACAGGGGATATGTATGAGAAAGGATATTTATCACAGTGCTGTCTCACAGAGCAAGGAGATGGAACAGCCTGGATGTCCATCAGTAGGACAACAGATGCAACAGATTAATGTCAATGGGAAACAATACAATAGTCAGAAAGAAAGGAACTAGACTTATGAGCAGCCACAGAGAAAAGATGTCAACAAATATATTAACACATGAAAAAAGTAAGAAACTGAATAAAGATCTGTATCTCAACACTATTTGTGTAAATTAAAAATCAAACTCCCAGAGAGTATTATATACACATGCATTTGTATACACACATAATATATGTATATATTTCTGTGTGGGTATATTTATACTTTTTTTCCCAGGATGCACAAGTAGTTCTCAGCCTTGGTGATATCCACATTTGTTCTAACGTCTTTGTTGGGGCGCCTGGCTGGCTCAGTGGGTTAAAGCCTCTGCCTTCAGCTCAGATCATGATCCCAGGGTCCTGGGATCAAGCCCCGAATCAGGCTCTCTGCTCAGCAGGGAGCCTGCTTCCTCTCTCTCTCTGCCTGCCTCTCTGCCTACTTGTAATCTCTGTCTGTCAAATAAATAAATAAAATCTTAAAAAAAAATAAAAATAAATGTCTTTGTTGTGGAGGTATGTCCCAAGCATTGTAGGATGCTTGACAGCATCTTTGGTCTCTCTCTCGTAAATGCCAGTAGCACATTTTCAGGAAAACCAACAACTTCTCCAAACATTTACAGGTGTCTCCTGGTTGAGATGGAGGAACTACTGGGGATTAAGAATCATTGGCTCAAATCATGTATCACTGGCTGAAACTATTAGAGTAGCTAGTGAAGTATTTAGAGGCAGGGACTGGGAGAAAGACTGTGTGGGCAAAGGAAAAGTATTACAATAAAAAAAGAGCAGTGGTGGTGTGCCATGAACTGAAGAGAACGATTAATTCAACTTTGAGTACCTGATGTCCAAATACAAGCAATGAAGAAACACAAAACAAACTAAAATTGGCCTTAGTGCTCAGGATTGGCAGATGTTAGTTGGAGTTCAGTCTGTTGCCATGTGAAAATCCTTGAAGGGAAAAAAAATGAGTAGACCCCATAATCTTTTGGCTTTCACTGTGACTCTAGCCTTGGCTTTCCTTTACTAAGTCTGTGCTAACGAATATTTTGCAAAAGCTCTGGTGTTATGAAGACAGTGTTGGATTAACCAATGGACAAAGCACATGCTGTGATCAGCAAAGCAGAAAATCAGACACTGGTGAGAAAAAGTCAGCCCTGATGAAACTGCCTGGATTTTTTAAATTAGAAAAAGCTAGAAAGAAACCTTTAAAAATAAATAATATTTTCTAAAAGTAGCACATTACCAAAAGATACAAATGAGGAATAAAAAAGCTAGAGTAGCTTTATTAATATCAGGCAAAATAGACTTTAAGAAAAAGAGTGTTACAAGAGACAAAAAAAGGACACTTCATTACATTAAAAGGGACAATAAATCAGGAAGATAGAATAAATAGAAATAAGGAGAAATAAACAAACCCACAAAATGTGAACATTACCACACTTCTTTCAGTAATGAAACAACTAAAAATAAATCAGTAAGTATACAGAAGACCTGAATAACAAAACACTTTACAAATATTTTAACATAAAACACTATACCCCCAAATCACAAAATACACATTCCTTTGAAGGACACATGGAATGTTTATGAAGATAAACTATATCCTGAGTCATAAAACAAGTCTCAATAGAATTCAAAATATAGAAATCTTACAGAATATATTATCTGACCACAGTGGAAATAAATTAGAAGTTAACAAAAATAAAGCAACTAGAATAGCTGGAAAAGAAAAATTACATTGTTAAACAAACCATTGATCAATGAAGAAATCTCAAAGGAAATCAGAAAATATTTTGAACTGAGTATTAATAAGCACATAACATCAAAATTTGTGGGACTGTATGGCATTAACTGTTTGTAAGAAAAGAGGTAGATCTTGGGGCACCTGGGTGACTTAGTTGGTTAAATGGCCGGCTCTTGATTTGGGCTCAGGTCATGATCTCAGGGACCTGGAATTGAGTCCTAAGTTGGGCTCTGCACTCAGCAGAGAGTCTGCTTGAGGAATCTCTCTCTCCCTCTGCCTCTGCTCCTCCCTCTGCTCACGTTCTCTCATGCTGTCTCTCTCTCTCAACTAAATAAATAAATCTTAAAAAAAAAAGGAGGTAGTTCTCAAATCAATGATCTAAATTTCTACCATAAGGAAAAAGAAGAGCAACATAAACTCAAAGTAAACAGAAGAAAAAAAATGATGAAGAAAGGAGAAGATATTAATGAAATTGAAGCCAGAAAAGTAAAGAGAATCAATGAAATCAAAGCTGGTTATTTGAGGGAAAAAAATCAATGAAATTCATAAGGCTCTGTAGAAAAGACAAAAAATTGCCAATATCAGGAATAAATGAATAATATCACTACAGATCTTACAGACATAAAAATATTAATAAGGGAATATCATGAAAACTTTATACCAATAAATTTGACATCATACACAAAATGGAAAATTCCCTAAAAGACATGAACTGACTGCCAAGGCTACTGTAAGAATAGATAATGTGAACAGTCCACAGCTTTTAAGGAAATTGAATTATAGTTTAAAAACATTTTCAAAAAGAAATTTCCATGCCCAGATGACTGTAGTGGTGAATTCTATCAAAAATTAAGGAAATGGGGAGCCTGGCTGGCTCATTCAGCTAAGCATGCAACTCTTGATCTTGGGGTTGTGAGTTTGAGCCCCACGTTGTTTGTAGAAATTACTTTTAAAAATTTTTTCTTTAAAAAAATTTAAGAAAAATATAATGCCAACTCGAGACAGACACTTTCATAAAAATTAAGCAAAGGAAATAATTCAGAATTTATTTTATGAGGCCAGCATTACTTTGACGTAAAATCAACCAAAATATTACAAAAAAAGGAAACTAAACCACAGATCAGTAACTCTCATAAACACGGATACAAAAATCTCTAACCAAATATTAGCAAATTGAAACTTGTAATAAATTAAAAAGATAATACATCATGACCAAATGTAGTTTATCCCAGGAATTCAAGGTTGATTTAATGATTGAAACCAATCAATGTAATTCACCATATTAAAAGACAAAAAATATAAAATAAGATCATCTAAATAGATGCAGAAAAGACATTTGACAAAATCCAGCATTCCTTTATGATAAAAACCCACATCAAATTATGAAGAGAAGGGAAATTTCTCAATTGCATGAAGGGTATCTACAGCAAAAGCTATAGCTACAGCTACATTTCTCTTAATGGTGAATGCTCCCCAGAAATAAAGCAAAAATGTCTGCTCTCACCATTCTATTAGTATTGTACTGAAAGTCCTCTGTAAAATTTCTAAGAAATACACAAAAAAGATACTATAAAAACTAAGTGACTTCAATAAGCCTGTAGGAGCCAAAGTCAGCATATAAAACCAGATTATATTCTAACATATTACCAAAAAACAATTTAAATGTGAAGTTTTTTGTTTTTTTTTTTAAGATTTTATTTAGTGGAGAAGGAAGTTGAGGGAAATTGGAAGGGGAGGTGAACCATGAGAGACTATGGACTCTGAAAAACAACCTGAGGGTTTTTTTTTTTTTTAAAGATTATTTATTTATTTGACAGACAGTGATCACAAATAGGCAGAGAGGCAGGCAGAGAGAGAGGAGGAAGCAGGCTCCCCGCTGAGCAGAGAGCCTGATGTGGGGCTGGATCCCAGGACCCTGGGATCATGACCTGAGCAGAAGGCAGAGGCTTTAACCCACTGAGCCACCCAGGTGCCCCAACCTGAGGGGTTTTGAAGGGGCAGGGGGTGGGAGGTTGGGGGAGCCAGGTGGTGGGTTTTAGGGAGGGCACGTATTGCATGGAGCACTGGGTGTGGTGCAAAAACAATGAATACTGTTACGCTGAAAAGAAATAAAAATAAATAAATACATTTTTTAAAAAAGATTTTATTTATTTGTCAGAGAGAGAGATGGCAAGAGAGGGAACACATGTAGGGGGAGTGGAAGAGAGAAGCAGGCTTCCCTCTGAGCAGGGAGCCTGATGCAAGGCTCAATCCCAGGATCCTGGAATCATGACCTGAGCCAAAGACAGATGCTTAACCACTAAGCCACCCAGATGCCCCAAAATGTGAAATTAAAAAAAAAAAAAAAGCTATTTACAAGAGCATCTGATAATATGAAACATCTAGGGATAAATTTAACAAAAGATTTATAAGATCTGTATTCTGAAACTAAGAACAGTACCGAAAAACTTAAAGAAAAGCTAAAAGCTAAATAAAATGAAGATCTACATCATGTTCATGGATCAAAAGATTTAATAATTTCAAGATGTCAATCTTCTCCAAATTGATTTACAGATTCAATGCAATAGCAATCAAAATCTCTGCAGGGTTTTTTTTTTGGTAGAAATTATCAAGCTGATTCTAAAATTTATACAGAAATACAAAGGACCTAGAACAACTGAGGCAATACTAAAAAAGCAAACAAAAACAACAACAACAACAAAAAACAAACAGAAAAAGAAAACCTAAAGGATGGATGCTACCTGATTTTAAGACTTATGATAAAGCTACAGTTATTAAGACAGCATAGTAATGCCATAAAAATAGACATATAGATAAGTGGCACAGAATAGAGATTTTAGGGGCGCCTGAGTGGCTCAGTGGGTTAAAGCCTCTGCCTTCGGCTTGGGTCATGATCCCAGGGTCCTGGGATCAAGCCCTACATCGGGCTCTCTGCTCAGCAAGGAGCCTGCTTCCCCCTCCCTCTCTCTGCCTGCCTCTCTGCCCACTTGTGATCTCTGTCAAATAAATAAATAGAATCTTTAAAAAAAAAAGAATAGAGATTTTAGAAATTCCCACACATATATGGTCAATTGATTTTCAACAAATTGGGCAAGACATTCAACTGCCTTGGAGAAAGAATAACCTTTTCTTAAAAACAACACCTTGATAGTCATAAGCAAAAAAGTAAACCTGTACCTTACCTTCCACCATAGATAAAAATTAACTCAAAGTGGATCATCAATCTAAATGTACAGGGTAAAACTATAAAACTTCTAAAAGAAAATATTAGCAATATTGAACTGTCAAAGATTTTTTATAAAGGACACAAAAACATGAACTATAAAAGAAAAATATCAATAATTGAGATTTGATGAACATGAAAAATTCTTGCTCTTCAGAAGACACTGTTAACACAAATGAAAAAAACAAGCCACAAATTGGGAGAACATATCTGCAAAAAACGTACATGACCAAGGACTTGCATGAAGCATATGTAAAGAACTCTTATAACTCAATAATAAGACATGAGAAGTCCAATACAAAAAAAGAGGCTGGGGGGTAGATGAACTGAAGAGACTCTTCATCAAGCTAGCTAAAGGAATGCCAAATAAGAACATTAAAAATATACTCAATATCAATAGTCATTATGGAAATGCAAGTCAAAATCACATTAGATACCACTGCGTACTTCCCAGCATGGCTAAAATTAAAAACTTTTATCCTACTAAGTGTTGATGAGGACATGAAGGAACTAGAACTCTCATTTACTGCTTGTGTGAATGCAAATGTTACAACCACTTCAGAAAAAAAGTCTGGCAGTTTCTTAAGAAATTAACAGCGTTAGTTAATTTAGTGTTTTCAGATAAAATAGAGGAAGTTAAATTGGAACTTCACATAAAAAATAATTTTTAATACAGGTATGGCTTAAAAATTTAACAAGACATATATATTTAAAAAGTTACTTGCTGTTTATCTGAAATTCAATTTAATTGGGTACTTTGTATTTTTGTTTACTAAATCTGGCAATTCTACTTCCTGTACAGCCCAATCATTCCATTCCTAGGCATTAACCCAAGAAAAATAAAAATGTATGTCGACTTGTATATATAGTGTTCATAGAAGCTTCCTTTGTAATAGCCCTAAACTGGAAACAATTCAAATGTCCATGAACAAAAGAAGGGATAAACGAATATGGTATATCCACACAACACATCACTACTCAATATAAAACAAAAGGCAATGAACTATGGATACGCATAAGCTATGGATGAATATCAAATTAATTATGCTGAGTGAGAGAAAGCAGAAAATAAAGAGTACATACCAAATTGTTCCATTTACATGAAATTCTAGAAAATGACAACTTATCTATAATGTCAGAAAGCTGATCAGTGATCGCCTACGGCAGGCAATGGTTGAAGTGAGATGCAGAAGCAGGGAAGATGCTTTTGAAACTTCTGGGAGTGATAGATATGTTCATTATCTAGATTTTTATTTAATTTAATTTATTTATTTGACAGAGAGAGATCACAAGTAGGCAGAGAGAGAGGGGGAAGCAGGCTCCCTGCTGAGCAGAGAGCCCGATGCAGGGCTTGATCCCAGGACCCTGGGATCATGACCTGAGCCGAAGGCAGAGGCTTTAACCCACTGAGCCACCCAGGCACCCCCATTATCTAGATTTTGATGATGGTTTCATGGGTGTTTACATATGTCAAAATCTATCAGATTGTATATTTTTTAAATATGTGCAGTATGTTGTGTGTCAATGACACTTTGATGAAGCTATAAAATTTTGTTTTGAATTTTCCTGTGTGAATTTACTCTGTGTATAACAGTGTGTGAAACTCTCCAGTGAATAAAACAAACATTTTACTTACTTGGAGAGAGAAGACCGACAAATATAAAAATATATAAAAAATAAAATATAAAATAAAAAAAATAAAAAAAATAAAAAATAAAAGCACAAATGTTAAATAAGATGTAATTTGGGACAGTATTTGCAAGTGTCAAACCGATGTACTTTAATTTATCCCACAATTCATGTTCCTTTGAAACTTTCTGCCTCAGAGAGGGACCTAAATCTTATAACCAGAGAGTGGAAGAAAACAGATACTTGACTTCATTAACAGAATAAAGGGCTTGCCAAGTAAGCCTGGGGAAAGAGTGGGTTTCTTACATTTCTTGAGTTATATCAAAGGGTAGATTTGGAGAATTAGATCAAGGATTTTTCTACCAATAGTGGAGAGCCAATATTCCTTCCACTTGCGACAACTAGATACTATGATTGAAAGAGTATAATAAGAGAAAAAAAAATCACGCTTTATAGCCAATGATGGGGAAAAGAAGAGAGGAATAGTTTGAAAGCAGATTCCATGGTTCTCCTTTTCTACATCCTCTCAATATCCTCTGTGTCTTGCCAGTCTTGCTGACCCTCTTGCCCATACCTAAGGTTCGACCAGTGCCTTTGCTGTAGCAAAGGGCAAGAGCCTGAGGCTTCCCTGAGGCTTCTTGGCTTTCTGTGTGATTTGAAGATGAGCAGAAACATATGTGTGCCCTGAGGTAGAAATGGAGAAAGTAGCTGAAATTGCTGGCTGTCTTCTCTAAGAGGGGCTGCAGCTACGGGAATCTTTATTTATTTTGTTAAGGAGGCTCCGACATAGTAGGTTTGAACTCATGACCCTGAGTTCAAGACCTGAGCTGAGATCAAGATTCAGATGCTTAACTGACTGAGCCACCCAAGTGCCCTAGTTATGGAAATCCTTAAACATTCATGAAAGCCAGAGTGGAGGCCACTGGTGAGCAGCAGTTGGAGAGGATGGCTCTGAAGCACTGCCCAGGCCAAGGGAAGGGACCACACGTGCGCTGATAGCAGATGTTTGCTTCAGAGGCTGGCCCAATGATTAGATAGTATGAAGACTTCACACACCACCGTAAGCATCCTACAGGTTCTACCATTCTACCATCTTACAAGGGAATTTGGGGGGTGGGGGGTAATTCTGAAAGAAGAAGCATTTTACCTAAAGAACTGAACATCCCCCAAAGATACTCTATTAGTTTATTACTTTGGAGTAAATAGTTCCCTCACCCTGCTCCCTAACCCACCCCATCAATAATACCCAGAGGATGTGCACTCCAATGTAAGTCTAGACTATAGACAAACTAAAGAAAATTTATTTCCACTGCACATCTTTATGTGATGTATATACCTTTGCAACCCATTACCAAGATAATACAAGATATGTTTCAAGGCATTCAGTGATGGAGAGCAAGAGTGGTAGCCAGAAAGTGAGGGACAGTCACAGAGGGGGGGACTCAGTCCTATGGCCTGCGTAAGGTTTTAGGCAGAGAGGAGAAGCATGTCAGGTGGGGAGAGCTGCCTGAAGGAGGGTCTGCAGGTGAGGACAGGCACTGTGGGGGAGAAGGGAGCAGAGAGCTCACATTGACCAGAGGGTCTCTGGTGCCCCACTTGGTTAGCATGACCGGGAACTCAGCAGTGAGTGAGCTCAGAAAAGGCTGGTTCTGAACAGGCATGGACCTGCCTTCTGGAAAGTTTGCAAAAAGAAAGCCAGAGAACGTGGCCACCTGAATGTCACTTGGTCTCTCAATAGGTCAAGAAGCTGAATGTGGTCATGTGATGCCTCCTGGGGCTTACAGAGTGGCAAACAGTTTCAACATGGCACTGAGAGGGACTGGGGCGATTCTTTAGAGGGCAAGTCTAAGGCACTAGAAACACCAAGGGTCATTCTCCTAGGAAGTCAATCTAAGGAAACCAGAGACTCAGAATGAAGGCTGGCTGGCACCCAGGAAAGAGAGCTCTTATCTTCTTGTTTCTATTCTGTCCATAAAGAATGTAAGGGGCGCCTGGGTGGCTCAGTGGGTTAAAGCCTCTGCCTTCGGCTCAGGTCATGATCCCAGGGTCCTGGGATCGAGCCCCGAATCGGGCTCTCTGCTCAGCAGGAAGTCTGCTTCCTCCTCTCTCTCTGCTGCCTCTCTGCCTACTTGTGATCGCTCTCTGTCAAATAAATAAATAAAATCTTAAAAAAAAATAAAAGAATGTAAGCCAGCTCGATCCTTGAGAACTGGCCTGACTCATATTTCATGTCCCTTCCTGAGGCTGGGCTGCTCAGCCAGGCAGAACTTGCTGAGAGGTCATGGAATAGGAAGAGGGTTGCTCTTTGCAGCTCTGATGCTTGGACATGGCCTGCCCCCACCTCTCCTTCCCACATCTTACCTCATGTGTTTTTAATTGGTCGTCACTTTCAGGCACACTTCTCCCTCTGCCTCTCTGACCTGGGCCTCCTGCAGCAGGCCACATAGCCATGGGACAGACAGCAGGCCTCCTGTCTGCACCTGGAGGTCCCACATAGCTCAGGTGAGTGCTGGGCTGAGAAGCCCTACAGCTTCCCCCCATGTGACACGAAGCCAGATTGTATCCAGAAGGGCTCACCTCTGTGGAGAGGAAGAACAGAGTTGTTTGGCCAGGACCCCAGGCCAGGTCAAGTGGTGCCCAAACTGGTCATATGGAAGAGTCCCACTTTGACCCCAAAATAAAATAAAGCAACAAAAAGCTTATACCCATTAGAATGGCCCAAATTTAGAACACTGACAACACCAAATGCCAGCAAAGAGGCGGAGCAACAGGCACTCTCATTCATTGCTGATGGAAACGTGAAATAGTGCAGCCCTCTGGAGGACACTTTGGTGGCTTCTTACGAAGCTGAATGTACTCTTAACATACAATCCAGCAATTGCATTTGGTATTTACCGAACAAACTGAGAACCTCTCTCTGCACAAAAACCTGCACATGGCCATTTATGGCAGCTTTGTGGATAATTGCCAAAATGTGGAAGTATCCAAGAAGTCCCTCAGTAGGTGAATGGATGAAGAAACTTTGGTAAGTCCAGAGAGTGGAATTATATGCAGAGCTAGAAAGAAATGTTCTGTCAAGCCATGAGAAGACATGGAAGAAACTTAAATGCATAGAACTAAGTGAAAGAAACCAATCTGAAGAGGTTACATACTGTGTGATTGCAACTATATGACTTTCTGGGAGGGGCAGAACTATGGAGACAGTAAAATAGCGGTTGCCAGAGATGTGTGACAGGGAAGGACAGGGATGAATAGGTGGAGCATAGAGGATTTTTAGGGCAGTGGAAATGCTCCATATGATACCATCAGGATGGATCCATGTCTGTACCTTTGTCCAAACCCAGAGACCCTATAACACCATGAGTAAACCCTAATGTACACTATGGTCTCAGAGTGACAATGACATGTCACTGTAAGTTCATCAACTGTAACAAATACATCACTCCGGGGGGCGGGGATGTTGATTATGGGGGAGGTTATACAGTATGGGGACAAGTGGTTAAGTAGGAAATCTCCGTTTCTTTGCTTGAATTTTACTGTGAGTCTGAAATTGCTCTAAAATCTAGTCTTGAGGCACCTGGGGGGTTCAGTTGGTTAAGATCTGACTCTTCATTCTGCTCAGGTGATGACATCATGACCCTGAGATCAAGCCCTGAATCAAGCTCTGTGCTCAGTGTGGAGTCTGCTTGAGATTATCTCTCTCCCTCTCCCTCTGCACCATCCCCCGTTTGCACTATCCCTCCCCTTCTTTAATATAAACAAATAAACCTTAAAAGAAAAACTAGTCTTAATTTAAAAAAAAATAAATGATTAAGCTAATAGGGGGTTAATAACAGTTTAAGTGAATAATGTTCACTTTTGAAGAAGAGTCACAGTATAAGAAAAACAGTACTCATTAGGACTTTAGGAAACATTTATAGGAATTCTGGGAGGCCTTATAATAATTTCGTCACCAAAAGGGTGTGTGAGACCCACAAGTCTTCAATCACCCACAGGTCTGCAATCACCCACAGCAGGCCCACCTGATGTACATGACTTTCAAGGAACCCTGAGCAACCAGCAGACCAGCTGGGCTCAGTTCACTAGTCTCATTCTGTCATCTCTGAGCTGATGTCAAGGTCTGATATACAAGCATTGGGCTTTTTCACTCACACCAGACACAGAGACTTCAGACCCCCTCCTTTTCTCATATCAACTATTCCATAATCCAGCTCAAATTTCTCAGCCTCCAGAAACTGAAAGAGAATTGACACTCTTTACTATTTGCCATTTACTTGGTACTTTCTATACATTATTCGGTCTCTGTAAGCAGGGATCCTAGCAGGACCCAATCTACCCTTGAGAGTGGTTGAAGGATACCCCACCTCACAAAACACTGTTTGGAGACTTGGATTTGCATGGAAGCTAGAATGTCTTCTGGGAACGTATCTTGATTGCTGTTCATGGCTGGGATTCAGACAAGCCTGATAGACTTGGGGGCTGTGGATTGGCCAGGTCTTACAGAAGGCAGGGAAGAAATTGATCCTATGGACTCAGACTCAGTCAGCAAAAGGCCCAAAGGGCTGTGCAGGAGAACTAAACTGGGTTTGCTGCGGTAGCTATCAGAGGGCCTCTCCTTAACTCTGCAATTCTAGAACATTCCACACTTGAAAGTGCTGTTTTGCTAAATTCTGACAAACTTCTGACCCGGCTGTGGAGTTCACCAATTGAGTATAAATGAGGGAAAGAGTATTTTCTATCCTTATCAAAGCAATTACCCTAAGTCATGAATCTAGCACAGTGTCCCACTGTAGTACACCACTCAGCAGGCAATAGAGAGTTGTTAAGTTTATGAGTCAAGCTGCCCCACACCATAAAATTTGTGTCCTCTCCTATTTCTCAGTGAATCTCTATTGCAGCCTCACCAAACAGCCACTCTGAGCTGCTCAGCCAAAGCAGAACTTAAGCTTCAAGTGGTACCCTGGCAGAGTTCTGGGGACCAGGGGCTGGTGGGGGAAGGGGGCACCCCCCACACACTGAGAAACATCAAGACTATTGATAATCTGTTTTTGAGGGGGGAATTTCATCTTGAGTAGAGGAGCTATTGTAAATCAGGGATCAGTATGAATGCAACTCAGTTGTATCCTCAGGGGGTTGAAATCTGAGACTTTGGGTTTATATTCCACTTAATGCTCACAGTACCACTGGAAGTCAGACATATATTTTCCCCATTTTACAGATGTAGAAACTATGTTGCTGAGGAACAAGCCACTGTAGAGCTCACTGGGATGCAGCCATAAGCAGCTATTCCTCACTCAGGCACCTGTGGGTTGGCTGTGGTTTGGCTGATCTAGGTGGGACTCAGCTGGGCTTGTTTCCAGGCTGTTCAGTACATCCAGGCATGCTCAACGTGTCAATTCCATGGCAAAAGGCTCAAAAATCCAACAGTGCAAGTGCATTTAAAGCCTTTATTCCGGGCTACCTGGGTAGCTCAATTGTTGAACGTTCCACTGGTGATTTTTTTAGGTCACGATCTCCCAGGTGGTGGCATCAAGCCTGGCATTGGGCTCCATGCTCAGCAGGGAGTCTGCTTGAGATTCTCTCTTTCCTTCTCCCTCTGCCTCTCCCCCCCACTCTCTCACAAATAAATAATTATATCTATTTATTTATGTATTTGTTTATTTATTATTTTTTAAGGTTTTATTTATTTATTTGACAGAAAGATATAGTGAGAGAGGGAACACACCAGGGGGAGTGCAAGGAATAGCAGGCTTCCTGCTGAGGAGGGAGCCCTCCTCCCCATTTGGGGCTCTCCATCCCAGGACCCTGGGATCATAACCTGAGGGAAAGCAGATGCTTAACTGGGCCACCCAGACACCCCCAATAAATATATCTTTTTAAAAAGTTTTTTAAAATAAAACCTTCATTCACATCGCTTCTCCTAACACCTCATTGGTTAAAGCAAGTCACGTGGGTAAGCCATGAGGGCAGGGAACAGATGCTTCCTGTGGAAGAGGGAGGGGGGTTGCTTTCAACTCCTACTTGTCTGAGGCCAAAGCTAGAGATGATTTTTTGGAGACTCTGCTCACTGCCCTCTCTAAAAATTCTCTGGTTTGTTGTCTTTACCACTGAATGAAGCAATCAATTTCATACTTTCGCCCTGTTGTTCAGGTCTTTGTGCTTTGGCATTTGCTTTGTCGCTGCAGTGGGATTGTTGAGTATTAAAGCAGGGACACTTCTGGGTCACCCCCCACCCTGCATGATGCTGACACAGAGAAGGACCACAGTAAGTAATTACAGAAGGACTGGTCAGGTGTATCATCATACCAAGAAGCCTGCGGTAAGTGCCACTTTGAGTATTCCGGCAGATTATGTGAAAACAAGCCCAAAAGAGCTGAGTGTGTAGCTGTGGCCCCCCCTACCATGCTGGAGGAAGATGACAACTCTTTGTTATTTCTGAGGATCTGCCACCAGCAGGTACAGCTGGATTAATCAGCACTGTGTCCTCCTTGCAGACTTAATTAACAGCTCGAGTTGAAACTCAGCTTCTTGTTAATCAGACTTTAAAAAAGAAACTGTTCCAAGCTTATATCCTAACTTTCAGTTCCATGTCATCCAGATATGAGATGAAATCTCACTGTTTTAAATTGAGTTGTAATTGACATATAGCATTTGTGAAGTTTAAAGTATACAATGTGTTGATTTGACACACTTATACATTGCTATATGATAGCTACTGTAGCTTTAGCTAACACTTCCATCACATCACATAATTATCATTTCTTTTTTTGTGGTGAGAACATTTAAGATCTAGTCTCTGAGTAACTTTCAAGTATATAATGCAGTATTGTTAAAAATTAAAAATAGAACTACCATATGATCCAGCAATCTCATTTCTTGGTATATAACCAAAAGAAGTGGAAATAGGATATAGAAAAGATACCTGAACTCCCATGTTTATTGCACCATTATTCACAATAGCCAAGATAAAGAAAAAATATGTGCCATCAATGAATAAATGGATGAAGAAGACATTGTGTGTGTGTGTGTGTGCATATATAATGGAATATTATTCAGCCATGGGAAAGAAGGACATCTTTCCATTTGCATTAATATGGATGAAGCTTGAGGGCATTATGCTGAGTGAGATAAGTCAGACAGACAAAAATAAATATGATATCACTTATACGTGGAATCTAAAAAGGCAGAACTCCTAGAAACAAAAAGTAGAATAGTGGTTACCAGGGCCATGGGGGTGGGGGATGTGGGTCATTTGGGATGTGGGTCAAAGGGTATAAATTTGCAGTTATAAAATGTATAAATGTATAAATTCAGGATGCCTGGTGGTTCAGTTGGTTAACCGTCTGCCTTCATCTTTGGTAATGATTCCACAGTCCTGGGATCAAGTCCGGCATCAGGCTTCTTGCTCAGTGGAGAGTTTGCTTCTCCATCTGCCTCTCCCGCTGCTTAGGCTCTCCCTGACAAATAAATAAATAATATCTTTTAAAAGTGCATAAATTATGGGGTTCTAATGCATAAAATCTCATTTTCTAGAGAGAGTCAAGAAATGGAAGTCAGAGTGATTCCAGAATGCCCTTCCCCTAGTCAACTGAGATGATGATAATGCGGGTTAATACTTAACTAAGCACTCACTGTGTACAAGGATCATGCATTCACCACCTTGCTCAATCTTCATCTTCCTTAACCTTATAGTTATTACAACTGTATAATATTATAATTATTACCCATTTGGCAGCTGGGGAAAATGAGTTTTGAAGAAGTAAAGGGACTTGCCCAGTGCCCCAGTGCTTACAAATAGTAGCTCTGGGAAGTAAAACCCCAACAAAAAATAAAAATTTAAAAGAAAATGCTGTGCTCTTTCATATCACTGCTCAATCCCTATTGCATTCTTGTTTATTTATTGAAATGATTTCAAGCGCTACAAAGTACAGGAAATAATATTCGTGTATCACTGATCAGTTTTGTAAAATGTTACCTTTTTCCTTTGTCTTTTTGGTGATTGGCTTTAGAACACCAAAGTACTACAGACACAGAACATAACCCACAGCCATCCCTCCTCTCTATTCGGGGTAACCACTTGAATTTAGTATTTTTAATTCCAGCATATTTTTTAATGTTTACTACATATGTAAATAAAGACAAACATTGTATAGAATTATTTAGAATGTTTCAAAATTCTATTTACATAATATCCTTCTAAAATGTGTTTTTCATCCCACCTGATGTGTTTGGCATTTCTCCATGTTGATGCATCAGGATTATTGCTATATACTTTATTTTGTAATTATACCACTGGTTACTCATTCTCCTCTTGGTTTTTGTTAGTACAAACAATATATCAATGGATATTTTCCGTCTGAGTTTCTTCATGCACATTTGCCAGAAGTTTCTGTGAAAAGTACCAAAAAGTGATACTCCTATGTTGGAGGGTACATTTTGTACCTGATTCCTGTGTGGGTCTCCAATGAGGTCATATCCTTTCCACTGCCACCAGCAGGACCTGGGAGCTTCATGTAGCTTATATCTTTACCCACACTGATGATTGTTAGAATTTTAAATATTTTCCAATCTAATGGCAGTAAAAGGCAGCTCATTTTAATTTATTGTCTTTGATAGTTAGAAGAAGTGTGTCTTAATACTCCATTGCCCAGTCATGTTTCTTCTTCTGTGAATGTTTTGATCTTATTATCTGTCCATTTTCCTATGGAACTGTCTTTTTCTTATTGATTTGGAACTCTGGATACTACTCATTAGTCAGTTACGTGTGCTGAAAATATATTAATGATCCTGGTATATGACTTATCTTTTCATCTTTCTAATGATCTCTTCAATCATATAGAAATTTTAAATTTCAGTGTAATTTGCTCAATTTTAAATATGTTAATCTTTTATTTGAAAGACAATACATACAGCTTAAAACTCAAGTGATACAAAGAGTATATAGTGACAAGTTTTCTCTTGCTCCTCCTCAGTCACCCAGTTACCGTTGGCATCCTTCCAAAATTATTTTATGCACATAAAAACTAACTATAAATATTTTCACCTTTGAACCCCAATATGAACATACTGTGTACACTGTTGTGTATAGTGTGTCTTAGGGTTTTTTCACCCCCTTATCTAAACCTTGAAGATGATTCCATATCAGTACTAAAGAGTTTACATTTAAAAAAAAAAAAGAGTTTACATTTTACAGCTCCAGTATCCCATAGTATGAATGTATTATAATCAATATTTTACCAGTTAGTGATTAATACTTGGTAGTTGGCCAACTTTTGAGGAATAGAAACAATGTTGCACTGAGAAACCTATATAACCTATAGAATGTGTATGTGTGTGTGTATGTATATATATATATATATATATATATATACACACATATCCCCTATAAAGAAAAAAATGTTCTTTTATCATTACACACATGTGTGCATATGTCTAGGGAACAAATTCTTAGATATGGAAATACATGGTCAAAGGGTAGGTACAACTGTATTTTTGATAGATATTACCAAATTCCTTCTGTAGGGGAAGCACTGAAAGAAGGTCTGTTTTCTATACCATGGGTGATACTATAAATCAGATTTCTGGATTTATACCAACATGAGAGGTAAAAAATAGTATCTCAGTCTGGTTGTAATTTGTGTTTCTGTTACTATCAGTGAAATTGAAATAAATAAAATATTTTTAGATTTTTTGAAGACCACTTGTATACATTTTTCTGTGATTTGTTTGTTCAAATCAAATTATTGGTGCTTTATTGACTTGCAAAAAGGATTTTCTTTTTTTAAAAAAGATTTTATTTATTTATTTGACAGAGAGAGACACAGCAAGAGAGGGAACACAAGGAGGGTGAGTGGGAGAGGGAGAAGTAGGCTTCTTGCTGACCAGGGAGCCCCATATGGGGCTTGATCCCAGGACTCTAGGATCATGAACTGAGCCAAAGGCAGAAGCTTAATGATTGAGCCACCCAGGAGCCCCGCCCCAAAAGATTTTATTTTTAGTGAAATCAGCTCTTTGTGATGTAAGTTGTAAATTTTTTCACAGATGGTTCCTTAGGGGTTTTTTTGTTTTGGTTTTTTTTTTTTAAAGATTTTATTTATTTATTTGACAGACAGAGATCACAAGCAGGCAGAGAGAGAGGAGGAAGCAGGCTCCCCGCTGAGCAGAGAGCCCGATGCAGGGCTCGATCCCAAGACCCTGAGATCATGACCTGAGCCGAAGGCAGAGGCTTAGCCCTCTGAGCCACCCAGGCGCCCCGGTTCCTTAGGTTTTTGACTATACTTAGGTGGTGGTGTTGTTTTAGTAATCTCTACACCCAACATGGGGCTTGACTTTACAATGCTGAGATCAAGAGTTTTATGCTCTACCAGCTGAGCCAGTCAGGTGTCCCTCCACCGTGTTTCTCTACTTCTGTTAAATTCTTCTCTGATCTGATGTCATCAAAATATTTCTCCTGGGTTTTCTTCTTAAAATTTGTAGTATTTTGCTTTTTTACATTTAGTTTTTCAATTCATCTGGAATTAATTTTAGGTAAAAAAGTAATTTTAATTCATTTCCCATATATTATATATATTATAATTAGTTACTAGTTTTATATAATATATTTAGTTATATTATAACTATATTATATATTATAACTAAATATATGTATGTGTGTGTGTATATATACATATATATGTGTATATATATAATATAATCTCTATCACTTATTGAAAAATCCTTTCTGGGGTATCTAGGTGATTCAGTTGGTTAAGCTTCTGCCTTCAGCTCAGGTCATGATCTCAGAGTCCTGGGATGGAGCCCTATGTTAGGTTCCCTGCTCAGCAGGGAGTCTTCTTCTCCCTCTCCCACTGCCCGCTGCCCCCCAGCTCATTTTTCTCACATTCTCTCTCTTTCTCTCTCTCAAATGAGTAAATAAAATCTTAAGAAAAAAAGAAAAGGAAAAGAAAACTCCTTTCTGTCCCAATAGATCAGTACTGGTACTCTTGAAGATAATAAAATTTTCATGAATATGAGGATCTATCTGAGTTCTCTATTCTAGTTTGCTTATCTATTCCAGCACTTTGTAACCTTCTTACAATCTGAACACATAGAAAAATATCATCTTCAAATTACACATTGTAGTAAACAGAATAGGCTGAAGGTCCCTCCTGGGGCTTTAGCTGCTTCAGGCCACCCCAGGCCTCCCCTAACCACCCTAAGGGCTGACTGGATCAATATCTCAGTACATTTTTAACACAATGAAGGAGTATCATGTCTATTTACCTTAATAACAAACCACTTTATTTCTATAATTACAGTTGACTCCTAAACAAAACAGGTTAGAACTGTACAGGTTCACTTACACATGGAGATTTTGGATACAGTACAGTATTGTAAATGTATTTTATCTCCGTTATGATTTTCTTAATAATATTTTCTTTTCTGTAGCTTAACTTATTGTAAAAATACTGTACATAATGCATATAACATACAAATTATGTGTTAATCAACTATTTATGTTATCAGCAAGGCTTCTGGTCAACAGTAGTTCCTAGTAGTTTTGGGGAAGTCAAAAGTTATATACAGATTTTCAGCTACACAGGGTGGGGGTAGGGGATGGTGCCTGTAATAATAAATCTTGGTATTTGTCTGATAAAGCAAATCACTCCTCTATTTTTTCTTCAAGATTGTCTTAGCTAATTCTTTTCTGTCCCTTTGCTTTTTTAGAAGAATTTTAAAGTCAGGTAACTTACAGATTAATTTTTGGAGACTTGAAATATTCAGTCTCCTTATCTATGAACATGGTACACATCATTTAGTCATTATCACCTTCCTAAAGCTTTAAGAAGCTTTCAGTGAAGTTTTATAATTTTTATTCTAAAGGTGTGACAAATCTTTTGTTGACAAATCTTTTTGTTAGACCTATTCTTTGGTATATTATTGTTTTGTGGATATTGTGTATAAATCGCTCCTTTCTCTCTTGTTTAAAGAATGAGAAGTATATGATAATGACAATAATATTAACACAGCTGCTGCTAATACAATAGTAAATATTTATCCCCTATATTGAAAATATTATTCTAAGGGCTTTACATATTTTAACTTACTTGATCTTCAGAAAAACTTTATTTAGTAGTTTTACCATTATTCCCATTTTACAAATGAAGGAACTGAGGTGCTGACAAATTTTTCAACTTGCCCAATGTTGTCCCATTGGTGGATGGCAGTGTTGCTTTGGAGAATGAATTTTTAAAAATTTAAGGACACCAGAGGAGGAATCCAAGATGGTGGAGGAGTAGGAGACCTTAGTTTTGTCTGGTCCCAGGAATTCAGCTAGATAACTATCAAATCATTTTGAACACTTGCAAGCTTAACCAGAGATCTATGAAAAGAATAGCTGCAACTCTACAAATAGAAAAGTGGCCACTTTCTACAAGAGTGACAAGATGGAAAATTTCACCCCTAAAAAGGGAACAAGAGGTAGTACTGAATCCCAGGGACCTAATCTCTATGGATATAAGTAAGGTATTGGAAATAGAATTCAAAATAATGATTATAAAGATACTAGCTGGGCTTGAAAAAAGCACAAAAACACTAGAGAATTCCTTTCTGGAGAAATAAAAGAACTAAAATCTAATCAAGTTGAAACAAAAAAAGGCTATTACTAATAGGTGCAATAAAAAATGGAGACTAACTTATAGGATAAATGAGACAGAAGAGAGAATTAGTGATACAGAAGACCAAATGATGTAAAATAAAGAAGCTGAGAAAAAGAGAACTAAACAACTACTGCATCACTAGGGTAGAATTTGAGAAATAAGTGATACCATAAAGCAAAACAATTATCAGGGACGCCAGGGTGGCTCAGTTGGTTAAGCAGCTGCCTTCGGCTCAGGTCATGATCCCAGCATCCTGGGATCAAGTCCCACATTGGGCTCCTTGCTCAGCAGGGAGCCTGCTTCTCCCTCTGCCTCTGCCTGGCACTCTGTCTGCCTGTGCTCGCTCTCTCTCTCTCTCTGACAAATAAATAAATAAATAAATAAAACAATTATCAGAATCATTGGGATCCCAGAAGAAGAGGAAGGAGTGGGGTAGGGAGAAGAAGGTAACTGGAGCAAATTATAGCAGAGAACTTCCCTAATCTGGAGAAGGAGACAGGTATTCAAGTTCAAGAGGCACAGAGAACACCCCTCAAAATCAATAAAAAAAAAAAATAGGTCAACACCTTGATATCTAATAGTAAACCTTGCATATCTCAGAGACAAAGAGAAAATCCTGAAAGCAGCTCAGGACAAGGGGTCTGTAACCAACATGGGTAGAAACATTAGACTGGCAGCAGACCTATCCACTGAGACCTGGAAGGCCAGAAAGGACTGGCATGATATATTCAGGGTGCCAAATCAGAAAATATGCAGCCAAGAATACTTTATCCAGCAAGGCTGTCATTTAAAATAGAAGGAGAGATAAAAAGCTTCCAGGAGAAGCAGAAACTAAAATAATGTGTGATTACTAAACCAGCCCTGCTAGAAATATTAAAGGGGATCCTTTAAGCAAAGAGAGCCCAAAAGTAACATAGACCAGAAAGGAACAGACAATATACAGAAAGAGTGACATTATAGGTAATACAATGGCACTAAATTAATATCTTTCAATAGTTACTCTGAATGTAAATGGGCTAAATACCCCTGATCAAAAGACATATGGTATCTGATTGGATAAAAAAAAAAAAAGACCCATCGATATGTTGTCTGCAAGAGATTCATTTTAGACCCATAGACACCTCTAGAATGAAAGTGAGGGGGTGGAGAACCATTTATCATGCCAATGGACATCAAAAGAAAGCTAAGGTGGCTAGCAATCCTTATATTGGACAAATTAAATTTTAAACCAAAGACTGTAATAAAAGATGAGAAGGACACTATACCATAATTAGAGGGTTTGTTCAACAGAAAGATCTAACAATTATAAATATTTATGACCCTAACATGGGAACAACCAATTATATAAACCAAGTAGTAACAAAATTAAAGAAACACATTGATAATAATACAATGATAGTAGGGGACTTTAACACCCCACCTCACTGCAATGGACAGATCATCTAAGCAAAAGATCAACAAGGAAATAAGGACTTTGAATAACACACTGGGCCAGATGGACTTCACAGATATATACAGAGCATTCCATCCTAAAGCAACAGAATACACATTCTTCTCAAGTGCACATGGAACATTCCCAGAGTAGATCACATATTGGATCACAAATCAGGTCTCAACCGGTACCAAAAGATTGGGATTATTCCCGGCATATTTTCAGGCCACAATGTTTTGAAACTTGAACTCAACCATAACAGGAAATTTGGGAAGAATTCAAATACATGGAGGCTAAAGAGCACCCTACTAAAGAATAAATGGATCAACCAGGAAATTAAAGAAGAATTTTTTTAAAAAACTCAAGGAAACAAATGAAAATGAAAACACAACTGTTCAAAACCTTTGGGATGCAGCAGAGACAGTCCTAAGAGGGAAGTACATAGCAATACAAACCTTTCTCAGGAAACAAGAAAGGTCTCAGATATACAAGCTAACCTTACCCCTAAAGGAGCTGGAGAAAGAACATTAAAAAATCCTAAACCCAGCAGGAAAAGAGAATTAATAAAGATTAGAGCAGAAATCAATGAAACAGAAACCAAAAGAACAGTAGAACAGCTCAATGAAACTAGGGTTCTTTGAAATAATTAGTAAGGATGATAAACCCTTGGCCATGCTTATCAAAAAGAAAAGAGAAAGGACCTAAATTAACAAAATTATGAATGAAAGAGGAGAGGTCACAACCAACACTGAAGAAATACAAATAATTATAAGACCATATTATGAGCAACTATATGCCAAAAAATTGGGCAATCTGGAAGAAATGGATGTATTCCTAGATATGTATAAACTACCAAAACTAAGATAGAAAGAAATAGAAAACCCAAACAGACCCATAACCAGTAAGGAAATTGAAGCAGTAATCAAACGTCTGCCTACAAACAAGAGTCCAAGGCTGGCTGGCTAGCCAGGGGCATTCTACTAAACATTAAAGAAAAATAACTATTCTTCTTAAGCTGTTTCAAAAAATAGAAATGGAGGGGAAACTTCCAAACTCTTCCTATGAGGCCAGCATTACCATGATCCCAAAACAAGACAAAGACCCACCAAAAAGGAGAATTATAGACCAATATCTCTGATGAACATGGATGCCAAAATTCTCACCAAGATACCACCCAATAGGATACAACAGTACATTAAAAGGATGATTCACCACTACCAAGTGGGATTTGTTCCGAGGCTGAAGCGTGGTTCAACATCCACAAACCAATCAACATGATGCACTACATTAGTAAAAGAAGGGACAGGAAACATATGATGCTCTCAATAGGTATAGAAAAAGCATTTGACACAATATAACATCTTTTCTTTTCTTTTTTTTTTAAGATTTTATTTATTTGACAGACAGGAATCACAAGTAGGCAGAGAGGCAGGCAGAGAGAGAGGAGGAAGCAGGCTCCTTGCTGAGCAGAGAGCCCGATGTGGGGCTCGATCCCAGGACCCCGGGATCATGACCTGAGCCGAAGGCAGAGGCTTTAACCCACTGAGCCACCCAGGCACCCCTAACATCTTTTCTTTATTAGAACTCCTCAAGGTGTAGGTATAGAGGGAACATACCTCAATATCATAAGAGCCATATATGAAGAGTTCACAGAGGATATCATTCTCAGTGGGGAAAAACTGAGAGCTTTCTCCTAAGGTCAGGAACATGGCAGGGATGTCCACTCTCACCACTCTTGTTCAACATAGTATTAGAAGTCTTAGCCTTAGCAGTCAGACAATAAAAAGAAATAAAAGGCATCCAAATTGCCAAAGAAGAAGTCAAACTCTCACTCTTCACAGATGATGTGATACTCTATATGGAAAACCCAAAGGACTCCACCCCAACATGGCTAGAACTCGTACAGGAATTCAGCAGCAATGTGGCAGGATATAAAATCAATGCACAGAAATCAGTTGCATTTCTATACACAAACAATGAGACAGAAGAGAGAAAGTAAGGAGTCAATCCTATTTACAATTGCACAAAAGACCATAAGATATCTAGGAATAAACTTAGCCAAAGAGGCAAAGGATCTGTACTCAGAAAACTCAGAAACACTCACTCATGAAAGAAACTGAGGTAGACACAAAGAAATGGAAAAATGTTCCATGCTCATGAATTGGAAAAACAAATATTGTGAAAATGTCTATGCTACTTAGAGCAATCTATACATTCAATGCAATTCCTATCAAAATACCATCAACTTGGGGCACCTGGGTGGCTAAGTGGGTTAAAGCCTCTGCCTTCGGCTTAGGTCATGATCCAGAGTTCTGGGATTGAGCCCCACATCGGGCTCTCTGCTCAGCGGGGAGCCCTGCTTCCCTTCCTCTCTCTCTGCCTGCCTCTCTGCCTACTTGTGATCTCTGTCTGTCAAATAAATAAATAAAATCTAAAAAAAAAATACCATCAACCTTTTCACAGAGCTGAAACAACTAATCCTAAAAATTCTATGGAACAAGAAAAGACCCCAAATAGTCAAAGGAATCTTGAAAAAGAAAACCAAAGTTGGTGGCATCACAATTCTGGACTTCATGCTCTATTACAAAGCTGTAATCATCAAGACAGCATGGTACTGGCACAAAACCAGACACTTCGATCAATGGAACAAAATAGAAAGCCCAGAAATGGACCCTCAACTCTGTGGTCAACTAATCTTCTACAAAGCAGGAATGAATGTCCAATGGATAAAAGACAGTCTCTTCAACAAATGGTGTTGGGAAAATTGGACAGCCACATATAGAAGAATGAAAAGGAACCATTTTCTAACACCATACCCAGAAATAAACCTAACGCCAAATACGAATACAAATGGAGCAAAAAATTTTTTAAAAAGGAAAATGCCTCATCTTTGTGAATATTGTCAAAGTATTGTTAGATCTTCACTATCAGAAGCAGTTAATGAAATGTGGAGAGGTTATAGCTAGATCTCCCTCCTGGTTCTTGAAGGGACTTCTAAAGTGGGTCAAGATGCCCTAGCAATCAATTAACAAACATGTAATGAATGGGAATCATGTGCAGGCACTAGGTCCTTCTACACTCACTGAGCTGGCTGATACCTGCTCTTTTTAACTACCCAAGGGACATCAACTACTCAGGAGACATCCCAATCACAGAGGCCTGATTCCATAGGGGGTAGCCATCCTGGGAAAGAAGTACCACAGCCGCAATACCATCTGCCCTCAACTGTGCAGACTGAGCAACAAAATAGACTAAATATATGTTTAAAATCACAGATCTCATCCTCTGGAAAGCAAATTCTGTCAAAGCAATGCGATCTTAAATTCTCCAGAGTCATGAGGTATTCTGGATCTATTTTAATTTTTGTTTAAAAAAAATATATATATATACACACACAATTACAAAAGTAGCATGTGAATTACAGCTAAATCTGGATAACATGAGAAAACACAAAATCTCCATAATTTCCCTTGCTGAGGATGCCCATTGCTAATAGGGTTTACGCATCCAGGCTCTGGAGATAGATAGTTGATAGCTAGATTAGCAGTCAGTATTCCTTTGTAAACGTTCCAACTTAATTCTTGTTTTCACCTAACAGAACAACTTTTTAGGTCAAAAAATTTCTTTTTCTTTACCATACTTCTAATGTATTATATATATAGGCTGAATTATATTACATTATATGGATGTATTTATATTTGGTTTATCCAATCCTCCCATATGGCGTGTTTATGTTATCTC
Source organism: Mellivora capensis (assembly GCA_004024625.1). Lineage (NCBI taxonomy): Eukaryota > Metazoa > Chordata > Mammalia > Carnivora > Mustelidae > Mellivora > Mellivora capensis. The sequence goes on along the minus strand of PISX010000124.1, from coordinate 353,619 downwards.
TGATTTTTGGTTATTATAAAAAATTCTGACTAAAAAAAGTCCTTGTAGTTAAATCCATAATTTCCATACTAATTCCCTTGGGATAATTTCATGGAAGTAGACTTGCTGGATTAATGAGGGTGCACAGTTTAAGTCTTGCTGTATGCGGCTGGCTTGGCTTGACATCTCAGGTTGGAGCTGGCATGACCACTAAGTTTATAATGTTTGGGTTTCCAGCAGCAGTCACAGCAAACTCTGGCCTTGAGGGGTGAAGATTCATTCCAGAACTCAGAAGCTGGCTTCCCCCTGCTGGCCTGCTGCATTAGGACCCATGGTTACCAGATGCTCCTCCAGCTTTGGTTCTTACCCTAAAGGATTAAAATCAGAAGCACTCATGGTCTGGTGGATAGATTTTTGGGGGGTGGTCCTCTGAACCTTAGCGGTTCAGAACCTAGAACTAGCTAGAATCTAGAACTTCTAGAACCAGGAGTGAGAACTGACAGATCCAGGTTAGAACCAGCTTTGAAAATCTATTGGGGGTCTGTTTGGGGGAAGGCAGAACAAAAAGCTACCTCTTGAAATCATCGATTTTAGATAAAGGAGTCAAAGGTCTCTCCAACAGATACTGACATTCTACAAAATACGAGTTCTGTTCTAGTTTACTAAAGGCTTGTGTGGTATTTCAGCCCAAATGACTTAAATATACATAGGCAAGAGAAGTTCCAGTTTGAATTAAGTGGGTCATTCTTAGTTCATTTTAATTTTCCACTGCAAGTGAACTTAACTTTGTTTCCACTCTTTACAAGAGAGGGTGTGGATCTGGGCTAAAATCCTGGTTTTTACACTTCTTAGAGATCTGCCTTGAGCGAGTGACTTAATTTCTTTGTGCCTCAGTTTTCACATTGGTAAAATGGGCATCAGGCTACCTACTTCATGTTGCAAGGATTAAATAAGAAAGCAAAGGTTGTGCACCTGAGGGCCTAGCATCCAGTAAATACTTAGAAAACATGAAAACTCTGTTCCTGTTCCCTTAGTTCATCAGTGAATCTGGTGTGGCATATACATTATAAATGTAGAGTCTTTCCCAACTGCTTTATTTACAATTTCAGGTTCACTGGCGATCTCAAATCAGCAGGAGGTCTTCTATCAGTGGAGCCATTCACTTACAATAACCAAGAAGCAGAAACAGCCCAAATCTCCATTAACAGATCACCAGATAAGCAATTTGTGGTATAGACATACAATGGAGTATCATTCAGCCACAAAAAGGTTAAAATAAAAATAAAAATACATATGTGTATTTTTACATATGTATGGGGATGAACCTCGAAAACATTATGCTAAGTATAAAAAGTCAGAAACAAAGAGTCACATATTGTATGATTCCATTTACATGAAATATTCAGAATGGAAAAATCAATAGACAGAGGGAAGACATAGATGGTTTTAGGGGTTGGGGAAGGTATAATGGAGGAACTGCTAAATGGGAAAGGGGTTTGACTTTGGAGTGATGGGAATGTTCTGGAACTAGAGAGAGGTGGGGAGCACACAACATCCTGAATCTGAATGCCACTGAACTGTTCACTTTAAAATGGTTAATTTTACATGACAGGAATTTCACCTTAATAAATTAATTTAAAAAAAATCATGACAGGACCAAACCCATTCCACCCAGAATTCAAAGCCAGGCTAGCATGCACCCAAACTCCTAAGATCCTGGTCCACTACATTGCTTTCTCTGCTCAAAGCCACTCTCTGGGCCAGGCTCTTGAGGGGGACAAAGGGGAGAGAGGAAGTGAGTTGGTTGGGTGGGTGGGAGGGGAGGGGTAGGGCCCCAGGGCTGAGGGAAAGCCCTGCAGGGGTGTGAAACTCTTGCTGACTGTGATCCCCAACACCACTGACTTTCTAATTGGTCTCAGCCACAGTGTTGATTTCTTTCATGAGACATTAATCCCAAGCACCAGACTGGGACCAGCCTGATGTGGCCTCACTGTGCTACATTAACCCACTGATTTGAAAGGAATTCTAAAAAACTGGCCAGGAAAGATGCATGGGAAATCAGAGCCCCCACTCTGTCCTCAGCTTCCACTTCACCACACCCCATTCCCACCACATCCCTCAGTGCTGCAACATAAGCCTCTCCTCGTGCTGGATGTGAGGGTTTCATGGCAGATGGGTCGGCCCCGAGCATGTCCCTGATAGGATAATGCCTTATCCTCCAGCCTCCAAAGCCCCAGTATCCCACTCAGAGGTTCCAGAGTTGCCCAGGTAATCAGTGATCTAAAGCTGGCCTGGGCGTGGAAGGAAAACCTCAGTTAATCAGCAGATGCTTCGATAGTTTAGGGCCAGGGCCAAGCAAGAGGTGAGAAAGGGGGGATCTTTCCCTTGTTGGAAGGTTGAGCTGGGGGTGAGAGAAAGCAGAGACCCACACTTGAATCCTGAAAGGTACCAGCCTATTAGCGAGCCTGTGTCTACTCAGGTGGAAGGCAGATCTCTGTCCCTGAATGGTCTGGGTGCCTGGGACACTGATGCTCATGTCTTCCCCCAAGAATACCCCCATCACATGATGTCACTGGAACCCTAAGCCTCCCCTCACCTCCCCTCTTCCTCTTGTCCCCCTGGGTCGGATGGTGCCTGGAAGGATGCACGAGGCACTTGCTTGCTGTTTTACCAACAGCCGGAAAGTCTAGCTCTCTGTGTAAAGGACCACTGGGTTAGAGGGAAACAGCAGATTATAATCCCACTTTGGGAACTAGAGCACACAATTTAAGGAAGCACTTGTATGATCTCAAGAATGAGCACCTCCTTAAATTTTGTGCCTTTGGTGCCTCTCTTGCCTCACCCCAGCCTCTCCCTGTTGATACTCTGCCTCGCCTGGTTCAGTAATCTTCACACAAAGATCAGATGCGATGACACTCAGAGGACAGATTCCCACAAACTCATCAGTCCAAGAGGCTGGTGACTAACACCGGAAGGTCGATTTATTCATTTATAGAGTTTGGTTATTTTAGGCAGCCACTGATTACACAGTAGAGGCGGGGAGGAAGCTATTACAATAATACCAAACCCTCACCAAACTTCTACCACGTGCCACGCAGCACAGCAGAATGCCGTCCACTCGGTGTCTCATGGGATCCCCGCAACAACCCTACGAGACAGAGGCATGGATATGTTATTCCCATGTGACAGAGAGGAAACAGGGACTTCGTAAGAATGAGGGATTTGCTTGGGACCTTGTAGATACGTAGGAATCCAGGTGTGAGCAGCGGTGAGCCTGGTGTGGAGCCCGCCTGGGAGGTGAGAACTGAACTGGAGAGGCAGAAGCAGCAGAAGAGGGATAAGACCGGCTCGGTATCAAAAAGGCCAAGTGGTCAGGCCAGCAGCCCCTGGCTGTGGGCGATGCTCGGAGCAAGGAGTTAGCGAAGACAGCTGGTTTTCCGCTTTTCAGCTTCCAGCACCTGGTGGGGGAACGATGACTGAACAGCCTTAGGTCTTCTAGACAGTAGAAGCTGGTATCAGAGACAAGGTGCTCCTTCCTGCGTTATTTGGAAGCCCCAGTGAGTGAAGGAAGGAATGGAAGAGTGAGAGAGGGTTTCACAGATTCATCAGGCAGCCTTGGTGCACACAGCCTTGGAACCTTCCGCTTGGAGGCCCTCTAAACACTCTCTGTCCACGGGAACATGTGATTTCTCAGCAGGGTTCTCCGTATCTGCACAGACCCCCTGTTATCTCTACCTGAGCCACCTTATCTCTCTGCAGGCTCCTTGCTCACAGGCTAGACTGCAGCAATTCCTAGAAGTTCTAAGGTCCCCTTCTGATCCTGGCCTTTGTTCCCTTTTCTTGGAAAGCACCTCCCCTTTCCCCTCCCCGCCAACCCGTCCTCAAGCCCTTTCAGGAATCTGGTGACAGTGAGGACAGCTCAGGCTTCCGGGCTGTGTTCAGAGATCACCCCCTCCGGGAAGTCTTTCTCCGCCCCCCCCCCCTCCCACCCCTCACTCCCAAGGCACTGGGTCCTCCCTCTCACCTCCTCAGAATCAACAGAACTGTGTGCTTATAAGCCTACGATGCACCAAGCAACACACTAGGTGCTCTAATTACGAACCTCAGTATTTCCACCCCAGGACACATGAAATGTTTCTGACTCAGATGAACTTTAAAAGTTTGAGTAGCTGTGCATGTGCTTTAGTGTTCTTTAGAAAAAACAAACAGGACTCACACACTAAACCCAAGATGTCACAAACATTGCTGCTTAGGACAAAGCAAAAATGCGTGGCAATGTGAATGGACGGACATGGCAGGGAGAGTGAGCGAAAGTTTTAAAGGGGGAGGAGCTGATACCCGAGGTTCAGGGAAATCGCATTTAATCTTTACAACAACCTTGTGAAAATGTTATCTTCATGTTGCTGAGGTAGAAGCCGGTGGGTCCCAGAGGTTAAATAACTTGCCTCTGGTCACCGCACTTGCAAGGAGGGCATAGGGTTGGCTCTCCTTCTGGACTGGGTCCTCCGGCCCTAGCAAAGCCCCTGCCTGGACTCTGTCTCCCTCTCTGGATGGTTGGTGGGCCTGGAAAACGGGAACATGCCTTTATCGTCTGTGCATCCCGTGCCCAGGGCATGTCCCGACACAGCAGAATTTACTAAGGTTCTGTGCAAAGAACTGACTGCCCAAGAGCCCGGTGCATGGTTTGCAAGGTACTCACCAGCATTTTCACTCACTCTGGAGAAAGGTTTTTTAATCCCCTTTTCTGCTTCCCAGGGGAGGGAACCGGGATCAAAGTCTCACCTTCAAGCCAGAAGCATCAAAGAGGGACCAAACTCCCCAGATGCCACAGAGGCCCGGGAGCTGGGAGTCTGGTGGGGCAGGAGTATAGGGGGTAGAGAGAGGAGGAAGAGAAAACTGATCAGGTCCTCCTCTGCAGACCCCAGGCAGGGGACCTTTAACCTTGAGCACTTTCCCCCTTTTCCAGCTCAGAGCCCAGGGGGCCCAAGTCACAAGAACAGTCCTCCACAAGCACGGACAGTCACTTGGGACTTAGATAAGATATTAAGAGCTGAAGCCTTGTCCTTGAGCAAGCAGACACTCTGTGGGTCAAATCCGGTTTCCCAACTGACACACTTCCCCAGGGTCATTTGCGTTTTTCTTTTCTTTATTACATTTTCTTACTTGTGACAATATAATGTAAGTTCTTGGTCAAACAATGGAGAGGAGGGAAAAATAGATAAGTATTTATACTTTTGATATATTCTTTTTTTTTTTTAATTCATTTGACAGACAGAGATCACAAGTAGGCAGAGAGGCAGGCAGAGAGAGAGGGGGAAGCAGGCTCCCCGCAGAGCAGAGAGCCAGATGCGGGGCTTGATCCCAAGATCCTAGGATCATGACCTGAGCTGAAGGCAGAGGCTTTAACCCACTGAGCAACCCAGGCGCCCCCTTTTCTTTTAATGTTTTTGATATATTCTTATATGTGTCTACATGATTATAAATAAATAATATAAACATTTCTCTTTTTTTTTTTTTAAGATTTTATTTATTCATTTGACAGACAGAGATCACAAGTAGGCAGAGAGGCAGGGAGAGAGAGAGGAAGGGAAGCAGGCTCCTAGCTGAGCAGAGAGCCCGATGCGGGGCTCGATCCCAGGACTCTGGGATCATGACCTGAACTGAAGGCAGAGGCTATAACCCACTGAGCCACCCAGGCGCCCCTAAATATATAATATAAATAAATATATAACATATATAATTGTATATAATTTTCTTTATCAATATTTCTTACCACCCAGAAATGACTAATATTTGTGTGTAGACAGATGGAGGAGGAGGAAGAGGAGAGGAAGGGTGGGAGGCTGTTCCTTGACAGGGCAAACTGGGTTTAAAAGGGTCTTTCTTACCTGTTGCCATTCCTTGACTGGGGGCTTCCTCTGTAGACACCTGGGATGGAGTTTGGAGGTCCCTGGACCTTGAGAGAGGGAGACGGGAATAGGGGCTGAGATCTGAGAAGCAGCGGCTGGCTGCCTACCACAGAGGAAGGCCAAGGAGAAAGCCGGACAAGAAGGGACGCCAGGTGACGATCCCAGATGGCCCGCAGACTGAGTTTCGAGGAAAGTTGTCTTTCCTGCGGTGCCTACTCAATGACATTTTAAAATTTTTAGGAAAGCCCGTAACTTTAAACAGCTAGTCTTGGTGCTTTGCGGACATGAAGGAAAGGGTAAAGTGACATCGAATAAGTAAGTAGCCGTGTATGGACCAGGAGCTAAGGGCAGGAGACAGAAGGCACAGCTTAGTGCACGAGGAAGGTGACCCATCACCGCCCACAGGGGCAAGCACTCCGAGAGAGAGAGCCTCAGGAGTTAATCAGAGCAAACCAGTGTTCCTGTTACCCAGACAGAGGGGGGTGAATTTTTGGGTTTGGGTTTTGTTTTTTTTTCCCCCAAATCTTTACTTAAATTCTGGTTAGTTAACATAGAGTATAATGTTAGTTTCAGGAGTAGGATTTGCTGATTCATCGCTTACATGTAACACCTAGTGCTCCTCACAGTAGGTTCCCTCCTTCATACCCATCCCTTATTTAGCCCACCACCTCCTCACTAGCAACCCTCAGAGGGGGACTTGTTGTTTTTGTTTGTTTTGTTTTGTTTTAAGATTTTATTTATTTAGGGCACCTGGGTGGCTCAGCCAGTTAAGCGTCTGTTTTCCACTCAGGTCATGATCCCAGGACCCTGGGATCATGACCTGAGCCGAAGGCAGAGGCTTTAACCCACTGAGCCACCCAGGCGTCCCAAAAAGGTAGACGTTTTAACTGACTGAGCCACACAGGCACCTCCAAAGGGTGAGTTTTAAAGGAAATGTCTGGGGACATCTGGATGGCTCGGTCCCTTAAGCGTCAGACTCTTGGTTTTGGCTCAGGTTGTGATCTCTGGGTCCTGAGATGGAGTCCTGCCTCCCGTTCTGCACTCAGCTAGCAGCCCACTTGGGATTCTCTCTCTCTCCCTCTCCTTCCCCCTCTACCCCTCCCCTTCCCTTTGTCCCTTCCCCTCCTCTCCTTATACTCTTGCTCTCTCTCGCTCTCTCTCAAAAATAAATGAATAAATATGTTTAAAAAAGAAATAAATAGATGTACCCCTGGGGATAAAAATACATTGCATGTTTATAAAGCAATAAAAAATTAAAAATTTAAAAAAAAAGAAAAAAAATTAAACTAAAAAAAAAAGAAAGAAATAAAGGAAATGTCTGGAGAATATAGACACTTTTGTATGCACACAGACACAATCTCTTTCTTCTCCCTCTCCAGGTTGATGCCAGGAAACCAGAAGGAAATAATAAAGTTGGCCAGAAAAGACTCCTGCTCACCCTGGACTGGGACCATGTGTCCTTGAGAAAAGCTGGGCCTAGGGCCCCAAAGCTCACTGTCAGGCTGTCTGGGACTGAGGACTTTAACCAGTTACAGATACACTATCACACCCCATGCTTGGCCTCTGCTGTCTTTTGTAGCCTCTGGTTGCTGGCAAGTTGCTGCTTGACTCACTGAGGAATTTGGACTGCAGTGTTCTAAGAGACAGTCACCCTCGTCTCTGAATGCACAGAGACGTAGTCCGGGAAGCAGGATTTCCTAAGAAGTCCTTGGCACCAGGGGTGGAGGGATGTGCACCTTGGTTTCAAGCCCTTCCCTTTCCCAAGGACCCCCACCTACTACTGCCAACTCACCCCAGCTCCTCCTCAATCTCTCACTCCCTAGGGAGTCTTTTCCTTTGTGGTTGTTACCGATCTTTTCCTGATTGTAAAATTTAGCTGGTTTAGCTTATGCTAAATTGAAGGTTTAGGAAAGTATTGAAAAAGTTACTCACTGTCTCCACTAAAATGTTGCAAAGATCAGATTATATATATAAATTTGATTCCTTCCCTTTTCACGTTTCTTCCTGGAGAGGTTTATTCCTGGAGGATGAACAGAATTGGTACGATTGTAGTGGGTTTTTTTTTTCCCTTGCATTATTATTATTATTATTATTATTTTTTAAAGATTTACTTTTAGAGACAGAGAGTGCAGGAAAGAGCATGCAGGGAGGGAGGGGCAGAAGGAGAGAGAGCATCTCAAGCAGATTCCCCACTGAGCACAGTGCCCAACCTTGGGCTCAAGCTCATGACCCTGAGATCATGACCTGAGCCAAAATCAAGAGTCAGACGCTTAAGTTTAACGGACTGAGCCCCTGAGGCGCCCCTGCTGTGCCCCTTTTAATTATGATTTTTTTTTAAAGATTTTATTTGTTTATTTGACAGACAGAGATCACAAGTAGGCAGAGAGGCAGGTAGAGAGAGAAGAGTAAGCAGGCCCCCTGGTGAGCAGAGAGCCCAATGTGGGGCTCAATCCCAGGACCCTGGGATCATGACCTGAGCCGAAGGCAGAGGCTTTAACCCACTGAGCCACCCAGGCGCCCCTATGATACTGATTCTTATTTATACCAGTTAGATTTTGGGCATTGAGACAGAGGTTCTTTACCAAGAAAAAGAAAGTATATTTCTAAAATCAAAGTTCACTATTTAAAAATAAATTAAAAATAATTAAAAAATTAAAATAAATGAGAAATGGATATTGAAATTTATCAAATTTTTCAAAAGTATCTGTCAAGAGGACAGATATTAATGAATTTTATGAGAAGATTTTTCATATTAAACTATCCTTATATGTCTAATATAACATCATTTGGCATTTCATGCACTACAGGGTTTATTTGCTGGAATTTTATTTAAAATTTTTGTTTCAATATACATAAATGAACATCATCTATACTTTTTATCTTAACTTTGTTCTGAATTAGCCTCATAAACTGAATTGTGATACAATCCATTGTTTTCTCTGTCTGTTGTCCAAGAACAAGTTCTTTATCATGAGAATTATCTACTCCTTCAATGTCTTTTTAAGAGTTTTCTCTTGTAATCACTTAGCCCATCATCTTTTGTGAAGGCAATCAACTTCTCTTTCATGGTTATTGCTTTGTTTAGATTATTATCCACTTCTTTTTTTTTTAAGATTTTATTTATTTCTTTGATGGAGAGATAGAGAGCACAAGTAGAGCAGCAGGCAGAGGGAGAGGGGGAAGCAGGCTCTCTGCTGAGCAGGGAGCATGGTGCTGGGCTTGATCCCTGGACTCTGGGATCATGACCTGAGTTGAAGGCAAATGCCCAAACAACTGAGCCATCCGGGCATCCCTATTAGCCATGTCTTGATCCAAGTTTGGTACTTCACATTTTACTGGAGAATCATACCTTTTATATGGATTTTCAAGTGTACTGCTGAGTTTTACATAATTTAAAAAATTTCTGTCTATAATTTTCACTACTCAGTACAGTGTAGAGATTTAAAATGGCAGGACCATGGGGCACATCAGTGGTACAGTTGGTTAAGTGTCTGACTCTTCTTTTCGCTCAGGTCATGGATCCAGCCCAGGGCTGGGCATGGAGCCTGCTTAAGAGTCTCTCTCCCTCTGCCTCTGCCCCTTCTCCCCCTGCTCCTATACTCTGTCTCTCTCTCCCTAAAAAAGAAAAAATAAAATAAAATAAAATAAATTTAAAAATGACCAGACCTCAGGTTCAGAGGCTCTGGATTCAAATCTCCATTTTCTTACTTCCTCTTATGATGAGATTAGATAAGTTACTGGCTTCTGAAATGCAAAAATGAAAAATAGATATAATACGATTTTGCACTTTATAAGGATGCTAGGAGGGGGAGGAGGGTAGGCAGAGTGCTTAGCGCAATGCCTAGAACATGGAAATATTCAGTAAATGTGGGCTGTTTTTATGTACCTATTATTGGGTATTTGCATTTTTCCCACATTTTTCCCTTATTATATAAGCAAAACATTACCTAATTTGTTTTTGTTTTTTATCTAAGACTGTCTACTTCTACAAAATTACTAGTGTGTTTTTTTCTGTTTTACCTTTGTCTTTCCTTTCTCTGGATTTCCTTCAGACTACTTTGCTTTCTAACTTTTGAAGCTTACTGCTTAATTCTGTTACTTTCCTTCTTGCTTATTTAATGGTGAAAGCATTTGTTGCTTTGAATTTGCTTCTCATTACAGCTTTGTCAGGCCCTACAGAATTGCTATGCAGTATGCTAATTAGTGCTATGTTTGAAATATCCAACAGTTACATTTTGGTTTCATTTTTGACAGAAGAGGTTTTTAGGAGAGAATCCCTGTATTTTCATAGGGTTGAGTCTTTTTGTTGATTGTAGTTGTGTTATTAATATTAGTTAGAGGATGCTCTGAATAATTCATGCTTTGGGGAATTTACTGAAATTTTCTTTGTTGAGTAATATATAATCAGTATCAAAGTGATCTATAAGTCCTAGAGAAGTGTTATGTTTATAAGAAAAGGGAATATGATATTTATCTACTAAATTGACTTTCTTGATTACATCATTCAGACTTTCTTTCTATCCCAATGCCATCTGTATATACTATAGACAACATATGATTGAAAATTTTCTAGTAGCCATGTTGAAAAGTACAAAGAAATAGTAAAAAGAAAATTAAAATAATTAATTTTAATTAGCATATTTATATAACACCCTATATCTAAAATACTATCATTTCAATAAGTAGCCAATATAAAATATACTAATGAGGGTGCCTGGGTGGCTTAGTGGGTTAAGCCTCTGCCTTCGGCTCAGGTCATGATCTCAGGGTACTGGGATCGAGCCCCGCATTGGGCTCTCTGCTCAGCAGGGAGCCTGGTTCCCCCTCTCTCTCTGCCTGCCTCTCTGCCTACTTGTGATCATTCTCTGTCAAATACATAAAACCTTTAAATAAAATAAAAATAAAAATAAAATATACTAATGAAATGTTTTACATTTTTGTCTACTATTAATGTGTCTTTTACATTTATAGAACTTCTAGATTCAGATACTAAATTGTCATCAGGAATCCTTGATCTATAGATTCCATAGAATCTACAGTTGAAAAGGTAGATTCACATGCCTCTGTTGTTCTCAGTAGTTTTAAAAATTTGTTAATACTGAATCAAGTATCCTTTTTAAGAATTATATTAAAATTAATTAAAATTAAATACAATTAAAAATTCAATTTCCCAGTCCCACCAGCCACATTTCAAGTGCTCAGCAGCCACATGTGGCTACTCTCTGATGAGCTGGGCAGCACAGCTCTCTATCCTTACTATTTTTGCCTGCTAGATCTGCCAAATAAAGCTGTACTAAAATGCCCAACTACTTTTTGAGGAATTGTTAATGTTATTTACATGTGATAATGGTATTTGCATATTTTTTGGATTTTTAATTGAGGTGTAATTGACATATAACATTATATTTGTTTCAGGTGTGCAGTTAATGATCCTTATGTACATACTCGTTAATGTACATATTAATCAGTATATATGTACTGATTCGTTAATGTACATATTGTGAAATGATCATCATATGTCTGTGAATACGATCCCCCGTGTTTTTTAAAACATTCCTATTTTTTACAAATACAATTTGAAATATTTACGAATAAAATTATGTGATCTTTGAAAAGGGTTTCACACCAATTGGGAAAGGAGAAAGTAGGCTTGAGTATAAGTGAAAATACAATGACTCTGAGTTGATAATTACTGAAGCTTAGGTCCACAGGTAGTAGGAATTCATGACACTTTTCAGTTTACTTTTTTTATATATTTGAAATTTCTCATAATACAAAGATAAAATTTTTTAAAATTTAGATGAAATTTTTTCATTTATGAATTCTATCAAAATTTCCAGTACAGGGGCATCTGGGTGGCTCAGTCGGTTAAATGTGGACTTTTGATCTCAGCTCTGGGCATGATCTTGGGGTCGAGGTATAAAGCCTCACATTGGGCTCCCCACTCAGTGCGGACTCTGCTTAAGATTCTCTCTCTCCTCCTTTTTCTACCCTCCCCTGCTAATACCACCCCTCAGTGAATAAATAAATCTTAAAAAAAATTTTTTCCCGTATAAGGATGCATGGGTGGTGCATCTGATTCTTGGTTTCTGCTTAGGCCATGATCTCAGGGTAGTGAGATGGAGCCCTAAGTCGGACACCATACATTAGAGTCTATTTAAGATTCTCTCTTCCTCTCCCTTTGCCCCTCCAACTTGTGCTCTCACTCTCTCAAATGAATAAATAAATCTTTAAAAAAATCTCCAGCACATTGCTTTATGTATTTCAATGCTAGGTTATTTTGTTATTTTTATAATATAACTGAAAAATTAAATATAACTACTTATACATAATCAGAACGAAACTTTATTTATTTTTTTCCTGCTGATCTCTAAATCTTCTTCAATGGGAAGTTCTTGCCTTCCTCATAAAAACTCACAATTTTTTTAGTCACTTCTAGTGATGTTAAGATTACTTTAAGTCACAAATTTAGTGTGGTGGTTAAAGGTGGCTACAGATTCTTTGCTGTTCTTCCTATGGAATGCTGGGGTCTACTCCTCTCCCCTCGAGTTGGGGCTGCGCTTGCTTTGACCAATGGAATGTGGCGGAAGGGATCTTATATAACTTCTGAAGTGAGGCCTTCAGAGCCTCACATCTTCTTTCCCACTCTTGGTACACTCTCTTCTTTAATCCAGTCACCATGTTCTGTGAAGCCTAAGCTACATGGAGAGACCACATGAAAGAGAATCAAGGCACCTGGTTGACAGCCCTGGCTGAGCTCCCTGCTAGCAGCTGTGTGAGTAAGCCATCTTGGACAATATTCAACTGGCTGACAGAGTAGAGTGCAGTTGTTTCTCAAACACAGCCTTTTTCTCCACTGCCACCAGCCCCTTTTCCTCAGACACAAGTTGGGTAACACCATCTCATGTCCTCAGTTGTTGCAGAGCACTCCAACCTTACCTTCTAAGGGTTCCATGAAGCCACCTCCCTAGACTTGAGTAAGGAAGGAAGCATGGCCATTTTGGATTGGTGCTGAGCAGAAAGATGTGAAGTGGTGAGGAAAGGGAGGTAATAGTCACAGCCAGCATTCCGTGCCATTGGCCTGGCCCACCACTGGCTGCATCTGCTCCTGCCTAAACTTCCTGCTCTGTTAAAAAAAAAAAAAGATGTCTTTTTTCCACCACATCTAGATTCTTAAGATCTCCTTTTCTTCTTGAGGAGCGAAAAGTAAAAGTAATGGGAAGAAGAAGAAGGAAGGAACAAGATTCCCTTACTGTTTCCAGCCAGAATGGTGAGGGCCAGAGGTAAGATCAAGGTAAGGGATGCAAACAGTTCCCTGAGTAAATCTTCCCTCTTGGCTACTTGGAACTAAAACTTCAGGGGGAAGAAAGATGGGAGTTTTCTCCCTCCACCAGTAAGTCTCAAGTTTCTCATCTGGGTCTGAAGTGATGTGTGGTGAGACTATGGTGCTCTTTTCACCACTGTCCTGAATGTTTGGGGAGTGACTTGCTTGCTTTGATTTGTGATGTGTCCCACACATACTTCGCTGGGTAGTGAGGAGGAAAAACCAGGGCACCCGTGAGGACAAGGGAGTTGGATTTGGGAGGTTGATACAGGAAGTGACGGATATTCAGCACATGTCTGTCACATTGGGTAATCTTGAGTTCCATACACTTGATTCCTTATTCCTGGACTGTTCCACCTCCTTTCTTCTAAGCTTTTTCTTCCAGAATGCCTTGACACTTCAACTCTGATATGTTTAGAACCTGCCCTATAATAATGGAGGTCAGTGAGTAACAAGGCAGCATGATTCACCGAGTAGGACATTGGGCTATATTTGAATCCTATCATCTGGGACCATCAGTTTTCTGAATCTCCTTCATTAAATGGGAATAAGTAACTCCTGTCTCTTTAAGGCTCTAGTGCCAGTCCATGAGGTACTGCATGGAAAACAGCTACCTAGGGCTCTCAAGTGCTGTTGGTTGTGGAAGGTGGCCTCCCAAGCCTATTTGTGGTGTTAGCAGTCCTCAAGTGCTCTGGAATGTCCACAGCAGTCACAGTGTGGGCCTCCCAGTTATTTGATATGTCTCGGGGACTATGGAGCATGTTCAGCTTTGGAACACCCAGTGTCCCATTTTATTTCAGTCAGGTAGGTCTCTCAGGGCTCTACCCCATGGGGGAGGCCTGCATTCACCTCTGCCTGTGACTGGTGAAGTAAATTGGTTCATTCAACAGTGGAATGTTAAGAAGATTTCTCCCACCCCTGAAGATATATAAGCCACATCTTATAATCATCCCCCTTAGTAATAAAACAGATATTTTCATCTTTATCCGTCCATCTTCTATGTCTTATTTTTCATTAATGCCAAATTCTGGAAGAGAAGAAAGAGCTGTTATTTACTGACTCCCTAGGACTCCGGTGAAGCCTTCTCTAGAATGTAGGACCACTACCTCAACCCCAGAAGCAGATCCCAGATCCCGTGTGGATCCTATGTAACCACACTGAGCCAAACACGAAGAAACAATTTTACTAACTGACAGCATAATTCATACTCTACTCACAGGCCGTCCATTAGCTAGTACCTGAGGATGATGTTTTTCTGCTAATATCACACACCAAGGACGTTAAGCTGAAACTAAAAATAAAGTAAAACATCGTGCTGGACTGTAGATCTGTTCCAACCACTCCAGGTGAGGGGAGATTTATTCTCTCGAGGAACTAAGCCCAAGAAGCCACGATAGGCAGGACAGGTGATAAGAAACATTAGACTAAAGTAAAATTCTGTGCTTTGAACACTTGGTTCCATATCAGTTATCTAATTCTGTGTAACAAACAACCTCAGAACTTCATGCCTTAGAAATGGCCACCATTTTATTAGCTTATAAGTTGCTCAGCAATTAGGGATGGGCTTTTTTGGCTGGGGGTGGGGGTGGGGGGGTGGATAAACTTCCACATGTGCCTGGGCTCAAAAATTTCATTTCTTTTGTAAACACTCTCAGGTAATCCAACCAAACTGGAGAGAAAAATAAAATAGGAACTTGAAAAAACACAGTATCCATCCTAGCAGAGTGGCAAATCCCAAGATGATGGACAGCTGCTCAGAAGGCAGACATAACATGAGTCCATATGGGATTAAGAGGATAAGGGTTTAGGGACGCCTGGGTGGCTCAGTTGGTTAAGTGGCTGCCTTCGGCTCAGGTCATGATCCCAGCGTCCTGGGATCGAGTCCCACATCGGGCTCCTTGCTCGGCAGGGAGCCTGCTTCTCCCTCTGCCTCTGCCTGCCACTCTGTCTGCCTGTGCTCACTCTCTCTCTCTCTCTCTCTCTCTCTGACAAATAAATAAATAAAATCTTTAAGAAAAAAAAAAGAGGATAAGGTTTTAAAAAACAAAAGAAAAAAATGAAAGAAAAGAAAGAAATCAAAAGCTTGTCAGACATTTTGTGGAGCAATTAGAGAAAAAATATTTATAGGTATATGACAACACTGATGAAAAAAATTAAAGAAATAATGTTCTGATCAACATAATAATTTAAATCATATTAATCATAATGATATAAATATTGACTACTGATTTAGGAAATTGGTGGCAGTGGGGAAATGTGTCAGATAAACCTCATTTACCAAAAATCAGGTGAATAGATGCATGAGGAAAACCCACGACGGTCATATGACGATTATGGAGCAAAATACCAGAAGACAGCAGCCCAAGAGTTGGAAAGGTTGCTTCTGGAAAACAGTCAGGAGTATGAGGAGGGATGGGGCAAATGACAACAGCAACTTGTAAACTCTATAATAAGCTATTGGATTTTCAGCCTTGACAAAAATAATGTCAAAATCTTTTTAAAACAATGCCTACCTCTGCATCCTAGGTTGGGATTAGAGAGGGAGCCTCCCCTCAGAGGACAGTCTCCCAAAGTGCTAAGTGCCTGTTTGCATCCTGTCTCCTGGCTGCTTCTTACCTCAACCCTCCAATTGTCCAAGTCCATTTGGAAGTGAATCACAAGACGCTCATCCACGTTGTCCTGATAATGAATCCGAGGTCAGTCTGGCCACTGGGTCTTGGGTGGATAGCTCTTCTGACTTGCCATTTCACCATGGAAATATGTAAAGAAGAAAAATGCACACAAGCAACGACAAGTACATCCAGTACTTGGCATGTCAGGTGTCCTATGGCTTGAGGCATGACCGTATACGAAACACTTACAGTAAACAACCCTGGGCTGAATCGTTTAGATTTATTACCTAGTTTTCACTATCTTAAGGAGCCATGCACTATTGTCCTGTAGTTCAGATGAGGAAATTGACATTGAGGAAGGCTAACTGTTATGCTAATAAATGACATAACCAGGAGTGGGACCCAGCTCTCTAGGCAATCCCAACCCTTAGCGTATGACCACCCTACAGTGGCAACTCAGCCCTCTGCACCTGCTTCCACTGTTCTAGAGAGGTACTACTGATGTATTGTCCTTCTATACACATTTATTTCAGTCAACTCTTCCTTAACACTGACTGGCATGGGGGGGCGGGGCTTGGCCATCTTCCTGAGCTTGCAGTCTCACAGGACCTCACTTGGAGAGGGACCTCATCCTTGGCTCAAATGCTCTGCCATCGGCATCCTGAAAATCCGAATCTTTTAACCTAGGCTTGTCAGTGAAGTCCAATGGGACAACGGAGCATGTGTGGCAGCATAATGGGCAATCCGTGTACCCACAGTCCCTTGCCACCACCTCATACAGCCCATTGGCAATGCCCCTGAGCACAAAATTCAAGTGAACCCACAACGAGCCTAAGTGCAGCAAGACTCCAAGCCAAGTACCAAGTGTTAAGTCTGCAACCGAGTATCCCGGGATACTGACAGTCGCAGGACGACATGCTTCCCATTCAAAACAGCACCTTCCTCAAACACCGCAAGAGAAATGACTGAGAAACCCTATCTTACCCCTTCTCACTCATGTTTCCTCTCTGTTAGCCACTCATCTAGGCTGGAATGATGACACAGAAGGAAAGGTCAGCCTCTGGTGCTTCTTTTCATTGTCCTTACTCATCAGTAAGGTAGGGTATAGATGGACACACACACATCAAGAGGAGAAATAAAAATGGAGTTTTATGCAGCATTCCTGCTGTTCTGGCAGGAACAAGGTACATGTACGAGCTACAAAAGGAGTTGTGTGATTTTAGCAATCCCATGTGTGAGTTGGAAGCTCTCATGTTTACATTTAAAATGGACATTGCATGCTATGAAAATGAACCATAGGGGCGCCTGGGTGGCTCAGTGGGTTAAAACCTCTGCCTTCAGCTCAGGTCATGATCCCAGGGTCCTAGGATCGAGCCCCGCATCGGGCTCTCTCCCCAGCGGGGAGCCTACTTCCCCCCACCCCCCCGCCTACTTGTGATCTCTATCAAATAAATGAATAAAATCTTAAAAAAAAAAAGAAAAATGAACCATAACATACATGCTAATAATTTAAATTTAAATCTTAGAGTAGCACTACCCAACAACACTTTAAAAGCCCTAAGTCAAGAGAGAGATCACTGAAGGAAGGAGAGCTTTTAGTGCCTATAATGGCACTTTCCCTCTGCTTCTGAACCAGGGGCCCCACAAATGATGCAGCTGACCCCAGTGATGGAGAGGTGGGTCGTGATATTGAAGAGACCCCATGTTTTTAGGAAACAGACCCAGGAAGCCCCTATTTCTCTGGAATGGAAAGCAATACAGTCCTTTGGATTTGATTGCCTTTTTTTATTTCTCCCTTCCCACAACCAGTAAAAAAAAAAAAAAAATTACAATCAACACCGGTACAAGGTTCCAATTTAAAAAAAAAAAAATCAGTGTGCAAAGAGGGCCACAGCCCTGCCCAGGCTTAACGTACATATTTACAGGGTGTGTGGCCCTGGGTGCAGCTACAGAGGCACATTGAAAAGGCAGTATTAGGAAATATACAAAGGTGCTTTCTTTCTATCTCATAGTAGAACCCGGCCTCATTTCCAAATGAGAGCACTACAAAACACAAATCACGCTACTACTTACTATATAACTTACGAAAAATGCTGTACAGATGTGCGACTATAAATATATGAGTATAAATGGCTCTGTTTGGGAACTGGTATCTACAGGAGTTAAGGGTTAGAGGGCGGCTCAGTTTGGCATCCCAACCTGCTAAGGTGACACATAAGCCAGGATGGGGGAGAATGGGTCTTGGGAGTGCAGCTACACTGAACTCCCTTCCCCAGGCCCCTCGGAGGCTCCCTCCCTTTCCCGGGGGCAGACTGGGAGTGTTCAGCATGAGAAGTGGTGGAGGGAGTAGGTATAAAGACAGCAGGCCACTCTCGAAGGCACAGAGAAGGCATCAGGAGCAAGGAGGAGCACAGCCTATGGACCTATAGCCACACACGGACCCCTAATGCTACTTGATGATCACCGTTCTGGGGGCTGTCTGGCCATGCCCTGGTTTCTGCCCTTTGAGAAAAAGGTTGGATCTCCGCAGGCATGAAGAGAAAGCAGGAAATTGGAGCTTGCCTATCTATGGGAACACGAGAGAATGTTTGGAAGAGTTTCTGGCTTGGATGGATGAATGGAAGGTGCCCACCAAAAAGCTGACCCAGACATCTATCTTGCACAGAGAGTGAGCAGGCAGACAGAAGCTACAATTGTCCCATGTCTTTCCTGGGATTCAAGGTGGCAGCAGTGGAGGGGATCAGAGGGGCTTCGGATCTTATTCCAAAAGACTCAACAAGGGAGATTTTATTTGATCAAGAGGGTAGCACTGGGTTCCAGCCACGATGGTCAATTTGGCTTTTAGAGTAGCCAAGTCAAGAAGAGCCCTAGGCTCTTGTACCAGATAAACCATCTCTACCCCAGTGTTCCCCATTCCCTAGCTCTCATCCTCCCAACTGCCCAGACCAGGACTTGGACCATTCACTTCTCAGAAAGATGGAGCCAACAGGGGAGTCAAAGTGCACCCTGAACCTCTTGGTAGCTCAGATGCAGCTCCTATAAACTTGGGCAATGCCCTATAAACTTGGGCAATGACACAGCAGGGAAGCTTAGGTGAGCCACACCTGTCTAGGTGAAGACACCCAACAAGGGACTTGGGGAGCTCTGGCAAAGGGTAAAGGCCCACCCTGTGGTCCTCACCTAGTCTCCACACAATTACACTATTCCCACACCCTCCCCACCCAAGGGGTCTGGTCAGGGGCAAGGACTCCTTGAGGGCAACTGCTCTTGGCTGAAGCAAATCTTTGGTAAATATGAGAGGTGGTGGAGCATTCTCACCATCACATATGCATGTAACATGTGCATCTTGGAGAACCTTCCATAAATCCCTCCCTCGGGAGATTTTTTGGAAGAGGACTGGAGTCTGAAAACGGGTCTGTGGAGCCAGCCAGCTGGGCAGGGCTGGGCAGCGTGATCATCTCGAGCCACTCTCTGTCCCAGTCTTTCAGGATCACTGGGCACGTCTTGCAGGCAGAAGCTCAGGAGTCCGCGCCGAGATGGGGCCACCGTGCAGGCTACCGGGCCAAGGGCCATGAAAGCGGGGGGCCGATGTGAACAGCTTTCTGAGGAGGAACGGCTCCCCGCCAGGCAGAGGAGGGCCCGCGGAGACCGGTGGCTGGGGTCTCCCGCCTCCGGGCCACCCCTACAAGGCGGTGCTGCTAGTGGCGCTTCTTGTGCCCCCGGCTTCCCCCTGAGCCTGCGGGGGCCCATCTGGGGCCTCCCGGCTCATGGCCACGTTGTCAAAGGCCTCAGGGACCTTGATGGGCAGCTCAGGCTCCTCCTCGAGGTCCTGGCAGCAGCCGCTGCAGCGGCAGCACGGGGGACAGCCGCACAGCAGGCAGCACGTACGGCAGCAGAGCCGGCAGCAGAGGCAGCAGCGGTTCTGGCAGCAGCCGGCGACCAGCGAGATCAGGTCGTCCCAGGGCTTCAGCGAGTGCATCCACAGCGGCAGGAAGTTCCAGTTCTGGAGCCTTCCGGGCAGGATGCGCGGGCAGTGCGACTGCAGGAGAGTGAGGACCACCACCAGGAGGATCACGAAGATGATCGGCACACCCACGCCCACCAGCACTGGCCAGCCGGCCAGCGAGAGGCCGAACACGGCCAGCGGGATCAGGAAGAAGAAGAAGATCAGGTAGAAGACAGCAAACCAGCGGTACTTGGCAGAGACAGTGCCCAGGCCCTTGGCCAGGCGGATGGGCAGGCGGGTGAAGGGGATGGGGTACCACAGCACGATGCCCGAGATGTTGAAGAAGAAGTGGCACAGGGCGATCTACAACACAAGAGAGGGGACAGGTGAGTGGGTCTGGTGCCTGGAGGAGTCGGGGTGATGGAAGGGTGGTCTACTGGTCTACAAGACGTCCTGAGCAGAGGCAGGGGTCTTCCTCCTGGTCTTCAGAGCACAGTTCAGAATGGGCCTGATGAGGAGGAAGGGAGGCTCTCTGCCCAAGTAGCCTGGCTCCAGAGGCCACACTCTGCTCCTTCCACGTGTGCCCATTAGGTGCCAGGCATCACACGAGGGGCTTGGGACCAGTCTGTCCGATACATTAAGCACTAGCTGTGTGTGGCTGCTGAGCACATGACCACGTGGCTAACCCACATGAGATGGGCTGCAAGTCCACAACACACACTTGGTTTCCAAGACTTAGTCCGAAAAAGAAGGTAAAACACCTCACCAGCTTTTAAATCGATTACATGTTAAAAGGATAATGAGTCAAATCAGATACGTTATTAAAACTGATCTCCCTGTTTTAGTTTTTTTAAAATGTGGCTACTGAAAATTTCCAATTACGTGGGTGGCTCAAATTTATATTCTAAACTCAGATTTCTGTCCGGACAGAGTCACATCAGATCCTTAGAATAACCCTAATGAGATACAGCTCCCAGGTTTCTGATGACAGAACTGATGCTCAAGGTCAGGTCACCTGTCTAAGGTCACTTAGCGTGGAAAGGCAGGACAAGAATGCCAATGCCAAAGGTCTTGTCCAAGTAATCGAGCTAATCCAAGCAGGTCCCCCTCATTCTAAGCCCAGAGCACAAGTGACCTCCCAGTGTCCAAGCAGAGTTCCCCAAGAGGGGAGCAAGGAGATGGGTAGTGGTGTTTATGCCTCTTGAATACTCTTCCCACCGCTACCAAGTAGTGGCCGCCCTGCCTATTTAAACCACCACCAGGGATGGGAGTGGTCTCATGGTTTTGAACACAGAAAAACTTGGCTCTTGTTCAAAACCATCTGCTTGCAAGCCCACAAATGCGCTTAGCTTCCCCAGAGCCCCCAGCCTGCGCAGCCTTTCCTAACCTGCAGTGAGCTCCTCAGGGTATTGCCAGGGCTGGCCAAGGCAGCCAGAATGGCAGTGGTGGTGGTGCCGATGTTGGAGCCCAGCGTGAGCGGGTACGCCCTCTCGATGCTGATCACACCAATACCTGGTAGGAAGATACAGAAACTAGAGTATCAGCCTCAAGGGATGATGGGATATAGTAATGACAACAAGAGGGGGAAGCCAAGGAGAAACTCACCGATCAGTGGGGTCATAGCAGATGTGAACACGGAGCTGCTCTGCACGACGAAGGTCATGCCTGCCCCCACGAGGATGGCCAGGTAGCCGGTCACCCAGGCAAAGGGAAATGGAAAATCTAGGAGACAGAGGTAAAGAAAGCTGTCACAGTTTTCTAAGGGGGGCTGGATTGGGGGCCCTGCTGGCACCTCCAGAGGACCTGGTGGGGGGGGGCATGGGCTGGGCCAGAAGGTCAGGTTGTATGGCAGCCTCCCCAACGCCATGGCCAGGAATTAACAAATGGGATTTTTAGAATCCTTTCGCCTTGCATATTTAGATGGTAGAACCAAGAATGTGTGTGTGTTATGAAGGCAAATACACACATCCCAAAATTCCTATGTTGAAACCCTAACTCTCAGTGTGATTGTATCAGGAAGTGGAGCCTTTGGGAGGTAATTAGTTCATGAGGGTGGAGTCCTTATGAATGGGTTAGTGCCCTTATAGAACAGAGATCTTGCTTTCTCTCTACTCATGCCATGGGAGGACACAGTGAGGAGGCGGCCATCTGTAAATCAGGAAGTGGGACCTCACCAGAACCTGACCATGCTGGTACCAAGGCCAGACTTCCCAGGCCTCAGGACTCTGAGAAATACATTTCTGTTCAAGCTACTCAGCCTAGGATAATTTGTTACAGTAGCAGAACTAAGACACCACCCAAATAGCCACCTTCCTACCACAAAGCACTTGGAGCGCTGGGACCTCTGTTCTTTTGTGTGGCCTGGTCTCCCAGTGCCACAGATCCTCCATCTTTGGAGCATGGAGGCAGGACGGGCAGCTCGAAGTCCCATGTACGGAGCTCTCAGGACTGCCCATATGGATCAGACCCTGCTCATCCAGCAGGTGCCCAGAGTGACCCAGCTCAGCCACATGGCCACACTGGAACAACCCTGGGAGGCAGATATTCTTGGCCCCATTTCACTGAGGTTTCACAGGGAGGTGATGTCCTTGGCCTGGCAGTCTCTCATCGACCAGGATGCCATACTCATCAGCAGCTTCTCCTGGGGCTGCTATGGCTGCCTCGAGGTGCTGACGTATTATCCACAATCACATTTTTCTTCCCAGGAATTGAAGGGAAGTGGGGAACAGGGTGGACATCCATTACCCTTTTCCTAAGGGCTCCTGACAAACCCAAAGCCCTGGGCATAGGAAAACCTGCTGGAAGGAAGGCTTGTCTCACAGATCTCTGGATTTGAGCCTCCTCTTCCTCAGGACCTTTTGAACATGACAAAAGCTAGTGCCTACTTCCCCAGACTCTACCCAAGACACCAAGGAATATTTCAATGGCAAATGGGATCTCAACTTCTTCAGTTTATCAGATCCAAGAGAGAAACTCCATGCAGAGGCCATTGCTAGATAAAAATCTAAAGGAGTCCCCCCACACCAGGAGTGGCCATAGTGATGCCATGCCCTAGAAAGCCCAGAATTGGTAGGAGTGGGGGGTGAGGGTACCTACCAGTGTTGAGAGTCTTCTTGATGACAACAGCCACCTGTCCCCGGAGAACAGAGCCCAGGAGCTTGACGATCATGATCAAGCAGCCACAGAGGACCAGCAGGGAGACTAACAGCAGGATGGTGCCAACGACAAGGTCCGGGAGGTTGGAATTCACAAAGATGTGCTGGCCTGAAAAGACCATGGAAAGCCCTTGTTAGGAGGGCCATTCCCCCCGCCCCCTGCCAAGGCCACAGGTTGATACTCATTTCCCCAACATCTTTCTGTATGACAGTAACAGAATCTTGATTATTAGCTTGACCTATGGCAACCCAGAACAAAGACCACACTTCCCAGCTGCCTTCTACAGCGAGGTGTGACCCTGAGGATCTGTTCTGGCCAGTGGGAGCCTCGAGAAGCCAGAACATGAGGTGAAATCCTTGTAGCCACGAGCTAGTCTGGGCATTCTTCTACCTCTAACTCCCACACAACATTCTACTCGTGAAACTGAGGATACTTACAACGGAGAGCCTGAGGAGCAAAGTGGGGTAGGGTGGACAAGTCAGAGTAGGAGCTATTGCTAACTGGAAGCCTCCTTATTTTTTTAGAAGTCCTGCATGGCCCCATGATTATATGGTTTTACTGATGGATGGCTAGCACCCAGAACACGGGAGGTGATGAACTCATGGACGCTGTGAGGTCAACCAACTTAAAATACTTGCTGCTCAGAATGAATGTGGATGGTGGGGAGAGAAGGAAGAGAAGCAGAGACACACACATGGGTAGATAAGGAATGATAAGAATTAAAGAATTCGGGATGCCTGGGTGACTCAGTGGGTTAAAACCTCTGTCTTTGGCTCAGGTCGTGATCCCAGGGTCCTGGGATCGAGCCCCGCATGGGGCTCTCTGCTCAGTGGGGAGCCCGCTTCCTCCTCTCTCTCTCTGCCTGCTTCTCTGCCTACTTATGATCTCTGTCTGTCAAATAAATAAATAAATAAATAAATAAATAACAGAATTAAAGATGTCTGGGCCAGCATTCCCGGGGCAACAGTCTAGCTTCTTAAAGAATCGGAGCATCACGTAGGCTCACTGCCTTGATCAGGGCTTTGGCTCCAGGGTCTTGAACGCGGCCTACTGGACAGCAGGGACTCATGACTTTAGGGTCAATGTATCTGTTCTGTTCCATGAGGGCCCATCATCTCCTACAAATCTGGTGAGTGCCTCCCTAGAGCACAGGGGATACCAATGCATCCCGAGGGAGGACTCTGGAATCTATTGCTGAGCTCTGGTGCATTATGGAACCACCAGAGGAACTGGGCCTCAAGTCCTAGTTCTGCGCCCTACCGTGGGACCTTGGACCTGTCCTTGAGACTTAGTTCCCGCTGCTATGAAAACGCATAGTTCATGACTTGGAATAATGCTGGTGTTCAGTGAATCCTAGTGCACCTTCACTTACTGGGCTTCACACAGAGAAAGAACACTGTCAGCAGCCCCCAGCACCCATCCCCATGGCCGACACTCTGCTGAGACCCACTCACACTTGGCAATGTTCTCCTTGGAGGTCACATTCTTGATAGTCCAGGTGTACAAACCATCCGACCAACAAAGGGAAGGTGAGGTGCAGTTCTCAGGCGAAGGGACAGTGACATTCATTTGAGTCTGAATGACAAACATTGAGAAATGGTATGTATAGTCCACACTACTCACTTTTGATGGGGACTAGCGGGCAATGTGGCAAGTAGGAGGGAGACACACATCAGTGTGTGTGTTTGTACCTGTGATGCACTGTTTCCATGGGTCCCTCCATCAATGGGAACATGGGTGACCAAAGGTAAGCCAGGAGACATGAAAGTTACAAGCCAGGAATAATGTATCGGCAGTGCGGGGTGTGGCAGAATGGGCTGGGTCTGTCCTACGGCATTGTCTGTCCATCCAGCATTCAAAAACTTGTTTTCTTAAGGATTCTCACAGGCCAATTTTTACTTCCTCTTACCTCTCATTTGCCCACACTGCATTAAAAGTTTTGCCTAAAGCGCAGGTTCAAGAGTTTGCCCACCCAGCAATATTCTTAGAAACTCACCACATTGGTCAAAGTTTTGCACCAAATCTTGATCAGACTCTTGTTTTTGGCGGCTTCATCATTCATTGCGATTTCGCTGATAACCTTCTTATCCAGCTGAGGAAGACAACAGGTGGGAGACAGTCAGTATGTCCTCAGCACTGGGGAGGGACCCACATGGAGAAGGTTCTACTAAAGGGGCTTCAACAACATAAGCCCGACTGAGAGCCCCTGCCAGAGTGTGTCAGGACTCACTCCATCTGCATCCCCAGGATGGAGCACCACACCTGGATGGTAGCAGGTGTTGGACAAAGGAATGATCAACAATGGGCTGGCAGCTGGGAAACATACAACAGATGGTCATTGGATGACAGCAAAACCCAGAAGGTAAGGGTGGTAAGGGAAAAGGTCAAAACTGACCCATTTTCCAAGGCAACAACCACAAAAAACCTTTTAAAATTTATTTTAGTAATATTTCAATGACTCTAGGGAGCAGAGGGGCGAGATGGAAGGGAAGGACAACAACCTTTCTCTTGGGATAGGAGGAGGATAATACTTTCCCCATGAGCCCTTGGATGCTGAAGTCAGTAGGGGGACTAAAATGGCCCCAAGTGTCCAGTGGAGTCTTTTGAGTTTTGAGAAGCGTTTGTCACATGCTCCCACCCCAATAAAGATGACACATGTTGGAAGTCAAGGAAAACAAAAAGGCCAGTTATGATATCTGGTGTCCCCAGAGTCTCGCCTCCCATGGCCTTTTTCAGAGGCGTTATAGACCCTCATCCTTCTCCACTATCCCTGCCCAGTTAGGAGAGGAGGGGAGTTAGGGGGAAGGGGGGAAGTTAGCTAGCTCCTTCCTTTCCCTCTCTGAAGGAAGCTGAATTACCTGGATTATGAGCTTGGTGAAGGGGTCTGTGATGACTTTCAGAAGTGCCGGGGCATCTTCTCCATTCCTGAAGTTAAAGGTCTCCAACACCAGGTCGGTCAGGATCTCTAGGTAATGGGTGGCTGCCTCCACGGGCAAGAGCACGAACACGGACAGCCAGTTGAAGAAGTCATGGACAGTAGCTCCCGCAAAAGCCCTATAAGAATCCCACCCCAAGCCAACAGTTGGATTAGTCAACAAGCAAGTGGGTACCAGTCTAGGCAGGTCATGGATGGCATTATCTGCCGGGGGCGGGGGGTCACCTCTGTCTACATTCACATTCTCACAGCAGTTCCCAAGTGGTTGATATCAATATCCCCATTTGGCAGATGAGGAAATCAAGGGCCAGCAAGCATAGGGGAATAGATGACCACAGCCTGGGTGCTGGATCCAGGACCCCTGGACTCCCACTGCCCAGCAGAGGCTTCCCCACCAAGCCAGATGGCACTCAGTTCTCTCTTTAGGGGGTGGGGGGAAGGGAAGTAGACAGGTTATGGCCATAACAAGAAGCTCCATGATTCATCCAGACCACTTCTGAATCACGCCCATTGAAGACAATCTTCCTTTGGAAAGCTGGGGGCCGGTGGTATGGCGGTGACCAAAGCCATCAACTGAATTCTTAACTTTGTTAAAATCTTGAGACTCTGATGAACCGTTTGAATGGCCCACACAGAAAACAGGTCAATATACACTACAATTTATATCTGAGAAGGTTTGCACGGTCCCCTGAATTCCATCCTATCTCCAGACTAAGAAGTGAGATGTTTTCCCTTAATAAAAAAGTTTTCCTTTAAAAAGTATCTGCATGTTGGGGCCCCTGGGTGGCTCAGTTGGTTGAACACGTGCCTTTGGCTCAGGTCATGATCCCAGGGTCCTGGGATCAGATCAAGCCCCACAGACGGGCCTCTGGGATTGGATAGAGCTCACGGATCTGGTCAGAGAGCCTGCTTCTCCCTCTCCCTCTGCCCTTTTCCCATCCTCACCTCCCATTCATGCTCTCTCTCTCAAATAAGTAAAATTTTAAAAAACAAAAAACACATCTGCATGTGCAAAAATCCACCCAAACCAAAAAAAGGACTTGAACAGACAGAAGCTAATAAACCTGTGTGGGAAATGCTTAACTTCACTAGTAGCAAAATTTATTTACATTTATTTACTTGTAAGTACAAATCTTTACCATCCATATCAGCTAATATTTTAAAAAAGCAACCTATTCTTCCAAGAGAAGGTGATTTAAGACATCTTCGTAAAGTGATGGAAATATTTCTTAGTTGTTTGGCAAAATGTTTCAAGAGCCTTATAGGGGTCAGATGTAGTCATTACTTTTCTGAAAACCCACGAGGTGTTCCAAACCACCAGGAAAGAATGATGCATGTCTCCAAAGACATTACTGAAAGCAATCTATTAAAATAATCCAAATGAGGGCTGGGCTAGTTCAATTTTATTCCTATGTGCAGCCACTTTCATAGACGATGTTTCTATTTGGCAAGTTTATATTTCATATGTAGCAGTGAAGAGCCCAGAATCTGGAAGAAAACCTAGACTAAGTCCTATCCATGCCCCTTAGGGAAGTTATTTAACCTCTTTGTGTTTCTGTATTAATGAGATGAGGCAAAGAAAAGTCTATTCAGCTTCTTGAGAAGATCAAATTAACAGCCGGCCCTGGATAATGTTGTATCCATTCTCGAAACCCTTGGGACGTTTCATCAGGGACCAAAGAAGGTTAGCTGTGTCTGAGCAGAAATGAGCAGCTCTGAGGACCTCTGCCACCTGCCAGTTCACCAGCTGATGAGGGATGACATCTGCTGACGACCCAGCCAGCCTGCTTATTGCTGTCTGCCCGACCTGTGCGGAAGACTGCGTCATGTAGACAAAGTACTTCTGTTTTAGAAACTTCTGGAAAAAGCCCATCTGTCAGAAGGCAGGCTGAGAATGTGCTTCATTTTCCCATTAACCTTTTGGAAGGAAGGGGTACCCTCTGCCTGTTTCAACCCGCCCCATTTTCCATCTTCTGCACCCACAAAAACTACATTTTGCCTTTTATTGGCATGGAGGTAAAGTACAAAGAAAGGGAAGGTGGCAGGGGTTGAGCTCAGCCAAAAGAGGAAGCTTTAGGAGGTTATAATTATTTCTGACTCAGCGGGATAGTAAATCCTATCCTGACTGGCCTTGTTTTAACTACACCACACGGCAGGGAAGCTTCTAGCTAGGGCTTGCCTTTAGGGAGCTCTTGAATGCGTGCCAAGTACCTGGCTAAGCATTTACTTGTAGGACTGGGTTTAGTCCTTTGGACAACAAAGGTGACAGCCAGTGATCCTGGCGATGCCGACCACGAAGCTGAGTTTCATCAGCTGGTAAGTATGTGATCCCAACCCCCAGCTGCACTCCACTATGGCTACTTCTAGGAGCTCTAGCAATGACCAGCATATTCGAATTGGCTGATTAAAGGTAGTTATGAAGACCTGGCCCAGCAAAAGCTGATTCTGAGCCTCCTACCTTCTGAACTCATTCCGGTCTCCCGCCTGCATGAGCGCCACAAAGGTGTTGGTGATTGAGGTCCCAATGTTGGCCCCCATGATAATGGGGATGGCCGCACGCACACTCAACACTGGAAAACGGGAGAGAGAAGGTTAGGGAGTTAGCAAGCTTAGAAAGGCAGCCTGGCCACATTCCTGATGTGGCCCAAGGCAGGCTGACCTCAGTCAAGCTGGTAATTGCCAAAGCAGCCTTTCCTAGTGATTTTGGGGTCAGCACCAGGCTACAAATCTGATGCAAGCTGGGATGGCTCACGGAAATATTCACATGTACCCCCAAAAATTTCCAGCACATAATTTCAGGGACTCTGCAGACTCCACAAAGAAGCCCTTCTGTGGAGCCCAGTTTACAAGTGCCTTTCTCAATTTCTCTATCCTCCCTATTACAGGTGCAAGGCCAGCTCAGGCAAGAAGAGGAAACAATGTTTAAGGACTTGTGCATTTATTATAGGAACTTTCTTTTTATAAGACAATTTAGTACACTACCACAATGTTCTAACATATGAAAGCAAAGCTATATATTTTTAAGATTTTTATATATTTATTTTAGAGATAGCATGAGCCAGGGGAGGAACAGAGGGAGAGGGACGAGCAGACTCCGCACTGAGCACAGAGCCCAACACGGAGCTCAATCCCACCACCTGAGACCATGACCTGAGCTGAAATCAAGAGTCAGACACTTAACTGAGGCACCCAGGTGCCCCAAAGGTAAAGTTATTTTGAAGAATAACTTTTTTCTGATTTAGTGCAGAAAAGTCCTAGTTAATTTTGCTAAAAATGCTGGTTTGGGGGTGCCTGGGTGGCTCAGGGGGTTAAAGCCTCTGCCTTTGGCTCAGGTCATGATCTCAGGGTCCTGGGATCAAGTCCCACATCGGGATCTCTTGCTTCAGCGGGGAGCCTGCTTCCCCCTTTCTCTCTGCCTGCCTCTCTGCCTACTTGTGTTCTTTGTCTGTCAAATAAATAAATAAAATCTTAAAAAAATAAATTGAAAAAATGCTAGTTTGGGCTGAAAATTAACCCGTTCAAATTGCTCCCCCCCACCGTCCCCCACAAGACTCTGTCCCAGCTTAGCCAGAGAAAACGATCAGCAGGTTCAAGTTTGGAATGCTGGCTTCCCAAGCTCAGTGGTCCCCAAGCCAACGTGTGATGGGATTACATGTCTTTATTCTTAGCACAGAGCAGTGATGGAAATGTTCCTCATCTACATGGCCCAATATGGCAGCCACTGGCCACATGTGACTACTGAGCCCCTAAAACATGTTTAGTACAACCCAGCAACTAATTTTTATATTTAAAGTAACTTAAGCTTAAAATTAAATGGCCATATGTGGCTAGTGGCTGCTGGACTGGACAATACAGTTCCAGAGAATTCAGAGCCTAGTCTTCAAGCCTCAGGGACTATATTTTCAGACCAAACCATAGGGATGGAAACAGGAGGCTGCCCAGGATAAGGCAGGACATATCACAGTTGTGCAAGAAAGGAAGACACCAGTGACTGGCCTGGATGTATTCAGAACAAATTCCAGGCTCCCCAGCAGGACAGGGAAATGCCTGCAGTGCATCTGGGCCCACAGGTGCCTGGACTCACGTGAGGAGGCCACCATGCTGACGACGATGGACGAGGAGGTGCTGGAGCTCTGCACCAGGACGGTCACCAGCACGCCAATCACCAGCCCAGCCACGGGGTTGGACATAATGGAGTTATTGCTGAAGAACTGTCCAGCCACCTTTCCTGAAGAAAACAAGTGCACCGTTTGGAATGTTAGGTGGGCACTGGGTATACTGTATGTAGTCTTTAGACACAGCCAGTGGGCTGGGTGAGGGGTGGGAAGGCGAGGCCAGCCTCCAACCCAGCTGGTACCTCCAGACTCTTACTTCCATGGGCTTCTTCCTAGTGCTGCCCTGGCACCATGTCTCCCCTTCTGTGACTGAGCTCCCGGTTTACCCCTACCACCCTTGTTCCTCTTATCCCTTTACCCTGTAGCCTCCCACACTTCTGCCATTCCTTTCCACAGCAAGCCCTCTTCCAGCCTTCTCTGGTCACCAACGGCCTCGACTCTACTTGGCCCAGTGCATGTCAGTGTGTCTCCTGATGCCTTAATTCCCCGTTCAGATTTTTCTCCTAGGAATGGATATTCTCATTCTTCTCTGTCAACCTTATCCAACCCCCATTCTCCAGCCCCAGCCTAGCCCGAGATGCCCAAGACCACCAATCCATTCCTCAACCCATCTATGGAAGACCAAGGCCCAGAGGGTGGAGGCCACTTGTTAGGTACTCAGAGAGTGAAACGCCTTGTTGATACTGCCTTGGACCAGGGACTTGGTAGTGGCATCCAGGACGTTGGTCTGCCTCTCATCCATCCCCACAAGTGCCCCCTTCCCCAGCTCTCCCAGGTAAAAATATGAGTTCCCAAAAAAGGCACCATGGGGTATATAAATCCGTGGTCTTCCATGTCACTGGGATCTGAGTTTGGAACCCACTACACCAGCTCTAGGCTGCGAAATGAAGGTCTGGGCAGCATGACCTCTTTCAGCCTCAGATGTTCCTCGTCAATGAAAAGAGCTTTGGGAAGGAAAGTGCAGGACCCCAGGTGGCATTCCAAGTGCCGGTTATCAGTGTCATCCCCTATTGAGGGAACACAGGGGACCAAGCCCATGCCGATCTCACTCCTGGGTCCCCCTCACACTGCACAGCCACCCTCAGTCCTGGAAGATGTTTAGATAACTGTCAAGGATACAGACCCACCAACTCTGGGACCCTTGTTCTTCTCCAGCTAAGGCCCAGCCCTGATTTTCCACAGCTGCTTTAGCTCCAGAGCACTCCTAGCTAATAATCTCTTCAGGTGGGAGGCCCAAGACAGCAGGGATCCCTGAGATAAGTCCCTCTGTCAGACAGCTTCCTGTCCAGGGTCAGTGGACGAACAGCTTGGAACTGGCTCCAGCCCTGGCTGCTGGCCTAAGCGATATCAGCCAACAGTCATAGCCCCTTTACAGCCATTAGTTTTCTCTTCTGTAAAATAGGGGCATGACTTCACAAGATGTCAGGTGACTTCCTGTCCTAAAACAGGCTGAGAGGCTGCAGCTGGAGAGGGCTTGCTGTGTTGTGACCATATGAACCCAATACCACAAAAATCCCCTCACCCTAGATCTTTGTCCCTTCCATCCGTACCTCCAACCAGCTGGAAGGCACTGCTGAGGACATCCAAGGAGCACACGAAGAAGTAGAGAAATCCCAGAAGCAAAATAAATTTCCCAATTCCTTGGAAGACACAGAGAATCTTCCCTTTGGTGTCTCTCTCTGGGGTAAAGGAAAAGGGATGAAGGCTGTTAGTGCCCAAAACTCAGAAGTTTGGCAGTGAGCTAAGAGGTTCCCCCTTTTCCCACCCATACCCTCCCTCCAGGTGGCTATAAGCAAGGCCTAGAGATGGGACACAGCCATAACTGCAGAAATCACCACTATAGTCCATTTAGTTCAAGCCTGTGGGTGAGGTGTCTCTAAAGGATCAGCTCTGGAGAGGAGGGGTCCTATGGGGTCTGGGGCAATGATAGGCAAGCCAGACTCCATGCTTGGCTGAACCAGTGCTGCTGAGTGGGGCATTAAGGGCACTTGGCACCTGCTAAGTGTGGGGTCAGAGATAATGGCTCTCCTAAGCACCTTCAGAACAGCACAGGATACTTTCTAGAATGTGGCCACAAGGTAGCAATCACAGCCTCCACTTGGGGAGGGCTGGGGCATGCACACATCCTGGAATGCTATGTCCTTGGATGCTATTTTCTCTGCTCCTTCTTACAGCCGTTCTCACCTCCTCTCTCCCAGCTGTCTGAGCTGCAGACAGACCCCACACCCTGTACCCAGGAAAGAAATGCAGCATTTGCCTGCATACCAGCCATGCTGGTTGTATAGTCTATCTTCTGCAAGCTTTCCTTGATGCCCACATTTAGGTGGGGAGACCCCCCCACCCAACTAGGACCTCTCAGTGAGGGACCCTGTCTGTTCACTGCTGCATCCCAAGCACAGCTCCCGGGAGCCAGTCGGCCCACAGTGGATCATGGGGAGCAGCACAGTGCCTAGTGTTCCAACACTGGGATGCTCGCTGAATGAGGGAGAACAAAAGGCCCCCCAGTCCTCACACTGTGCTTGGACTTGAAGCATCCAAGACTGCCAGGTGGTATCCCTAGCCAGGACCTTTGTTTGAAGGGCATCAGAGCAAGGGCAAGAAAGAGGACAACACAAAGGACACGACACGGTGGAGACCATAAACCCAACCCTCACTGGTGGACGTCCCTCCTGCCTGCTTTTACCTGACCACTTGATCCCGGTGTCCCAAAGCTCAGGCAGGTCCCAGGGGTCTGCCACCTCGGTGGGCTCCTCTATCAGTGCCACAGTGGAATTGGATGGCAGAAGTTCAATCTTGGTCACAGGGCTCCCAGTGTCATCTATCCAAACAAGCAACAGAGGCCATGAGAATACGGGTCAGACCAGAGTCTCCGGGGGTCCTCACAGGAGGCCAGGATGGGGAGGACGGGCAACACTTACTTTTGTTGGTCTCCTTGCCTTTCCCAGGTGTGGTGGGCTGCTGACTGGTGGCCCCTTCCAGGTATTTATTGGGGTTGGGCTGGGCATTTTCCAGTTCGGGCCAAGGAGCCATGGTCTGTGGATGGAAAACAGAGCTTATAGAAGCAGCCACTAAAAGGCGTCACACCTCAGGTGCTGTGACAGGAAGAACCAGTGGCTGCAGAGATTCGGGAGAGATGAAGGGTGTCATGCTCAGACACCTTCCAAGTGTGGGCTCTTGAACGCCATATTTCCACCTCTGGGTCTCCCTCACCTGCTCACCTCGGCTGTCGCTACATCAGACCCCGTCTTAGTGTTTTTCTATTCTAGCTTCAAGTCAGCTGAACTTGCTTCAGTTTCTCTCACTTCCCTCTCTCGGCGTTCCCTCTCTCGGTGACTGTCTTGACTCTCCTTCAGTCAGCAAGGGGATGCAAACCTATCCATCTTCCACTCATGGAACACCAAGTCCTCAAGCCCTACGATGGGTCCCTCATCTTCTTTTACTTTCTAGACTACAGATCTGCACTGAACCTCATCCAGGGGACATAATGTATGTGTAGATCCTCATATACATTCTACCTGCCTGACCCACCACCGAGTCTTCTGTGAGCAGCGTGACCCTCCGGAGCTGGTTCAAATCCCACTGGTGCCACTTATCAGTGGGTGTGTGTTTAGGAGTGTCCTTTCATATCCCTGAGCATAAAGACATAAATGTCTCCCCATCTATAAAATGTGGACAGTTCTTCATACTTTGCAGGGTTACAAGATTAATGGCGATACCTAGAAAGTGCCTGGCATCAGGCAGGCAATTAGGACTATGTGATGCGGCTGGATTAATGACCCTTTGTCAGAACCACATTCCTTCCAACCTTTGATAGAGACTTCCTCATAACCCATTTTCTCAACAAAGCCTTTCTTGCTTACACAGACAGGAAGTGTGGCTCTTCACACCCTTGGAAGTCCACTCCTTGTGGTCCTTGTCCTTTGACACACGTTAGACAAGGGCAGGACAAAGGACGGGAACAAACAATTCACAGAAAAGGAAGTACAGGTGGCTAAAATACTACAAAGTAAGAATTTGGCCTCATTAACAACCCAAGATATGCAAAATGGAATAGGGAGTTAAGTTTCGACCATCAGATCAGCCGAAAATTATTTCTTAGGTATACTATGCTATGCTAGAGAAGATGCAGTGAGAGGAGCACCACTATAGAATGCTTTATTATTTTTTTTAATACATCTTTAACCTAGTCATTTCACTTCTAGGAATTAAGAATCTAGGAACATTTTCTCCCAGAAAATACAAAATACCTCCCTGTTCTGATCACTTCTTTGAAGAGATGTTCCCAGAATCTGGGTCTGACTCCTTTCCTATTTTTCTTAAATGGATCTACTTCCTGCTCTACCCCTCAAATAGAGGCTTTGTCTAGATCCTCACTGTATCCTGGGGGTCTGGAGCTCTGCCTGGCACATCGGCAAGGCCCAATAAATGGGGATTGACTGAATGAACGGGATGCAGACCGAAAAGACGTTGCCACACTGTCAAAGAGACGAAAGTAAAAATAGGGAAATTGTTGTATTAACCACAGTCCATCCATGAGGCGCAACAGCATACCACTGAAAAGGTGATAAAGAGTCAGAAGAAGATAAAAAGAAAAAGCCCAGGAAAATGCTTTAGCTAAATTGTGAATAAAAGGTACTTCTTTGCCCTACTCATAGCATGTTCTCATAGGCTCTGGGATGGCTGCACGGGATTCAGAGTAGGTGATGGGATTGTGGGGGACTTATTCTTCCTCTGTATGAAATTATCAAATTCTTGTAAGAGATGTAGCCCAACCCCAGACCCACAAAGTATGCGATGGTTTGGGGGCACCCCTGGTGGCACTCTTCTTCATCCTGGTAAAGCCAAGACCTCAGCTGATTCTGGGTGTCCCCATCAGGAGGGGGTTTCATTCGCCTAGGGAATTTCGACTTTCCCCACGAACTGCAGGACATGACATGTTCTTCCACAATCACAAGGAAGAAAGTCTTGCAGGCACTGGATTCCATGAATACATAACCAGGCCTTTCATTTCAACTTAACGAGCATCCAACACAGGGCCTGGCACACAACCGGCCTCACATGCTCTCCACATAGGACGTTGGGACCTGCCTGGCCGGTGAGGGCCTGTACTGACTGTGCTCAACCTCACAGCCACCCATTTGGGGAGTTATTGTTCTCCCATTAGACAGATGAGGAAACTGGGAGACAAGAAGGCTAGGTAACTTATCCAAGGACCCAGGGTGTAGAGCTGTGAGCTCGGGTCAATTTGAGTCCCGAGCCTTTTCTGGCAGCCGCTCCTGGGCGGGGCGTTCTCTGCAGGCCACTCAACTGGTTTCTAGGCTAGACATTGCTTCTAACGTCCGGCCTTCTGCAGTTGCTGTGCCTACCACAGGTTCGACTCCTCCCTCAGGCTCAATGAAATTCCTTCTTACAGCTGACCGTCAAAGGTGGGGCAAACCCTGCTGTTCGCAAGGCCTGCTAGGGTGGGGGTAGGGAGTGGGCTTCCTAGAGTGCGCTGGAAGGCGGCTACGTGGCTGGGGCCTCCTCCGCAAGGGAGGTGGGAGCGGGGTGGCTGGGGAAGAGAACCAAGGCTGGTCGGAGAGAGCTCTAAGCTCAGCTCAAGGCCACTCTGCCGGTGAACTGGCTCAGGTTTGAAACAGCACAGAGACAAGAAAAGACAGAGCCAGGTCCCCACGCTTAGTGGAGTGTAGCTAAGGGGTCTACCTCTAGGACTCTCCCAGCACAGGGATCCTTAGCCCCAGGGTTTTGGGGGAAGAAGCACTTTTCGGGCTCTTCATTTCAGTCAGGCGCTAGGCTGGGTACTTTACCCAGCGCAGATGTTCTGAATCCCAGGCCAGCTCTGCCCCAGTCACTCGACTGCTCCGTGCCTCAGTTTCCCCTATGCAGAATGGGGCTTATAACAGTCCATAACCCACTGGGTTATTAGACAGCTTCAATGAGTTAACTTCTGCAAAGTGCTTGGGACAGTAACCTGTCTGATCAAGTGGTTACATTTCCTCCTCCCAGCACCCCTGAGAGGGGTTAGTGTTATTCCCATTTTACAGATGAGAGAACCAAAGCACTCAGAGGAGTAGAGCCACTTGGCCCAGGTCCACAGCACGATTTGAGAGGGTCTGACTCCAGAGTTGGTCCTGCCTCTCAGCTCCAAGTCTGGAATGCTCCTGGAAGGGATGAGTCATGCAGTAATGGGCACCAAACGTGCACTGTATCTGATGAATGCCTCATTACCAGGCTCATCGGAAGATGCCTCAACGCTCAGGTGGTAGAAGTCAGCGCCCCACTTCCACCTACAGAGAGCCCAGGGAGGAAGCAACAGCTTCGTGGCCTGGGTCTCAAAGCACCTGCCACTCCAGTTTTTGGCACAAAAACATTCACTTGCATCAAACTTCAGCCACCTCAGGGCCCCTTGGAGCAGTCGGCACTTCCCCATCACCCCAAACGTTAGCTTCGCTGTTTGCCACCCAGAACCGCAAGGCCGTCTCTGCCAGCCCCCGAACCCAGCCAGCACCAGGACCTGCTGACTCGAGCTGGGAACATCACAGCTTGTGGTCTCCAGCTCCTGGTGCCACCTCATCAGGCTGGGCCTCGGTGCCAACCAACACACAGAAGCCTGTTTAACTGGTTTG
This sequence comes from Mellivora capensis, assembly GCA_004024625.1. Lineage (NCBI taxonomy): Eukaryota > Metazoa > Chordata > Mammalia > Carnivora > Mustelidae > Mellivora > Mellivora capensis. The sequence goes on along the minus strand of PISX010000124.1, from coordinate 317,017 downwards.
GGCCCTAGTGCCTCCCAGGGGTTAACTTTGCCAGCACCCAGCTGTGATTGCACGGGGATTCCCCATTTCTTTACTGCCCTATGCTCCCTGAATGATCCCCTCCTCAGGTCACACTGGCCTCAGTTTGGGGCCCTGAGTCCTCTCTGTAGGGTGCCACCCTTTGCTCTTGCCTGGGGAGCACCCCTCTTCAGAAGGCCCTCCCCCATCTTTCAGTCCAAGCCCTCCCTCCACCCCTGCCTGAGTCCCAGGGGCTCCTCTGACCACCCCCATGTGCCAGGCAGCACTGCCGGCGTGACTCGTAGGGCTCCCCGCCACACACGGAGTCATTGATTTCTAATAACAACTACCATTTAACGAGCTCCAGCGAGGTGCCAGGTGCTGTGCTGGGCCATGACACATATTATCTCCTGCAATCTTTATGCGAGAAAGGGGTCATGCTCATCCCCACTTGCAAACAGGAAAACCTGGAGCGAAAAAAGAGATTATGCCACTTGATCAAAGTCACCCGGCAGGGGAGGGACAGTTTTAAACACAGTCAGTGAGGCTGGGGCCCTGATTTACAGTATCCTTGGCCATAATGTAAAGGTATTTTCCCAGAGCGCTGGTTTTACTCCTGTAACTGGGGGGTGGGGAGGCTGAAGAGTGTGCCTGGTGGGTGATTTACACTGGACACAATATTTACATGGAGCCCGTGCTCAGCCTCGGCACTCCTGACATTCGGGGCAGAGGCTGCTTTGCTGTGCCAGCTGTTTTGTGTTATGGTAGGAGAAGCAGCATTCCTAGTCTCTATTCTCAACATACCTCTCCCCCTTAGTTTCGACAACCCAAAAGGTCTCCAGACATTGGCTAATGTCCCTTGGGGACTGAGAATAACTGGTCTAGAGCTTCAGACTTCACATCCCAGCTACCTGGTTTCAAGTCTCAGCGATGCCATTTGCTGTGTGACTTTGGGCTAGTTCCTTTGCTTCTGTTTCCCCACATGTCAAATTAGGATAACATGACTGATGTAGGATTGTTATGCTTAAGGGTGTTATATATTAAAAGTTCTCAGAATAGTGTTTGACACCTTGTTAAACTTTCTGTGGTTTTCTGCTACTGCAGTAAAATAATCAGGGACATTGGAATATAGAGGACAAGACTTCTCTGAATTCAAAACTAAAAAGACAGTATACAAAGCATTGCTTTGAGCTTGTAAGGGACGACTCTGAATTACTTACAGATCTGCTAGGGGTTCCTATATACTTGGCTTATTCCGCTCCAGGGTAGCTTGAAGGAAAAATTTGAAAACCTATTATGACCTTCTAAAACCTCTCCTTTTATAATCTTAATTCACTCTAGAATCATACTCCTATCTCTTTGCACATCTCTACAGCCTTCTCAACTGCTGTTTAACTTTGAGGGCAAGACCCATTTGTTAATGCTTTTTCTCCCAGTGCTCAGTAGACTACACATCGCGGTGCTGCTCACATTTGGGAACGGAGGAGTCCGCATTCAGGGTTTGCTGAAGGGAGGCATCGGGTCCCTGACTGGGAAACACGTAGAGCCTGCAGCTTACCCCCCACCATAAGCTGGGTTGGACGAGATCTGCTGGATGGAAGCCCCGCACCAAGAAACTGGGCCCTGAACATCACAGCTGCCCCACTTAGGAAACTCTCGTCCCCACTTCGGTCAGAAGGGTGATTATTTGCCCATTTAAGTTGTGTTTTCAGGGACTGGATTTCTGAGTGGTCACCAAGTATCCAGCAAATACAGACACAGACACCTCGCCCAGTCCAGTGTCCAGGGCGCTTAGAGCATGCTGGGTGGGTCAGGCAGACGCCCACTTGCGCTGGTGCGGGGAGGAACAGGACCTCCCAGCAAGGGCTCCTACCCGCTACGGGCCTTGAATACCAACTTACTCCATGAGGCCTTTGGTGGCCTCATTTACCTCCAGGCCCTCGTTTTACTCTTTGCCAGTACCACCGGAAGGCAAAAAACCTTCTATGAACGCCTCCACGCCTCCTTCTTAGAACTCTTGTCTTCCCTACTGCAATCACTCTTCTCAGCAGCGTGGGCACACGGGTTCCACTCACCTCACCTTCCCAGGCAGCAAAACCCCAGCTCTCGTGCGGGCTGACCCTGCAGTTCTGGAGGAAAGGGAGGCCCTGGAACCAACTGCCTGTGATGGACCCTGAGGCCGCTACTCAGGGCCCCCTCCTCCAGGCCCCCAGAGCTGCCAGGTCTGCCGCCAGGATAGCACCCGGCACACAGGACCAAGGCAGCACCCCACAGTGGGTGAGGACCTGGGCTGCAGAGTCCTGCCACGGTGTGGGACCCTGAACCTCTCTGAGCCTCAGTTTCAACATCTCCAAAATGTAGACAATCTCATCTCCCTCCCTGAGCTGTTGCAGGATTGACTGATTAATGGGCCTGCATGAGCCCCTGAGCAGAGGGCCTTGCAGAATAAGAACGGACAACTCTGTGGAATGAATTGCATCATGGACAAGGCACAGCCCAAATGCTACTGGGCCCTAGACCGTAAGCTCGTCTTCTCAGTGCTCAGCACAGCAGCAAACCCTCTGTTAATATCTGTCCAATAAAGGAACCTAAAGCACAAGAGAAAGGGACTAACATTGTTTTGTGACAGGGGAGTGTCCTATGTGATCCGTGACCTCATTAAATTTTACAATAACCAAGTTCTTTCCAGTTTACAGAGAGACTGAGGCACGGAAAAATTTAAAAAGTCCCACGGCTACCTGCAGATGGGGTCAGGACTGAAACCCAGGAATGCCGGTTCCCAAGCGGGGGCCCCCTTCCACAGACCTCTCAGCCAGGGGCTGAGACAGAGGGACGAGGAATCCTCTGGGCTCCCTCCAAGCCACGTGCCACCAAGGTCCAGGCTCCAGGGACTTGCAGGAGAGCTGGCTGGTATCATCCCCCTGCAGGGGTCCCTCCTGCTTAATCCTTTAGAGGGCTAGAGATGCCAGCCAAGAATGCTGGAATGACAGGCTGCTGTTCCCACAAAGGCTTCTGGCCTAACAGAGACCTGGATTCAGCAGAAGTCAAACCTTTTTAAGAGTCTCAGCTAAGCAGGAAAAGGTGACACTGAATGAGCTGGACAGAGACCCCAACCTGAATCTCAGGCCACTCTCCCATTGGGGTGCCAGACACCAGCTTGTCTGGAACCTGCTTCTCTAGGAAGGGGCTCTGAGCAGCCGCTGGGGTCTTTGGCACCTTTGAGCCCCCCAAAGTCTCTCTCCCCAGGGTATCCTCTGATTTAGCTGTTCCCTCACCCTACCTCCCCAAGGGCACACTCCAGCAATCTCTTGCTTCCTGCCAGAAAAAGCAGAGAAGCATCAAGGCATCCATTTTGTCTGTTTGGTACTAATACCCATAAAGATTTTTTGTTTGTTTTAACCCCTGGGCACGAGGCTGGTGGGTCTGAGCACACACCTACTCTCTTGTTCCCCACCAATCAACCCTACAACTGCACTGGCTTCTGCAGAATAATAACCCTTTGGGCTCAACTTCCCACATCCACATGTGTACCGCCTGCCAACAGGAACTCCTGCAGGCCAAGGAGAGGACGCTTCTCAGACCTGGGGAGCAGGAAAATGTAGGGCACCTGGCAGTCACCCAACCCCTCCACTAGGCATTGTTTGAGCTTCCCCAACCAGGACCGGGGCACCGCAGCCGCCATCCCAAGTGGAAGGGGGAATTGGCAGGACAGCGTCCCTCAGAGAGAGGAGACAGGTCCATGGTCTCCTCCCAGGCAGTGGCCTCCAGTACCGCAGGGAGCACCCCACGCAAACTAACCCCCTCCCATCTCACATGCACTTCACTTCTGCAAATTTACTTCTAAGCACTTGTACTTTCATGCTAATTATACCTAGGAAGAAAAACCAAGACACAAAGAAATTAACTGCTTCATGTTCTACAGACTCTACACCCTCACGAACAATTCAAACTCAGGTAGTCTGAGTCCAATGTTCGATACGCTTCAGAAATCCTTTCAGACGTTGAAAAAAATGACCTAGACTTCAAAAATTCCCAAGAGGGCAATGGCTACTTTTTTTTTTGTTTGTTTTTTTAGCTTCCTTCAGCCATCACAAGGCAAAATAATCCCAAAGACACGGTAGTTGCAGGCGGGGGCGGGGGGGGGGGGGGGGGGGGGGGGGGGGGGGGGGGGGGGGGGGCGCGTTGCGTGGCACAGGAGACGGAAGCAATTGGCCTGGGCTTTGCATTCACGAATGGCTTTAGTTTAGACGTTGGACTCTAGGCACGAACGGGGTTTTAAAAATACATTTATTCTATCTCTTTAAACCTGGGCTATATTACCAAACTACACCCTCAGGATGCACTTTCAATGTACTTTTAAAATAAATCCTTCCATTCACTATACCAGTTCTTGTGCATTGTGTTGGGGGTGGGGGTTAAAATCCCTAATGACCGAAACCACTTTAAACATATTGCAATCTGTCTGCAGCCCTCTTTTTGCACTCTGGGGCATTTCTGAATTCAGTGGGATGTCCTGACTACTTCCTGTTGATACGGCCATTCCACAGTCCCTACAGTGGAGGTGGGGGGAGAGGAAGAGGGCAGGCAGGGAGGAAGGTGGTTGAAAATGGTGTTAAGAGTTTATTCCAAATCACTGATCCCAAGAAACTGTTTTCTTCACTAAACTGAATCCAGGCTATATTTTTATGTCAGCTTAGTGCCTAACATCTATAATCCAGACGTCCATCCTCCCACCACCGGGGACTTGTTTCCATGAGGCGGTTGAGTGATTTGGGGTGGATTTTGGAAGGGGCAATTTGTTAAACATCTAAACCTTGTACAAGCATGCTCTTCCTGCCACCGGCTCACAAACTTACAAAAATAGAGAGCATTATCAGCAGGTTGGCTGGCAGGAACAGAGAGATTCAAACACTCTTAACAACCTCAAATAATGGTTGCTCCTCTGAGGCACAACTTTTTCAATACCCAACCCTGAACAACTTCGAGAACTCCAGCTCAGGAATGGGGGCAAGAGGAAGACAAACAGATCCCAACTAAGCAGAGCTAACATAGAAATTGCTTGTGAATAGAAACAGGGAGGGAGAGGGGATTCTGATTGATGAAATCCACAAGCTGCCTCCATGAAATCAATTATTGTTTGAGAAAGTTGCCACCTCCCTAAGGAAAATGAGTTGATTCTAACACTCCTACCTCGGGGAACCTGAAGACTGAATTAATTCAGTTCCATGTGCCACCTGTTTCTGGCTTAGAGATCCTGGGTGCCCTCCCAAGCCGACCACACCTGTGCATATTTCCTTGAAAGCCATCCCCCAGACTGCTCACCTGGTATCCTCTGACTTTGCAAACACTGAAAAACTGTGGGCTCTGTTCTCCCAACACAAGCTGAAAAGACCAGCCCTGTGCGGATGGCAGGCTGCCCTGATGGGACCAGCAACCTAGACTGTATCCTGCAGTCACTTTAGATCAGTAACTCCAAAAACAAGAATGGTGACACATGGAAGTCACACTGGTGGGAATGGCATTACTGGACAGCCACACAAACCTAGAATTTTCAGCACAGGAAAGGCTGGGAGAGGGTTCCCTTCCCTTTCTCACAAAGAGGGGGACACTAAGGCCCAGGGATTCATAGCCACCTGCTTTAGGTCACACTGCTAGTAAATGACCAAAAAAAGAGCCCTGCCATCCTGATTCCTATGTGGCCCCTTCCATGCCCCCAGTTTCCCCTCCTCAAGCCACGAATTCCAGAATATGTATAATTTTAGACACCCACCCCCCCAAACCGTGGTTGACTAAGAACAGGGTCAGCACTAAGAGCGTCCTCATGGGAGTTGTAACAGCAAAAGCAGTCACAGAAAAGCACAGAAAAGCAGTTCTCACATTTGTGAGAACACAAATAGAATCTGATAATTTAGGGAAGGTGTATTATTTTGTCTTCAGCCCCAAACCAGCCAAGTTCCTGGAGGGGTGAACATCGAGGTCTATCTGAAAGAATCAAGTGTGGGAAGCGTAAATGAAGGTTCTTTCCAGGGCAAGGAGGGAGAAGGAGGCGCCCTGGGCCGGCGGGTACTCACCAGCGCTCCGCGCGCAGGTAATGGACCGAAGGAAGCGCCCAAGCGGAGCTCAGGCGCTGCGGCCCGAGTATATATAGCGAAGGTGTTGCGCAAAGAGGCCGGCGGCAGCGGCTGTCATCACGCCCCTCGCACATTCCAGGACCGCCTGCCGCCGCCGGGGCATTGCCTACCTGCCGGCTTAATGAGCCCATCGTGACCTCGCCGGGCTTCGGAGGAAAGCCAGGCGCCCAGGCTGCGGGAGAACCTCACTCGGCCCGAGTCCTGAAGGGTCCCGCGCGCCCTCCCCCCGCCCCAGCGCGGGCCGCACAGCTCAGCAAGTGGGGGCTTGCCGGGCTCCCCGTACCGCCGGCCGTGGCCGCACAATCCCACCCTGTCCCCTGCTCTCTGCAATTCAAGACCCTGAATCTTCTAGTTTAGCTCCCGTGAGGCTGGAGAGGTCAGAGACGTTGAGACACAGATAAAAGCCAACTGGAAACTCAGGGACAAATCCTTCCAAAACAAAGCCAGGATTGTTTGACCTTATCAGTCTTTGGGGTGCTTTCTGCCCTCCTAGCCTGGACTCTGCAGTTAAGACACTTGGCCAGCTGGGGCCCTGGGTCTGCCACGGGGTTGGGCTGGATTAGCCAGGCTGAGCAAGGGGAGAGGGGCTGATCTTAGCTCTAGAAGGGTCCCCCTGCCAGTTCATCTGGGCTTTGGCAAACCATGTCCCTAATTTCACCCTCTTCTGCCTTGTGTACTCCCCATGTGGGCCCACAGCTTTGTCTGGCTGTGAGAGGACCTGTCCCAGGGAGAGCCCATCATGGCACTTAGCCTAAGAGCTACCCAGTTAGGTGAGGGCTGACCCCCAATGATCACACAAACCCCTTCCCAGGAGGGACAGTAGCTTCCTTTCTACTGGAGGCTTTTGGAAGGGTTAGGGGGCATGGCACAGCATGACTCAGGTTTGCTAAGCGGAGATCAAACCTCGATCTTGTTGCAAAACCCAGGCCCCTTCCCTCGGCCACATGATCCTGGTTTTACAGTGAAGGTAAGTGAGGCTCAGTTTACCAGTAGCCCTGCTGCGCAAAAAGGAAGAGTGGATGAGCCCATGGGTTTAATCCCCAAACCAAGAGCCCCCTCCTCCCTCGGGAGGAGGAAATCAGCAATGTTACTTCCTGGAGCCCACTGAGCAGGACTGTCCCAGGACTGTCCCCGGGGTTGAGAAGTCGGTGGTTATGTACACTTAACTCTGGTTGGTCAAAGTGCCTAAGCCCAGTTTCTGGTTCTACCCTTTGCTCTCCCCGACTTCATGTGCTCCTGTGTAGAATGGGAATAATGTCCCGGTCAGAGTAAAATCATCTAAAATATTTATAGCACATAGCACAGTCCCCGACATGAGAAGCACTCAGTACATATTAACCAGTGTAGTTTTCACCAGGAACCTCTGGTGTTAGGAGAAGACTGAGTGGGAAGCTTTGATTAGTCTCATCGGGAACCTCAGGACTGAGGTTACTTCTCCGAAGCCTCAGACACTAGCTAGGCACATCAGTCCAAGGGTCAGGACTCAGTGCTTGGAGAGTGGGCAGAGAAATCAAATCAGCCCTGGAGCTGTTCTTATTAGAGGGTAGTGGGTGCCAGACTTCAAAGCTAGTCCTTGGAGGCAGTGACAAACCAGCAAGTCTCCTCCGAGTGACTTCCAAAGCAGAGTCTCCTGGTGATGGCAGTCCATTGGCCTGTGTTCACTGAGCTCAGCTCCCCCTCCAGGCCTGGCCAGGCAAGCTGCAGACACCATCTCAGCGGCTCTTGGGGGCGGCCTTGGACATCCATCCGAACAAGCCTCCCGCAACCAGTAACGGTGGGCTTTGCTGTGGGGCACAGGGCTAAGCATGGTCATGTTGCCTTTCTGTCACTCCCAAAGAGGAGCGAATAGATAAAATTAAAAGAAAAAAACAAACAAACAAACAAAAACACTGGAAAGGGAAATCTTTCCCTTTTCTATTCTAATTGAAAAGGCAAAATGCTGGTTCAATCAGGAGGCTTTCTTTTCATGTGTATGCATCCCGGTAATTGATGAGGGATAATATCTATTTGATTCTAGTTTGAGATTGTCGTTTTCCTATTTTTCCATAAAGTCTAGAAGAAATCTAGATGCTGTGTGTTGTCACTCCTCAATCCCTCCCTTTAGGGGAGCACAGTTTGCTATGGGGTATTTTCCCATTTTCATCCCACCTCAGATACAACTCAGTATCATGCTTAAGAAGAACCCACGCATACTTTGCATGGTCCCTATTTACACACAAACTTCTAAAAGTACTTTCATTCAGTGCTTTCTCTGCCTGCTGCTGCCAGGTAAGGTAATGCTGATTGGATTAAATGTATCAATGCAAGATCGAGGCCCACCCAGAGTCTTACCGGAGGCTACAAAACTCTGTGCTAATAATAGAGGTCCACAATCCTTGCTGAGCCTCAGGGCCCAGGTGCTTCAGAATTCAGAACTTTCCAGTTCAGGAAAGTAAGATGCGAGACACACTCTGAGGCCTGGGCAGCACCTTGCGATCAAACCTACTGATATTTTTTGCTGTAAAGATGTCCAAATAGTATAATACATGGCACAACTTTGATCTATCCGTTCAGGCTAGGGTTGGCTTGATAGGAGTTTTTACCTCGCAGACTAAAGATTGTGACTGCTCGATACTGAGCACTTACCCAGTCCTGTTCTGAATACTGTACATATATGAAGTCATTAGTCCTTCTAATAGGAGGAGTGAGGTATAGAGGCCGGGAAACGGGGCAACAGAGAAGCGGAAATAACTCTCCCCCATGTGGCAGGACTGCTCCTAGTTGACATAGTTCAAGTCCTAACCCAGTTACCAATTCCACCCACATTAACCAGCAAGCATTTTCACTAATTTCCTATCTCCTTTTCCCTATAGGGATGTTTGGTTGCCCAAAGAACAGGTATGAGCAGAAAGCTCATATGTGTTCGGGAACACATATGGACATTAGATTTGCAGCCATATCTCCGCAGAGCAGCGGGATGAAGATGATCCACAATAAATGCGGACCCAAACAGCAACAGATCAGACCTGACCCTCTACCGGACACCCTACACACCCAAGTGTTTTTCTAAACGTAAAAGCCAAAATAATTGGGACTTCTAGAAAACAACACCAATAAATACTCATGAACTCGGGGTGGGGGAAAGACTTCTTAAATAGTGTACAAGATGCATTAACCATAAAGGAAAAGATATTTTTATAACCGTGAAAAGGCCAACAAGAGCGGAGCGAGAGGTCTAGAGCACATAGAAGTGACCAAGAACTTATTTCAGAATATGTAAAGAGTGTTCAGATATTAAGAAAAAAAATCTAATTTAAAAAATGTTCCAGGGACTGGAACAGGCCCTTCACAAATGAGGATAATTCATAAACACATTAAAGGTGCTCTGTGTCACAACCGAAGGAAACGGGAAAATTAAACCACCATTAGATTTAAACCCAGTGTCTCCACCTCCAATCCCAGACATATGCCCAAGAGACATGGACACTTATGTTCCCCAAAAGACAAAGTCGCCCAAATTTGTCCTCAGCAGCACAGTGCACAAAACAGCACAGAGGCCCACCTCCATTAATAGGATGGAATATTAACCAAAAAACGCTCCTGCAATGTAATACTATTAGGAAATTGCCATTTGGGGCATCAAAAGTGGCCAGATAACCCAGGATGAAAATGAACCACTTGTTACGTGGAAGGAAATGGATTGGTGTTCTCACAAAAGTAGCCGCTTAGGTTAGAGAAACCAGATGTAAGGGTTCATACTGTTGGATTCCGCGTGTATGAAATTCCCGGAACCAGCCCAAACGTAAATCTTAGTGCTCAGGAATGCATGCTTAACTGGTATAACTGAGGAAAAAAGCAAGGACTTACCATAGAAGTCACGTGAGGGTCACTGTGTTGGGAAGGAGGGGATAAGACTGAGGGAGGATGCTGGAATTTCTGAGGCGTTGACAATAGGTTGTGGTCATTTGCTTTGTGATAAATCCTTGAGCTGTACTAATCCTATGTTTTTTCCTCTTCTGTGAATATCTCACAATTAAAAAGCTTAAAAACACACACAAAAAAACCCTGATGATCCTGGGGAGGGGTCCAGGAAAGAGAACGAGCTCTGGGTTCTATCAGGGACTTTGAAATCCTTTGAAGGGAGGTTTGTGCCACTGACTGTCCATGGCCCTGAAATATTTACTACGATCGTCCGCATTGCTGGCACTTAGAAGGATAACTGCTTCTGTCCCAGATGTTTAACCAGTTATGTGATCCACTTTTAAAACAGAGCACACACGGACTTTGCCTTCCTGCACCAAATGGACTCCCAATAGCCTCCCGATGACCTCCTTTTGCAAAACCTAGTGACCATCTCTTTATTTCTGAAGCACCTCAGAGCTGTTTTTCTACCTGAAACAGGCCCAGACAGCTAAGTTTTCAATTTTTCCTGTGTGTGCGTGTGTGCGTGTGTGTGTGTGCATGTGTCTGGGGAGGGTTTTGGTGATTTTTTTAGTCCTTGTTGTTTGCAAGGTATTAGCAGTTAGGTCTGAGTTGTCTCTGTAAGTATACGTAGCAGGAACTGCCTGCATTATCATTAGCAGAAGCCATCATTATATTGCTATTTCTAACCTGTTGTGGACTAAGAAAACAGCTCACCTCATTCATTTATCCATTTAATTAATGGTCATTAAAACTGTGTAAAGCAAGAGGAAGTGAGCCTGAAAGATCTAATGGGTCTATTTCTGTGCATCTTTTTACTGCCCAGGCTTAACACCACTCCAGCTAATCAGAAAACATCTTACTACATCGTACAGCTAGATCCTAAAGCACTGAGGCCACCCACTAAAATCCCATTTTACAAGGACAAACGATAAGGGAGTAAGACTGACACATTAGTACCATACAGACCCCCTGTATCACGTCACGTGAGGGTCACTGTGTTGGGAAGGAGGGGATAAGACTAAGGGAGGATGCTGGAATTTCTGAGGCGTTGACAATAGGTTGTGGTCATTTGCTTTGTGATAAATCCTTCACACTGGGCCCCATAGCCTTTGGGTTGGCCAGGAGTCCAGCGCAGAAAAAAATGTGGCTTCCCTGCCATTCTGGGTTTCCTTTTGTTTCCGTCATTTATTCCTACCACGGGGCCTTTGCTCTTGCCATTCCTCTGCCCAGAACACTTTTCTGAATTTTTACATGGACACTCCCCCTCATCATTCATGTGTCAGACTTTCACTAAACATTTTCCCTGCCTGCAGCCATTGTCACCCCAGTTCTGTTTCCTTCACAGCTTATCATAGGACCTCTTTTTTTCAACACTAGATCTCCAAAGAAATGTCTCCTTCCAGGGTTGAGGGACTGGATTGGGAATCCAAATGGCTCACTAAATATGTCACTTAACTTAAATTTTAAACCAAGGGGATTTAAAGTAATTCAAATGTAGGGCACCTGGGTGGCTCAGTGGGTTAGGCCGCTGCCTTCGGCTCAGGTCATGATCTCAGGGTCCTGGGATCGAGTCCCTCATCAGGCTCTCTGCTCAGCAGGGAGCCTGCTTCCCTCTCTCTCTCTCTGCCTGTCTCTCTGCCTACTTGTCATCTCTCTCTGTCAAATAGATAAATAATAAAAAAAAATCTTAAAGTAATTCAAATGTATAACATTTGACCACATTACTTAAAATTAGTTTTTGGTTAATTACAATAAAAAATAATATAATCTGAAGTTAAGAAAGAACTCACAGCTTGGAACTTAAGCCTGAATGCCATCCTGGAGGTTTGAATCTCTCTTCTGCTCTCTGTTGGGTCTGGATCCCACAGGCCTGGTTGAAGATGACAAAGGAAGAGATGTGAGTGATTCCTGAGTGCCCGCTCGTACAGAGAGATCTCCCACAGCCCATTAGGGCATCTCACAGTCCCATCATAGGTGACTACCAAAAAAAAAAAAAAATAGGGAAGGGGAAGTTCTAGAACCCAGTGTGGGAGGGGCTGGGGGAAAAAGACGAAGGGTGGGTGGTGCATATTACATCAGATGATAGTGTCAGTGATAGTGGTGTGTAAAATTGGTCTCTATTCTGCTTTACTCCTAGACGGCCTCATGACCCTCCTCCAGAATTATTTTTTAGATGTTCCTAAAAGGTAATGCTTACGGTGGCAAACAATTGAAAACCACTTATATGAATGTGTAACCACCTTTCTCCCATTGATATATATATATATATATATATATATATGTACATGTATACATGTACATATATATATATTATAATGCTGTCACATAGGCAAAAAATTATTTTTTGCTTTATGCATACATAACGAAACCCTTGTTACCCCAATGGGGTGTCACTGAAAGCAAAGGATAGCTATGGGAAGAAACCGAATGGAAGGTATATACCAACCTTAACAGGGATAATCACAGGGTAAAATCTAATGATTTCTTGTTATGGATAGGACTAACCATACCTACTAATTTAAAAATTAGGAAAAAAAATTTTTTTATCCATCCATCCGTTAGGAGATGCCGCCTATTTCTGAGTTGGGAATTTTCATACCCATTAAATGGGGGAAACTTTTAAACCTACCTTCCCTAACTCGCAATGAAAATTTGCTAAGATTGTATCAGGAAAGGGCTTGGTAACTGTAGAGTTACACAGATGTAGGCTAGTTGGACTGTATGGAATAAGGAGCTTGCATATACACATCCTAATTATGTGAAATGTGTAGGAAATGGAAGAGTCTACCTGTAACCCCCCAAATGTGTCTCCATGCATTGATGAGGACTGGAATTTTCTATGTCCCCTCACCTTACCTGAAAAGCTGCCAAAACACATGGTAAATTTAAAATAACGCAAACTCTAGCTCTTTGGGTACCTAACTCTCATGCACGTAACAATCTAGAAGGAAGATAGTGGAGGCAAGGTGAAGGGGAGGCCTGGCCTCTACCAGGATGATCGTCCTTTCTCTTCCTTCCTTCTTCCCCCATTAAACCATCTTATTACCCACCCCACACCTTACCAGCTAACCAAAGACACTTAGATTTCTTGCCCATAAAAATAGTGTCCTCTCACACTGGTTCCTTCATGAAAGATCAATTTCCTGGCAATCCAGCGAGCCTCTCCTAGAGTCCCTGCCTCCCAGTTTACCCGCCTCCAGCCCAGTGTTGCTGCCTTTGGATGAGTGAGATGCCCCAGGGCCCAGGGAGGGAAAGGTCTTCTCTTTAAACAGTGCTGTTGCTTTTAGAACTCAGTCCTGCTTGGATGAGGAAACAGATAAAGCACCTGAACAGAGTGGGGCAGGAGTCTCTCCCTCACAGGCGCTGCAGGTAAGAAACACACATGAGGAAGCCAGGCACTAGAGGACAGGTGCATTCTGTGTCAGGGGGTGGGCAGGAAAATGCCCTCTCAGGGCTCAGCTCCAGGGGTTGCATGAGAAGACACGGAGTGATGTTGCCAGATCTTTGGACTTTGCTGGAGAAGCCAGATAACTGGGTTTATGAAATGTACCACTAAAACAGCAACAAAAAACTAGACAGGCCAAACAGAGCAGATCTGTGGACTGCCAGTTTTCATCCCGACACCAAAATATATTCTCAGGTGTGCAGACCCTGGCCCGGTGCCCTTCTGACCAGCTACAGGGCTGTGTCCTCTGAGACCCCCTGGGGTTTCCTCCTGCCAATCTCCTAAAGCCCTTAGTGGGGTTGGCAGTCTTCACAAAGTAAGGTGGCGGAGAATGTCTCCAGAGGGGAGGACGGTGCTCTTCCCTGGGCTGTGCCTGAGAAGGGCCCCCGGGAGCCCAGCTCTAATTTTTCTTCTTCCACTCAGCACCCTGCCCTGAGTCACCCGGCCTGGGAAAACCTGGGTACCCATACTGATGGGAAAAGCCAGGCTCTTGCCCTGTGCACTCCAAACTCTCCAGCAGCATGAAGCTGGCCAGTGACGGAAGCAAGTACAGAGGGGCACTGCCCGCCTGACTCTCAGCCGTCAGGCTGGGCCTGGAGAAGGGGCAGCTGCGCTCTGCACCTGCTGGCAGGGACCCCACCCCAGGGCCAGCGGGCCCGTAGCTTGGCGCTCTCCTGGCCGCAGCCACTGCTACCAAGATGGATCGTAGCATAAGATCCTGAAAAAGTGGCTCCAAGAATAACACCTGAACTAAACCACTTTGAACTTCTGCATTCGTTAGGAGTGTCTTCAAGGGCTCTCTGACGGTGCTGATCATTTTAGAATTGTTCAGTCAGGCCCACTGATAGGGGATCTATTCCCCTGGCTGCTGCCAGAGTTCACGAAACGTCAAATAATGGGTTACATCGTTGTGAGAAAGCACTAGACTTCAAAGGATCAGGTTTCAGCGGAGAACTGCTAAAGGAACAGAACACAGGCTGGCATCATTAAAGGCTGTTTTCAACCTTGCTTAAATATGCATACAAATGTGCGAAGAAACCCTGGAAACTGAGACACAGAAATCATCGAGGTTACCTCTGACCATGGGAATGGGTGACTATTTGCTATGTATTTGTATGCTGCTCCAAAAAGGATTTGAGGCAGCTTACGAATGGACAAAGGAAACTTGATTCAAAATGAGTGAAAGAAGAGGCAAAGAAGTGCAGGAAAGGAGGACTGAGGCAGCAGAGGGCCAGGTGCTACACATTAAATCGAACCCAATGAAATTGCCATTTTTGTAGGTCAACGTCATGTGGTTTAACTTCATACAGCAGGCTGATCTACACTTGCTGGAGCTCAGGGGCCTTGGGCTCTCCGCTTTGTAGTAAGCTAAGAGTGGGGAAAAGCCCTAGTTAAAGACCTTTGGTGTCCATCAGGTAAAAACAAACTGGATGCTCAGGGCTTTCTTCCTGTGTCTTCTAAGACCAGAGACTTCTGAAGTAAATTTTAAAATTTTTTTTAAAGATTTTATTCATTTATTTGAGAGGGAGAGAAGAGAGAGCATGGGAGAGCAGGATAGTGGGTGAGGGGCAGACGGAAGGGAAGAAGCCAACCCCCCACTGAGCAGGGAGCCCCACAAAAGTAACTGCCTTTTAAAGTTGAGGCTGGTTGTGAGTCCCCATCCCTGACTCCTCAGATTTGGGGCAATTTTACTCCATCTCTCAAACAAGAAGATAATCTCTGCTCAACCCACCTCCCATGTGGTTTTGAATATTCAAATGAGATGATGGCACGTGAAATTAGATGGTATGTGAAATTAACTAAGACTTGCAAGTCTTAGTTAATGGCACCATTTTATTAAGTGCTTGTAATGTTCCGGCAATGGGCTGGTGCCTAGTAAGTCACAGAGGGTTATTGTCACATGGAAAACTGGTGAATCCAAATGCTGTAGGTAAAGTGCCTTGCATGATGTCTGACACATAGGAGACCAATCACACGATGACTGTTCATCCCAGCAAGAGACATGAATACTTTGCCAAGTTGAAACTAATAGATCCCAAATAAGTCTGTCGAACTTTTTAAATATTAGATGTTATTTGTTGAGTCAATGAATATAAAGTATTATCACAGGGCCTGGTACAAAGTAGGGACTCCGTAAATAACTAACTCCATTTATTTCTTTTCTTATGGATCTGTTCAACTAAGAGGCATAGCCAGGATCTCAAACCTTTGCTTCTCTGGCTCTCAAACCTGGCCCACCACAATCTATACATATAATGAACACATAGTATAGGTAGAATCTAAAATTATCAATTTAATGAATCAGACCTCAGAGCCTTGAACTTTTTTACCTCAAATTAGTTTTTTGTTTAAGTTAAAATGTTTCCTTAAAATCTCCTGCCATTTTCTATTGTTTCACTGCTACTGGGGTAATTTATGCCAACCAACTCCTCCTCCCACTTCTCCTAGGGCAATAGATCATTCCTGTTTATTTTCTGCTGGAATCCCCTGTCCCTTCTCCTTGCCTAGCAGCATCATCTCTATTCCAGAGATAGGGCCCTTCCATCCTTCAGCCAAGAAGCCTCATAAAGCACCTACTATGTGCCCAGCTCTATGTGAGGGCGTGGCCCTGCCTTCCTAGGGCTACAGTAATGGATTGTCATTGAGTAATTTAACTGATGCACGCCCCAGTCACGTTCTCATGTTTGGCACACAGTAGGTACTCAGCGTTGTTTCTTAGTTTTCTATCTGTGAGGAGCCTCTTTGCTCTTAGCCTCAGCACTAAATCTAGCTGCTTATGCATGACCTCCCTTCATCCTCACAGTGACTCAGTGACTGCATGAGTGTTTACATTCTAGAGCTAAGAAATCCAGACCACAAAGGTCCATTACTTCCCCGGCCAGATGGGATCCACTCGAGTCCGCCAAACTCCAAAGCCTCTGCTTCTGTCCAGGTCCAGGCACAGGCTCGATTTGAAGTACCAAAGTCAAGGTGCTCTGTCTTAGGCCAGCGTCCACACATCCATCCATGTCCTGCAGGATCCCAGAAGTGTACTGAGATCTGCACACTCTCTTATCTGCTGAGATTCTAGCTTGGACATTGTCTGTCAAACCTTCTCTCTCCACCTGTAGACTCCTTTCTTCATATTTTTTTCCTGCTCCCACCCAGTCGGAGCTGGCCTCCCCTCCTCTCCCTGCTCCAAAACCAAACCAGGGTGGTGTCTCCATTCCTGGCTTTCTGGAAGCACAAATCTCTGGGCCAGTGGTCTCCCAAGAGAAAGGATGCTCCACATGACTTGCCAGCTAACTTTATGTCAGTCGTAGGGGAGTGGTCTAGCAAGACTGGACACAGCTCAACTGGCCAAGGATGTTTTGTATTTGCCCCGGCGCTAAGGCCCAGAGTCAGGCCAACTGGAGGGAAAAGCCCAAGGACTTACAGGAGCTCCTCATCCTCTAGAGTACCTCCTGAAGTGTGGTTCCCAGACCAGCACCACCAGCAGCACCTTGCCTGAGACCTTATTGGCCATACAACCTCTCTGCCCAACCCCCCACCTCCCCTCCACCCTGATCTTCGGAACAAAGTCTGGAGACACGGCCCAGCAACCTCACAGGCGTCTCTGGTGTGCACTCAATTTTGAGAACTGCTGACCTGTAGGGTAGAACCCAACCTGTATTCTAGCATAACGTCTACTGCCTCTGTCTACACCTCCAGCCTTATCTTACCCCTCTCCCTGCATCACCTCCTCCAGGAAACCCTCTCCAGGATAAGGGCAAACACTGCCTTATTAATCTTCGCTTCCCTGGTGCCTAGCACAGTCTCTGGTTCTCAGTAGCTGTGCAGTCAAAGGTTTGTTGAATAGTCATGAAATCGAAGCTGACGTGCGAAAGTGGGGCTCAGGGTGTGGTTACCATGGAGAAGGTGCGACACCCCCTGCCGGAACCAGAACTCTGGCCAATGGCCTAGGGCTGCAGCCACAGGTCTTGAGTGACAAAGGCCAGGTGCCACAGAAGGTCTCAGAATAGTAAACGGATCCACGGGATCTCCCCCTAAAAGGGGCAGCCACCACTGAGTTTTGGAGGAGGGCTGGGGTTGCTACTCCACTCACATGTCAGAAGCCAGAAATTAGGACCTTTGGGTAAAATTCCAGGACCTTTAGATATTGGCTCAAAACAACAACAACAACAACAACAAAACACACAACAAAAACAAAAACAAAAGTAACCCTCCAAAACCCAACTGTGGGAGCCCAACAAAGTACATCTGAGAACAAATGCAACACACACCAAATGTTTGTGAGCTTGCTACTGCCCAGCTTCAGCAAAGTCCTTCCTAGTACTCCAAGTTCTTAATCACAATATAAGGTGGGCAGCACAAAGGCCCGGGGGCTTTGTCTCTTACTCACAAACTCAAGAGCCGACCTCAGTCGACATTTGAGGAATGAATTAATGACAGAGGACGGCCTGACACCATCACCATCATAGTCCACCTTTGTACCAGTTCCCCCCTTACCTGAACTTGGCTCATCTCCGCCAGGAGGGCCCCTAAGAGCCCAGCTGATTTTACTCTCCCAAACACCCAATGCCCTCCCAATGCTAATGAAAATGTGGTTGCCTCTTAGGCTCTCTCCCGTGACAGAATGCAGACAGAAGGGCGGGGCTCCTTGCCCACATGATGCATCCATGTTTACCCTGAGAGCAGGTTTCCAGACGGTCAGTGGTATGCTGGGAAATACCGCTAGTTACCAGCAACAATACAAGTTCTTTGTCCTTACAGGAACTCAGTAAAATTAAGGTATTTTCCCTCCACGGCTAGAGGCTTTGTATTTCCCGACAAAGGGCCAGGAGGTTGGCCATTCTCAACTGCTACCCAGACTTACTTCATTCTTTCTGATGTACGGGGCCCGGGGCGGGGGGCGGGGGGGTTGGGGGGGCCTCACAGAAGAATGCAGTGGACAGCCCCTGCACAGAACAACCACAACCTGGTCTTACCCTATTTCAGGAAGTGGGCCTTTCCCATTTTAGGGTCACTGCACAAGACACGTAGTCTCTTCCCTATACGTATATCTGGCCAAATGTCTCTTTTTTCCAGAAGCTTCCAGAGTAACCCCTCCTGATTCAGGCACTGTGTAACGCATTCACGCCCCTCTTACAGGGAACCTGTCAGAACACTCTCCCCTCTCCCCAAAATTGAAGGGACCCACCTGTGTCTAACCCTGAGGAAAACTGTTCAGATAAAATCACAGTGCTCCTATCACCTGAATGACTTATAGGAACAATGGGAGCACAGAATGTTTAAGTTGGAACAAATCTTAGAAATCATCTAGCCCAGTGATTTTTCAGCACAAACAGATAAAACAGATGACAACAGGCTTGCTTGACCTGATCCTGCTCCCCCTGCTCTGTCCTCTCTCCCATCTCCTTCCAGTCCTTGGATAACCTAGGGGCAGGGCTTGCTCCAGGAAGTGGGAGCTCCACCAAACTGCTGGGAGTCCTGAGTTTGAAAACCTGACCCGTGGTGAGGGAGGGGAAAAAATTTACTGAAGATCCCTATTATATAAGGAATCTATGGTTATTGTGAACCTTGTGAAATTTCCAGAAAAGGGGGGGCAAGCCACTATCCATGAATAGCCACCATGGCAGTTTGGGTGCATTTCCTTCTGTTTATTTTATTCCCAGCATTTGCCGGGATATTGAAAACCAAAACGCAAATAAACTACACGTAGAAAAAATAAAGACTTTCCTTTTTCTATGCGTAAAAGTAGTTTGTTTGGGTCTTGATTTTCACCTGGGGCTGCATCCAACCAGAGAGGGCACTTTTTCCCAATTCACACAGAAGTAGGAAACCAGTGTCCATGGACTTCAGCTCCTCCCAGGCTGACTCCACAGCCCTGACACCACTCTGCTCAAATGCCCTTCTGCATGACCTCACTCAGCGGAGATGAGCCTAGTGGCAGATTCAGGGGCCCTTGGGGGGTATTTTGATGGGAAGGTAGGTACACTCAGTCCCAAAGGACGCCAGAGTTCAACCACTGCATGGTTGCCCAAGCATTCTGCAGCAGGTCAGAGGGAGGAGAGCAGGCAGGAGGGCTCCAGCGTCAGGCTGCACATCCCTGGAGGACTTATGGATTAACGCTGAGCAGTAATTGGGGATCACTAGCTCTCCTTTCTTTGCCCTCAGCTGATGAACTGTTTCTAAACCTGCCCAGAAGACAGAAGCCTTCGGAAGAGACCATCCCATCCCTCCGCCAAATTAACTGAACCTCCTGACCTTGTATTCATATACTCTGTATTTCTTCTTTGCACCTGGCTCGACTCTCCCCTGACTCCGCTCAGACTCCCCTAGATCCTCTTCCCTCTCACCTGCTCTAGGACAATTTCCCAGGCATGTCTCCCACCTCTCCCATACCTCTCCCACATCACTGAGGTCTTCCCTTAGTGGGAATGTTTCCCATTGGTATGCAAATGCTGGGTTTCCTGCTATCTTTAGAAACCTCCCCTCATCCTTGACCGCACATCCCCCTCTTAGCTATTTTATTCCTCCTGATAGCAATACTCCTTGAAAGATCACCCATACTCCATCTCCTCTTTCCTCCATCCCATTCTCTCTTGAATCCATTCTAACCAGGTTTTTGCTCTGAATATGCCTCACTAAAAGAGCTCTTATTGGGTTGCCTGGGTGGCTCAGTCTGTTGAGCATCTAACTCTTCATTTCCACTCAGGTCATAGTCTCAGGGTCTGGGGATCGAGCCCCGCCTGGGGCTCTGTGCTCAGCATGGAATCTGCTTGAGATTCTTTCTCTCCCTCTCTTTCTGACCCTCCCTCTGCTTGCTCTCCCTCTCAATAAATAAAAATTAAAAAATAAATGAGCTCTTATCAAGGTCACCATTGTCCTCCATGTTGCCAACCCAACAGTGAGCTCTTAGCTATCTTTCCAAACCTTGTGACAGCGTGAGAAGTGCATGATCCCTCTCCCTGACCTGAAATGCTTTCCTCCTACATTGTGGGCCAGCCACTACTAGCCTCTTGCTGGATTCCTTTCCTGACCTCTGCACACCCAAGTGTCCCACACAAGGGCTCAGTCCTGAGCCCTCTTCCACTCAGCCCTTAAGTCAATGACTTTTAAACTTTTCTGATCACAGCCCACGGTAAAATATATTCCACATCCTGACTCAGGAGCTTTGTGCATGTATACAAACACAGTTGACATGAAATGTTTTGCAGAACAGTGACTAACCCTACTATGTTCAACAGTATCTGAAATCTTTCTTTTTAAAATGCTGCTCAAGACCACCATCGGGTCATGCTTTAGTTTTTAAATGCCATCTGTATGCTGACAACCCCCAAATTTATCATCTCCAGCCTGAAACTGACCTTTAGACATGAATTTCCAACAGCCTACTCAACAGTCCCTTCATTGGCACATCCCACTAGCCTTTCAAATTTGGCAAGCCCCAGACTCAACTCCTGACTCCCTGGCCTTCTCCAGCTCAGCAACGATTCACCCAGTTGCTCAGATCCAAAACCAGGGCCTGCATTTGTGCCCTTTTGACTTCTTCCTTTCTCACCCTACATCTGCTTTATCAGAAAATCCTTCTAAATGATCCACCTTCAGAATATACCCCAATGCAATCACTTCTCACCATCTGTTACCATGCTAGCCTAGCCACTATCTCTCACCTCACACTCTTTCTAGTGTCTTAGCTAGTCTTTCTACATCTACTCCAACCTCTCTACAGTCTATTCAACACAGCAGCTAAAGGAATCCTTGATATAAACTAAATCATGTCCTTCACTCAAAGCCCTCCCATGTGTTCCCATCCCACTTACAACTCAATCTCTAAAGTCTTTCCAGACTCTCCACATATGGCTGTTCTAACCTCATTTCCTTCTGTTCCAGCCACATCAGCCTTCCTGCTGTTCCTCAAACTTGACAAGTATATTCCTATCCCTGGGCCATTGGCCTTACTGGTCTCTCTTCCTGGGTGGTACAGGTATTGTACAACTTGCTTCTTTGCTTCACTCAAAAAAGAACTGAGAGGTCCAGGTAGCCCCTTGTTTTGTCTTGTTTTCCTTCTATTGACACTCATCATCGCATAACATTGTTATGTATTTTTTACTTTTTCCACTGTCTGTAGGCCACAAGTTCCATGAGGGAGGATTTATTTTGGTCGCTGGGCTCAGAGAGTGCCTGATACACAATAGGTATTCAATAAATATTTGTTGAAATAACAAATAATACTCAAGTGCTGCATTTAAGCAGGCCAATGCCAGAATGGCAAGATAGGGATAAGGACTAGTGGGACTTGAGGCAAAATGGATGGAGCCTGATCTGCCCTAAAGCATTCACATGCAAAACAAAACTCGACAGGATGGGGCTGGGGACAACCTTGACTTAAAACACTCAAAACCTTAGGACTGGAATTTAAGATCTTTGAGACTCCCCCCCCCCTTTTTTTTTAAGATTTATTTATTTGACAGAGAGAGAGATTACAAGTAGGCAGAGAGGCAGACAGAGAGAGAGAGAGGAGGAACAGGCTCCCTGCTGAGCAGAGAGCCCGATATGGGACTCCATCCCAGGACCCTGAGATCATGACCTAGCCGAAGGCAGAGGCTTAACCCACTGAGCCACCCAGGTGCCCCAAGACCTCCCTTATTAAACAAGTTGCCAACCTGCTGTTCAAAACTTCAATGACTTGTCAAGGATAACTCTGCAATTTGGCCCAGAGCTAAGGTAGGTCAAGGGTCTTCTTGAGGGGTTATCTTTCTACCTGGAATGAGAATTCTTTGAGGCCCTATAGAAGCCACATGGAGTAGTTTAATTGTTGAAACACAGAAAAAGCACTTGGCAATCCATGCTTCAAGGCGTACTTACTTGCCCCATCAGGTGTACTGTGGAGAAGACCAGATCTAGAGATAATTTCAATCACCAATGACAAGAGTATGGCACTTGGCTAACCTCCCCCACCACAACCGGATGGTATGTTAGTATAAATTCTCTACTTAGAACCAAAGTGGCTTTTGCTAAGGTTTCTGTACTCGAAGGCAAGTCAGTTTTATAATTCCAGATTCCATGAGGCTTCCTGTTCTCTGGCTGCCCTCCGCAACCTGAAAGAATCGGGAGCTGATAAGTAACTTCAGGCACTGGACTAGGGGCCCTTGTAGACACCGGCTACTTGGGTACCGCCAGCTTGGAGAGGAGTGGCTTAAGGAAATGCTGATAGAATTGTTATTCTGTGCATAAGTTTTCATTTCCCTATTTCTCCTTCTATTCTACTATGAGCAGTTTTTTTGGTCATTAAATTTTCTTAAAGTTATTGACTCCACAAATCACAGATGCCTCTTCTGGATTTTGCTGAGAGTTCTTTCAAGAGAAATGGGTGGGCATCATGCCTTCCTACACACCTTGTCCCTCATTTTGCAAAGATAGTTGTTTATAGGGACTCTAGAACTGGGTGGTTCCTTCTTGCACTCATAATGTCCTGTGGGTACTTCCCCAAGGATGAAGTAGCTCCATCCACCCTCAAGGGCACCTTCCTTCCTCTTACCTAGAAACAAGAAATTCCCTAGAAACAAGAGAGAAAAGCAAGGCTACATAATTTAGCCTGGAAGCAATATCAGGGGTCCTCTTAAGGCCCCAAATTCCCCTCCCTGATTTTGCCTGAAGGAAGTGTATTGGGAGCCCCTGCTGAGTAAAGGGATTACCCCCAAGGCTCTGGAAATCACCATATTTGTCGGAGTGGAGTGAAAGGACAGTCCAGGGCTCAACCTTTGTTTCAAGATTTATTTCTTTCAGTGCCCACAGTTCTTGGTCATGCTGCTTCGAAAAATGAAGAGGTAGACCAGCCAATGAGTGATAAGCAGCGCAGCAAAGTTTATCTGATGATAGTATCACAGCTCCTGAGGAGGGAGGGGACTCAGGAGAGGGTTGCCCTTGGAGTTTCTAAGTCTAGGGATTTTTATGAGCTTGTTGGTAGATTCTTTTTTTTTTTTTTTTTGGTAGATTCTTAATCTGATGAATCCTCCCTGTGCTCTCCCCACCCCACCCAATCAGGTTTTTTGTCCACACACTCATCCTACTATCAGGTAGTTGTTTGTGTGGGAAGGGGTGTTGGGCTCCTTCCAGGGTGGTATAGAGTAACAGGATGGGTTTTTTGCTTGCTTGTTTGTTTGTTTGTTTGTTTTCTTTTAAAGGTAGTTTTCCTCTTAGGAGAAAGGAACTTTGTCCCTGCGGGCTTTTCTTCCAACTATCCTCCATAACTTCCGGGGCTTGGGTTTATCTCATTTAATCCTCACAATCACTTTATAAGCTTGATTCCATCATTATCCACATTTTGCAGATTACCTAAAATCTCACAGCTAGTGAGTGGCAAAGCATGGTGAATCCACAGTACCAAAACCTGTTGCTTTTCATCTCTAACCTTTGTGGCTCATAACAAACCTGGGTCAACTGGTCACTGAATCTCCAGGTTACAGATGAAAAACTCAGGCTCAGGCTCAGGCTCAGACAGGCTTCTGTATTTTTCCCAAAGGCATTAAATTAGTTTCTGGTCCAATCAGGATGCAAACCCAGATTAATGACTACTCCACACAACCCCTCAAGAGCCTAAGCATGAATCTGTGGACTCAAGCTCTCCAACAAGGGTCTCCCCAATGGGGAGCTTCTAGTGAGACCCAGCTCTCCAACAGGGGTCCTCCCAATGGGGCGCTCAGTGACACACAAGTACAACACTCTAGGCACAGAGACTCACCCCCACCCCCAACTCCCAACACAGAACCTGTTGCAACTGGAAAATGGAGACCTTTTTACAGATCTCTCAGACTTACTTTGACCCTCTCTGCCCAACCTGGCACCCCACGTTCCACCACCTTCCCAGAGACCAGCTCTGTTCACCCAGGACTTGAGGAAAACAAGTACACTGTGAAAGACTCTAGGTCCCTCATACCCGGTCTTCATACCTGAGAAGGATGGAGTCAGGAAGAGCCAGAAATTGCTGCTGCCTGAGGAGGAAGAAGACACCAGACCTTATCCAGTGTGAGCCAAGACATAACCTCCCACTCCCAAGATATATAGACTGCAGCCTCCCTTAATCTCCTTTACCCAGTTTAGGATAGAACAGTCACCCCCCCACCCTGTCATTGCCAGCTCCCTCCCTAAATCCATTAATTCCGTTTGCTCCCTAGGGTTGCTTTCACCCTCCCCTGTTCAGCTTGGAGACCCAGCCTTGGGGGTGATTCCTTCGTTCTGCTCATACTCACCACAAGCCTCTTGCTGTGATAACCCATCTGAGCAGCCTAGTCTGGTTCACATACACGTGCTCTGGGGCATTAGAAACCCAGGACACTTGGGCTAGCCCACTGACATCCCTGCTGGGGAAGAAGGTATAAACATCAAAAAGACAATCCTAAAACTCATCTGGAAGATCAGGGAAGGAAAGAATATGGAAGAACATTCAGAAGACAGTAAAGAAGTGATAGAAAAAAATGCCTTATAAGATATTAAAACATGCTAAAAGGCCACAGTTATCAAAATAGTATGGTAACAGCCTAGGAGCAAGATGATGGATTAATTGAATAAAATGGCCTTAGAAACAGACCCCTGTTTCTGATAAAATCTGATAAAGAAGGCATCTCAAATCAACTTTAAAATCAAGGAATATTGCTAAATTTTCTAGAGTAACTTATTAGCAAACTGAAAAAAATTAACTCAGACACACCCATATCATCTATCAAAATTAATTCCAGATAGACTATAAAATACAGACCACAGAAAAATGATGAATGAGACAGACAAAAAGAGCTATAGATTTGACTGAATAGATAAAAAATTACAGTAAGAAAAAATATCCCTGCTCGGTAATAAACATTGAGTTGATACCTCTTTTTTTAATTGTTCAAATTCATCTATGTTAGTAAATCAAACTCTAAGACTTCCATAAATACAAGGAGTAAGCAGGAAATCCATCACAAAAGATCTAGATCTACTAATCCAATCTCGAAAAGGGCCAATTATCTTTTGAACTACATATTAACACTAAAGGACACTTCTCCCTACTAGTATGATTTATTTGAAACATTAATGTCCTGTTGCAGTGAGCAATGGTATAGATATTCTCCTGTTTGACTGGTAATTCAAGTTGATACAGCCTTTGGAAGAAAGTTGGAAACATGTGTTAAGAAACATAACATGATTATTACCCTTTGACCTAATAACTCACATTAGGAAAAGATCCTAAACTTATATTAGGAAAAGATCCTAAATTTATGTATTAAAATATTCATCACAGTGTAAAGAATAAAGAAGGAAGAGTGTCATATATCCCAAATGGGAGCATGATAAATATTCCACTGGGCAATTAAGACTATTTGCAGCCACTTTAAGAAAAAGAGCACTTATGACCCAAAGCAATCTTGAGAAAGAAGAACAAAGATGGAGTTATCATAACCCCAGATTCCAAACTATCCTACAAAGTCCCAATAGTCAAAACAATATGGTAATGGCACAAAAATAGATACATTGCTCCATGGGACAGAATAGAGAGCCCAGAAATAAACTTATACAAATATGATCAATTAATTTACAACAAAAGAGGCAAGAATATATACAATGGGGGAAAAGGCAGTCTCTTCAATAAATGGTATTAGGAAAACTGGTAGCTACATGCAAAAGAATGAAACTGGGTCATTTTCTTACACTATACACAAAAATAAACTCACAATGGGTTAAAGAGCTAAATGTGAGACCTGAAAAACATAAAACTCCCAGAGAAAATAGGCAGTCATCTCTTCGACATCAGCCTTAGCAATATTTTTCTGGTTATATCTCCTTAAGCAAGGGAAACAAAATAAAAAATAAACAATGGGGTCTATATCAAATTAAAAAGCAGAGTGAAGGAGGGGGCCCTGGATGGATCAGTCGATTGAGTGTCTGCCTTCGCCTCAGGTCATGATCTCAGAGTCCTGGGATTGCGCCCTGTGTCAGGCTCCATGCAGAGCCTTCTTCTCCCTCTTCCTCTGCCCCTCATGCTCATCCTTCTCTCTCTCTCTCAAATAAATAAATAAAATCTTTAAAAAAAAGCACAGTGAAGGAAAGAAACCCTTTTTTTTTTCAAAGATTTTATTTATTTATTTGACAGACAGAGATCACAAGCAGGCAGAGAGGCAGGCAGAGAGAGAGGAGGAAGCAGGGTCCCTGCTGAGCAGAGAGCCCGATGCGGGGCTCCATCCCAGGACGCTGGGATCATGACCTGAGCTGAAGGCAGAGGCTTTAACCCACTGAGCCACCCAGGTGCCCCGAAGGAAAGAAACCCTTAACAAAACAAAAAAGTGACCTATTAAATTTTAGGAGATGATTGTAAATTATATACCCAATAGCAGGTTAATATCTAAAATATATAAAGAACTCATAAAACTCAACACCAAAAAACCAAGTAATCCAACTGAAAGATGGGCAGAGGACCTGAAAAGATATTTTTCCAAAGAAGACATGCAGATGGTCAACAGACACATGAAAGGATGTGTATCACTAATCATCAGGGAAATGCAAATCAAAAGCAAAAGGAGATGTCTCCTTGCATATGTCATAATGGCTAGTTTGTCAAAAAGACAAGATATAACAGGTGTTGCTAAGGACGTGGAGAAAAGGGAATCCTTGTTCACTCTGGATGGAATGTAGATGGGAATAGCAGCCACTATTAAAAACAGTATGAAGAGTCTTCAAAAAATTAAAAATAGAAATACCATACAAAGAAATTCCACTTCTGGGTATTTTCTTCAGATATATGCACCACTATGTTCATTGAATCATTATTTATACTAGCCAAGATATGCAAGCAACTTCTGTGTCCATTGATAGATGAATGGAAAAAGAAGAAGTGGTATATATATATATACATATATATGTATATATATATATATGAATATTATATATATATAATGGAATATTACTCAACCATAAGAAAGAAGTCTGACCATTCACAACAGCATGGATGGACCTCAAGGGTATGATGCTGAGTGAAATAGGTCAGACAGAGAAAAACAATACCAGATGATTTCACTTGTATGTGGAATCTAAACAACAACAACAACAGCAAACAAACAAACAAAAACAAACAATAGAAACAAACATACACCTAAATATAGAGACCAAACTTTTCATTGCCAGAAGGTAGGGGGTAGGGAGATGGGTACAATAAGTGAATGGGATTAAGAGGCATGAACTTGCAATTGTAAAATCAATCAGTCACAAGGATAAAAAATATGAAATAAAGAATATAGTCAATAGTGTTGTAATAACTTTTTGTGTGACAGAGGGTAGGTACACTTACTATGGTGAGCATTTCATAATGTACATAATTGCTAAATCACTATGTTGTACACCTGAAACTGACATAATACTATCAGCCCACTGTACTTCAACTT
The DNA here is from genome assembly GCA_004024625.1 of Mellivora capensis. NCBI lineage: Eukaryota > Metazoa > Chordata > Mammalia > Carnivora > Mustelidae > Mellivora > Mellivora capensis. Next base: position 289,145 of record PISX010000124.1, on the reverse strand, counting down.
AAAAAAAATAATGAATCATTGAACACTACATCAAAAGCTAATAACATACAATACGGCAATTAACTGAACATAATAAAAAAATAGAAAAAAAATAAATTAAAATAAATAAAATAAATGCAAAAATAAAATAAAAATAGCATTTATAAAAACAAGATAAAAATGTTTGTGATATGATGTAACAAAGAAATCCAAAACAGAAATAGGTTGGGAAGTCTCAGGGTCATGAATTCAAGCTCCACATTGGACAGAGAGATTACTTTAAAAATAAATCAATAAAAATAAAATAAATTTAAGAAATAGGTTCAGAAGGAAAAAAAACAGGAAAAAAAACAGTAAAGCAAAAAAAAAATAAGGTGTATCCAGATTTATAAGAATAATGGTATGAGGGTGATAAGGTTAAAGAGAACTTTTTAAATGCTTCTTATTTTTCCAGGCTTTCTCTGATGGAGTTTTGTTTTACAATCCAATGTCTTTTTTTTTTCCTGATGTCTTTTAAAAAACATAAAAGTTCTATTTGATATATTTCATTTGACAAGTGTACTTCAGCAGTTCAAGGAAAGACACAGAACATAAAAAGATAGGGAGGGAAACAAAAGACAGAAAAGAAAGAAAAAGGGATTGAGATCTATGGGACAGAAACAGGCAGAGAGAAGATGCCCAGACTGCAGGAGGGAAGAGGGCCAAGTTGCAGAGCAGGGAGTGCATCAGACCCAGGCAGTGATGGAGTGCTCAGGTGTGGAGAGAACAGCACGATCCAGGAGGGAAATTTAGAAGAGACAGAAGTGTTGGGGTTGGGGTGGAAAGAGCCAGTTCACCTGGCTCATTTATCAATATGGCTTTTTCCAAAAATACAACTCTCCATATTAAAAAATGGGGGAGGGGTACTTGCCATCAAATTTTTAGACATACTAATATATCTATTCCTCTTTACAGTTTGAAAGCACTTGGGTTCTTTATAACTTTTCTTTTCTTCCAGTTCCCTGGAGACCATGCTCAGTTTCTTGTCTGAGAAGTAAGATTTCATTTTGCAGAGAGGAAAAAAAAGAAAAGCAACTTCAAGACAGCACCACCAAAACTCCGTATCTTGGTTTCTAACTCTAAGCACACCTGGTTCACACCTGCCCTGCAATCTGGCTGAAATTAAAAGGATCAGATGTGGTCCACAGCTGGACACTGCATCTTTAAATTTCTCATCCTAAGAAGATAGTCCTTGTTATTGACCATTGGATATACTTCTACTACTAACAACAGCTTTCTTTCTCATTCACCTGCAGTGTGCCTCACACACTCATTCTCTGCATCGGCTATCTAGAATCTTGACAAAAGAAATAGCACGACTGAGCCCCTGTAGCATCAGACCCAGCTGTATGCCCTTCAAATGCATCTACTATCTCATCCTCACAATGACCCCATGAGGTTGGTACTATTCGTATCCCCATGTTGGGGAGTAGAGTTAAGTAACCACTCCAAATAGGTTTTATGTACCATTTCCAAGATGGGGAAACCAAAGCTCAAAGAAATGAACTGACTCAAGAGCGTGCACTGGCCAAGGGCAGAACCAAGGATTTGCAGAGAGGTCTCCCTGACATTGAAACAAACGTGAAGCCCTCCAGTGCGGTTCTAAAAGCAGCCCATTTCCTGAATTAAACCCCTCTCTGATTGAAATAGCTAGAGTAAGGGACAATTTGACAAAAGGGACACTTGGCAAAGTCTGGGGACATTTTTGGTCTCATTTTTTGCTACAACCGGAAGTGGGGGTACTAAGGGCATTTGGTGGGTATCCAGGAATGCTCTAAGCACTGAGCACCCTCCACTGCACAGCAACCACACACACACACCCCAAGCCCGCAAGGAATGATCCAGCTCAAAATGTTATTAGTGCCAAGACTGAGAAATCCTGAACTAGCATGTTCTTCTGTTTTCTTCAAAACTCATAGAGGCTGCATTTTTCCCATATATACCCTAAATCCGTGTTCCGTCGACAATGTGGCACTGCTCTCCTCTCCTGCTTAGGAGGTTCACAGTGTCAAGAATAATTCCTCCCTTCAGGAGACACAAGAAAGGGACTTGAAGGAAAGTCTGATGATCTATTTCTTCTTCCAGTGACCAGAAAAAGAGATGAAGGGAGTTTAGCAGAAGTTTCAAGGACCTGGTATGGCCATAAGGAGCCTGTGTGAAAAGACACAGCTGCCTCTTTGAATCTAATACAGTGTTGGGGACCTAGAAATCCTAACACATTTTAGGAAAAGGAACTATTCCTTGAAATAATGCTAGCCTTTTTGCCTGGTATCAGAGAAGCTTCAGCCAACAGTCAGGTTCAGAAACCACGCCCTTGGAATCCAAGTGATTTCCGGTCTTTCTTAAGCCCTCATCCATCTCAATTTTTCTGTGGTTTTGACAGTCTTGATAAATGCTCTTTTCTGAAGATTCTGTCCGCCCTCGGCTTCAGTGGCATCACGCTGTGCTGGTCGCCCCACCCCCACCTTACCCCTGGGCTTAATATGCGCCCCCTCTGATTGGCTGACGCTCACTCCCATGATTCCCCTCTCTCCCTTAGATCAAGTTCTCCGCCTTCTGTAAATTCAACTAACACATCTCAGGGGTCCTAACGTGGGATCTGACGGTTGATGCTACCCCGGGCGTGGCCCGCGATTTCTGAGAGTCAGGACTCAGGCAAAGCCTTGACAGATTCCATGAGACATTGTGGGCTTGAGCTGTGCTGTCCACCGGGTGTGAACCACGTAAAATCCGCCAGAATTCCATCAAGTCTAAGGTGAAAGACACCTAAATGACCTAAGAGTAAACCAAACAAAAGCCCCATGCAATCAAATCTAATTAAAAATTATAATCTTATAGCATTCCGGGTGGAGATGCAGATTTCAGTGGTTAGATTGGGACTCTCCCTTTCAGAGTCTGGGGCCCGGACGCTTTTTTTTTTTTTTTTTTTTTTTAATCTTACCATTTCTTTTTTTTTTTTTTTAAGATTCTATTTATTTATTTGACAGACAGAGATCACAAGTAGGCAGAGAGAGGAGGAAGCAGGCTCCCTGCCAAGCAGAGAGCCCGATGTGGGGCTCGATCCCAGGACCCCAGGACCATGACCCGAGTGGAAGGCAGAGGCTCTAACCCACTGAGCCACATAGAAGGCTCAGTACAGCATTGACGGGATTTCTTCCCTTGATGGGGCTGCAGAACTTATCCCCGGGTGAGGTTCAGAATTAAGAAGAGCTACAAAATCCATAAAACCCTGAATGTCAAATAAATTTTTATTTATAATCTCTACGTATGTGTTACTTTAGTTTCTTGAAATGTTAAGGACAATCCAGCATATCTGTATTTTAAATAGACCAACCCAGTGATTTTAACTTAATATAGATAATTGCATATGGATTTAGATTTGTGAATTTAAATGGAAATCTTAATAAGTTTGTAAACCATAGCGGAACACTTAAGAGAACCTAAAATCCACTATGTTAAGGTTTAATTTGTTAGATTTATAAAAATTACTTGGGTATCTTGGAAGACTTGGAAGACTTGGAAGACTTACCTTTGGCGATTGCAATAACTTAAAGAAACCAAACAAACCAGTATATTCAAAGTATAAATGAAGTCTAACGTGTAAATAAAGTACTCTTAGAACTAGTGGTTTAAGATATCCATCAACAGATGAATGAAGAAAATGGTATAGATATACAATGGAATACTACTCAGCCATCAAAAAATGAAATCTTACCATTTGCAAAGGCGTGGATGGAATTAGATGGTGTTATGCTAAGCTAAATAAGTCAATCAGAGAAAGACAATTATCATATGATGTCACTGATACAATTATCATATGATGTCACAGAAGAGCATAGGAGAAGAGAGGAAAAAATAAGACAAAATCAGAAGAGAGGGAGACAAACCATAAGAGACTCTTAACTATAGGAAACAAACTGAGGGTTGCTGGAGGAGATTAGGGTGGGGAAAGGGGTGATTGGGTGATGGTCATTAAGGAGGACACGAGGTGTAATGAGCACTGGGTTTTACATAAGACTGATGAATCACTGACCTCTACCCCCGAAACCAATAATACATTATATGTTAATTGAATTTAAATAAAAATAAATTTCAAAAAATGGTCTAAGCTTGGGTAGAGTTCTTTTTAAATTGAATTATGATATTTTAAAACTAAATTGAAGGAGATGAAGAGAGAAGAATTTTTGAAAATTTCAGCTTACACAAATTTAAAACATTGTAAAAACTGAAATCTTTTCGGAACCAATCTTTCCATACACAAAAGCCAATCTCAAGGGCACACCAAAGAACAAACAGAAAAACACCCATTGGACCACTGGGCTGATTTGAAATGCAAGTGTTTTCAGGGGTTTGGAGATTCTTCATATCCACAAGGGTCCTTGACCCAAGGAGGTTTAAGAACTTCTCTTTGTGGCAAGAGTGACCTGTATATCGCTCCCACCCCGCAGGTCCTAACAGGGCACCACCTGACTGTTCCACCAGCAGCCAATGCCTCACAGTCTGCAAGACCATCTTATTAGAGGGACCCACCTAAACCAGTCCCTCCCAGAGACCTCTCTCTGCCCAGCCTTTTGTTAACTTTCCTGTGTGCTCTCCTTTGCCCCAGATAGCCAACCAATGACCTAATTCTATTGATCTATCTGTCAAATTTTCTAATTCTATTGATTTCTGCAAGGGCATAATTCTATTAGTCAATTCTAATTGATTCTATTAAAAATCAATAGAATTAGGAAATTGGTTGGATATTTCCTTTCCCTTTGCCATGAAGATATAAACTGTCACAAAACCCTAGCAAGTCTTCCCTCAGAACATTCCCTGCTTGTTTCCTTTGTCCCTGTCCCACCTTCACCCCTTTACCGCCCCCCCCCCACTATCAACAGCGATGCAGGGAACTCAGGGTTCTCTCTACCACCCTGAATGACTCAGATGTGTGGCTCCAAAGCTCTCTGTGTAGCTATTTGCTACTCCTGTGGCTGGTCTCATCACCCAGGCGTTGACTGCAAACTTCAGGACCCCTGTGGGCATCGCTCACTCCTGCCTCCATGGTCTACATATGGGAAATGCCATTTGAGGGCCCTTAGCTCTGCCTCTGGAAACCCCAATTTCCTTAAGAACTTGCAACCTCTGGCAAGACTCAGACCCTCTCTTACTTTGGATGACTGAGATAGCATGTCCATGTCCCCTTCTGCTGCCATGCCCTCTGGCCCCTAACCCTCAAAGCTCTGGAATGGTGGCAGCCATTTCTTCTCCACTTGTGAATCCTATGCAGGGAGGCCTTGCTCCCACTCATTTATGAAGCACCAACTACATGCCAGGCACCATTCTAGGTGTTGGGGGTTTAGTGGAGAATGAGGGCAAGAAGCTTCCTGCTACCAAGGCGTTTATACTCTGGAGGAGCAGAAAGGAAATGAAAGGCAATAAATGAACAAAATGCACACAGCTGTCTTCGCAGTGACACATACAGGGAGAAGAATCAACCAGAATTATGGGATAAAGAGGGGCTACTTGGGGGAGGCTAATTTCGATCTGGGTAGTAGGAAAGCCCTTTCCGACTTGGTGACATTTGTGCTGAGACCTGAATGATGAGAAGCAGGTCCTGGGGACAGCATTCTGGGAAGAGGGGACAGCCACAGCAGATGTGGGAGAGGTGACTTAGCATGTTGAGGGGGCGCTTCTGTGTGGTGACAGAGGAAGCAAGGCCACAGGCAGCCCGCAGAAGTGTGCACTCCAGAGTGTCAGAGGGTTTCCAGCAGAGGCGGGTGGGAGTTCCTGAGTGTACCCTCCGCCAGCTCTCTTTGCGGCTGTGTGGGGAAAGGCTGTGGGTCCAGAGCGAAGCCAGGAGACCAGCAGCGAGGACGGTATGCAGTCATGCATGGGGGACTAGGTGTGGCCACAGCAGATTGAGGTGACCGATCTCCCCAGTTTGCCTGGGGCTCAGGGGCTTCCTGGGACATGGGGCCCTTGGTGTTGAAGTGGGAAACCCCTAGCAAGCCTGGGCAGTCGGTCATCCTAAGTAGCCATGTGTGAAGGCCAAGTCCACCTGATTTGCTGACAGATGGGACTGAAGGAAAAGAGAGTTTTAGGGTGATGGCCAGGAATTTAGTTAGAACAGCAAGATGAATGGCAAAGCCAATATAAAAACACTTGGGGTGAACGCCCGGTGGCTCAGTTGGTTAAGCATCTGCGTTGGGCTCAGGTCATGATCCTGGGGTCCTGGGATCAAGTCCCACTTAGGGCTCTCTGCTCAGCGGGGAGCGTGCTTCTCCCCCTCACTCTCCTGCTGTGCTCTCCCTCTCTTTCTCTCTCTCTCAAATAAATAAATAAATAAATAAATAAATAAATAAAATCTTTAGGGGGGGAAAATACTTGGGAGAGAACTACTGTTATCCCAGATCTACAGAGATAAAGTAGATACAGAAATAGGCTTCCAATCAATAGCAAAATCACTCTGAAATCTCTTAATTGCTGGCTAACAGTCACAAATGAGCTGTCTTTCCCAGAAAGAGGGAATGCATCCATTTCCTGCAGATACAATGTTCTCAAAATCCAGAGGCAGATTGGGAGCCGGAGCCGCACTGGAGCCTGGCGCCCCCCCCCCCCCCGCCCCCCGCAGTCTTGTTATAGATCTGCCCCCCTCCCCTTAGCAATTCGCAATGGCTGCAAATGTGGTGGGAGGCGGAGATGAGAGGTGGGGGGGAGAAGTCACATCAAGTCACAGCAGGAGCATCCTTCTCTGGCCCCTCCCCCGACACCTCCCCCCATCCTCCAGCCCAGCCACAGCTCTGTTTTCCTTCCTCTGCTTTGCGATTGCTTCTCCTTCCTCTGATCCTGGCTGCCAAGTAAAGCCCTAGGTCCGCAGCCTCCACCGCTGATGGGCTTCTCGAAGCATTTGCCGGCAGAGTAGGTCCTCTCTCCTTCTGATGCTAAGAGAAGACTCTGCCTTGTCCCCTGTGGCCTTCCTTCCGTGGCATTCCCCCTGCCAGCTGTGCTCTCTCCTGGAAGGGATACCACTTCCTGCCTTTCCTTAACAAGCACAACCTCTGCTTTGCGTCAGCTACTCCCACAGCTCCCAGAGACTCCCTGCCACCTGCCAGAAGCCAAGAAGACCAGAAGGCACAGGTCCTTGAGTCCCTGAGGAGTCCCAGCTAGAAGGAGAGAGGGCAGCAGAGGCTGGCCTCCTGTCATGCATTTTCCTTCCTGTGTCCAGCCTGGCCTCTCCCACCCAAACACGTTCTCACATCAGGAGCCGAGATTCTCACTGGCCCTGGCCTTTGCTTTAGCTACATTTTGTTATTTGGCTTTCGAGGAATTTTTTTTTTTCACATTCATTGTGATTGTTTAAAATCACATTTAAAAAATTGTGATAGTTTAAAATGATACTGCATCCATATATTATTTCCTTTGATCACTGAGATTTTTGGCACCCCCTTAAGTTTTGAGCCTGATGCAGGTGTCTCACTCACTTCACCCTAGCCTGGGGCCTTCTAGAATAGTTGGTCACCCTCAGAGGGCTCTAGGTAGTAAACCCAGACTTCCAGACGTCAGATGCTGGTGTTGCCGTTCTCCATCTGGAGGACAACCTCTCTGGACCTCCGTGTCCTCATGCTAGGGGGACGGGGCAGCTACCTCAGAGGGTGGCCTCTGTGACTGTATCTATAGTAAGGTTGGTATGATGCTGGCACATGGCAAGTCCTTCACAACATTGGCCATGACAGTGGTCCATGGGGTCTCTGCCACGAGCTGGCACTGCACCAACAAGACAGTGCACCCTGGTGCTTCTGGTGGATGCAGCCTTGCCCTTGGGCTTGCCCTTGCCTCTGTGTTCTAGTGGAGAAGTCACCGAGAGGAGATAATATTAAGACTTATTTGTGCAGTGCAGGTGCCTGAGAACAGGCCAGGAACCTGTGTGGTCTCATCGTAATCCTCCCAACCTGTCCACAGAGGAGGTTCTTTCATCCTCCACATGTTTGCAGACAGGATGAGTCAGGAAGAGACCTGCCTGGGATCCCAGAAGGAGCAAGAGACAGATTCAGAATCTGATACATGCCCTCAGAGCTGATCTTTTGCCCTCTGCCTCTTGACGGCTCTGGAAGTTGCCCAGCACCTAGGATTCAGGAGCAACACACTCCAGCTAAATGCATCTTACATATTTCTTGGCACCACCAGCAACTTGTGTTCATCAGGTAGGTTCCTCCCAAAGGAGACTCTTGGCAAAAAAAAAAAAAAAAAAGAAAGAAAGACCAGTTACTGCTGGCTGCTTTCATGCGACGGAGCCGGTTGCCTGGGGACTGTGGGGTGCGAAGAAGACTTTTCATGCAGACCGATTTGTACTTGGAGCCATCTGAATATAATTATTACCTCTTCAAAAATAAATGCTAACATTAAAGTTCAAAACTTTAAAAAGAAAAGAAACACTTAAAATTTATCCTCAGGAGAACCCCAGATTGTATCAGCCCTTCAATGCATTTGGTTTCAAGAAAAATCTTGGCGGGTCCCCCAGAATGGTCTTCCCTGGCTGGGGAGATGGGTGAGCTTCTCTAGGATTCATTCATTCCTCGGGCCCACATTCCAGATGCCCCAGATGCATGATGCTCTGCTAATCTCAGATAGGCCTGGAGGGACACCGGGCCTAGAAGTTTCTCCTTGGGGCCCTAAATGATCCTAAGTCAAGAGCAAGCTTCACAGGACAGCTCCCAGAGAGGATGGGAGTCACTGCAGAGGACTAGCAAGTGGCTCCGCCGCTCTCTTGGATCATTGGAGGGGAAAAAGGACCCCAGCCATTAGCTCACATTTGGGATGAACTGTGCAGTCCAAGGTGACACCAAGTCCTCAGTCATTCAAAGGGAAGCTCACTTCCTTTCTTGTGGTTACATGGCAAAACTCAGAATAAAATGGAGTTCTAAAAATAAAACGTGAAGGATGGTTCTAGGAGTGGTGAGTGCCCCAGGCAAAGAATCCAGAGAATGAAACGCAGGTCCCAGCTCTGTCACCAGCCTGGGGCATCGGGTAAGGCTACATATCTCTCAACCTCTAAACCCATGACACGCAGAGATGGACTGCTATCCCCTCAATCCTCTCCTGAGCTCTACCATCTCGGGTCTGGGCTTGTCTTCTGACTCTCTGTCCTCCTCTCCTGCATTTGGTCGAAGACCCCAAGAATTGGAGTCTCAGTCCATGGGCAGTGTGCAGGAGCTCCTCTCCCCAAGGCAGGGAAAGAGCCTTCCTTCCTTTTGTACATCTTCCCGCCGAGCACATGGTCCCAAATTCTGCACAAGCTAACTCCTTCCACCCCCTCCTCCAAAGTCTCCTGGGCCGCCTCGACCAGTCTGTTCACTTCTGCCTCTGGCCTCACAGTGACAAGTATTTTGACATCTCTGTCCTGCTGAGCTGCGACAGCCTCTGAAGATTGTTGATCTTGGGGTGTCCCAAAATCAAAATACCTCCCCCAAATCCAACCAGTCAGCCACTAAACCGAGTCTGTTCTGCCTAGATACTGCTTGTCCCCCCACTCCGGAGAGCAGACCACCACCAGCACTCTGACCCCATCACACAGCTGCCCTTCACCAGTCTCCCACACCCCCTTCCATCTGATCCCACAGGCAGCCCAACCGATGCTTTCAACATGCAAATCTGGCCAGTTGCTGTTCTGCCAAATTTTCAGTGCTTCCTCTTGACCCCAAGATAAAGTCCCACCTTCTTTTTATTGCTTCTGAGGCTCCCTGATCTCGTCTCTGCCTCCCCTTCCAGTCATAAACCTGGAGATTTCCCTTCTGAAACTCCCTGCTTCAGACACACTAACCTTCCCCTGGGTTTTTTGCCATCCATTCACTTATTCATTCAACAAAAATTTCCTGAGCCCCTACTGTGAGCTGGGCACTGGGAGTACCATAAAGCAAACAGGATTTCTGCTTTTATGAGGCTTAGACTGGTCTAGTTGACTTCTTTCTATCTTCAAGGGCTCAGCTTACATCTCTGTTTCTCAAGGAAATACTCCCTTCCCTTAAATCAGGTTATATCCCTTGGTGTGTGTCCCTAGATTCCGCTCTTCCTCCCTGCCATAGTATCACCACACCTGACTATGGTCTAACCTCTCTTTCCTGCCAGATTGTCAACCCCATGGAGATAGACACTGGGTCTCCTGTTCACCCCTGTATCTTCAAGATTGGTGCATAATAGATGCTTAGTATGTACCTGATGAGTGAGTGAATGAATGTATGAAGGAGGAGCATCATATTCAGCAACTACAACTTCTGGTTTTCCTATAAGATTGTAAGTATAATTTTTATTTATATATTTCTAACAGGAAAAACCATGTTTATATTTTTTGTGTTTACATTTTTCCCCTAGCTGCTCCCACGTGACATGGATGGACAGGTGTATTTCCACGTAGGAGAATGAGCTTTAGTAAGGATGGTCAACACAGGAAGGCAGCATCTTTAGGAGACTGGGGCATGTGCAGACCCTGGAATTTATGATTATATGATCTGGTAGTTTTCCAGGAGCATGGAGGTCCTTGGTTCTTCGTGCTTGCTGAACAATGGAATCATGTGGGGAGGCTGACAAAATACTGATGCCCAGACCTCTCTCCCCGAGATTCCAGTTCAGTCGACTGGGTTGAGGCATGGGCCATGGGAAGAATGTTTCAATCTTCCCAGGTGATTCCAATACACAGCCAGGCCTGGGAAAGTGTGGGGCCTCCTGGAATTTATAAGGTCTTGGCCAGATGTAAGTCTGCAGATGTGGAGAAAATCTGTCAGGGGTTCCTGGTTATTGCATGTGGACCAAGAGTTAGGACATAATCTGAGCTGAAACCCAGGGAATGAAGACAGAAAAAGAAGCCAGGACCAATTAACCATCCCTCTTAGTTGTACACTTATTGAATGAATGAATGAACAAATGAGTCTATAATGGGCAAGAGTAGGTCCTCTGTACTTCTTTCAATTCACTGGAATAGTTATTTTATGGACAATCAAGCTAGTACCTATTCATAAGTGACCATGAAAAATACTTCTGAAAAGACTAAATAACATGAAACCAGTAGAATTTTCTGATATCACAGATCCCCAAGGGGCTGTAGAGTCATCCACTCATTCTCCCATTCTCTTGCTCAAGAACATTTATTGGACACCTATTATGTGTCAAATATTATTCTAAATGTCAGGAAGGATCCAGTTTGTTTTTGTGTCTATTCAAAATGTGCTGGAATTCTAACCACCAGTACCTCAGAATTGTACTTGGAGATAGGGTTTTTAAAGAGGTACTTCAGTTAAAATGAGGTCATTAGAGTTGGCCCTAATCCAATATAACTAGTGTCCTCATATGAACAGGAGACTTGGACACAGACACCGAGTGAAAACCACATAAAGCCACAGGTAGAAAATGGCCACCTACAAACCAAGGAGAGAGTCCTCAGAAGAAACCTACCTGCTGACACCTTGGTTTCAGACTTTCACCCTCCAGAATTGTGAGAAATAAATGTCTGTTACTGGCAGCTCTGGAAGTCTAACAGAGAGCGGTAAGCAAGACAAAGTCCTTGTTTCCTATGCAGATATTCACAAACATTTATTTTCTGAGGACTGAGTATTTTTTTATAGATCTGTCTACTGCTGTTTTTCAAAGCTATGTGGTCATAGTTGATTTTAATAAAATCCACATTCACTGAAAGCTTTCCTTAATTCACATTGGCATTTCGTCATCATACATATTTTGTACTAGATAAAGTCTCAGTTGGGTATAGAATGTCTTCAACACTTCTACAACGTTAGCTAAACTCCTGTGGATGAACAATAGAAAGGAGGCCTCCAACCCAGAATCTCCCTAAGCTAGAATTGAATAATATCACTGTTGTTTTTCCCATTATATGTGTTTTCAGGATTTCTGTGTAATAGCAAATGATAATGATTTTCCATTTGTAGTGGTAGTAGGAGATTTTTGTTTCAAAACAAAAATGCTGAGGCAGAAAACAAGTAATTAGATTTTAAGAATAAATATTCAGCAAATAATAGCAATGCAGTTTGTGTATAAGGCACAAATCATGATGTTGGTATGCAAATGATGAGAGACTAGAAAACACCAAATGAGATGAAGCATTTCAGAAATCACTAGTTTATGATTTTCATTCATTCATTCAATTTTTAATTTTACTGACACTGAACACTTATTAGCTTCCAGGCATCATACTAAGCATTTTCTCATGAATTATCTTATTTCAGAATATATGAGAAAATAGGAACCCCTCTCCATCCCATTCATTGCTTTGTCCCCAGCACCTGGTGTAATGCATGGGCACTCAACACTTAGCCTTTGAATGACACATGCACATTTTTGAGTTAAGGTCCATATATTAAACAATGAATATTCAAATTCTAAATGCAGACCACTAAGAATTAATTGAAATGAAGGGCCAGTTCTTGATTTTCTCTACTTCTTTGGGCTAGATTCTCTTTTAAAAAAATTTTGTAGTGAAGAAGGTGCTTGTCATTTCATGAGAGTATTGTGCTTTCCTGAGACATTGGGTGAGCTGCCCTGGTACCTGAAATGGGCACTTCTTCCCATCTGTCCATCATCCATTCACCCACTTGTCCATCTGTCTGTCCGTACATTTATCCATTATCCATCCATCCATCCAATAAAGAACTTTAGAGAAAAACAGGAAACCTACATTCCTCTCTGAGAGGACTCGGTTGGCATTTGCAAAGCAATTGATAGAATTTGCCAACACCAGGCAGGCCCTGGGGAGAGGTGAAGCTGGCTGGCTACCACTACTCCCTTTTCTACCTCCAGGCACTGTGAGGCCAGCCCTGGTGATTATGAGTTTGGAATTTGTGGCACGATTTTGGGTTGGGTTCAGCCATTATTATTGTTATTCTTACCTGGAGTCGCTGGCTCGGGTTAAAGGACAAAAATTCCTGCTCTTCAAAGCCAAGCTCACTTCACCTGGAATTTAGGATTTAGGCACTTTCCAAATTGGGTAAGAGGTTTTAAAACAAGATTATGAAATTCTGGAGAAAAAAATCACAGCACACCTGCCTGTGGTCACTTTCTGTTTGGGAGATTAAAAGAAGGCAAGTCACACTTTCAAGGCCAATGTATAAATATACTATACTACTGGTGGAAGGGACTGTAGGTACTGGTTAAGCACTACTGATTGGTTTCTGCTTTGTCTTACCAGCTCAATTGCTCAGCTATGGATGTCACCCCAAGTTCTTAAGCCAGTGTGCAAGATCCCATCTAAGATGGCCCAACCTAGCTTTTCAGCATTGCTTTCCAACACTCTCATTCTGGAAACTTCCACTCCAGCTGATTGGTTTACTTACTTACTCCTAAAAATGTCTCACATGGTCCTGCTCCCATTCTTTTGCTTCTGCTACAACCTGAGCTTTGATCACTCACATTCCTCTCCACTTAGGCAAGTTATAACCTCCTTTGGACTCCAAATCCTATCATACCTTTTCCTTAAATGTACCTCAGTGTACAGAGATCTCTCCTCAAAGTTCCTAGCTCATACAGAGTTTCTAACCATTTGGAGTCTCAACAGAAAGAACATTACGATGCTTTGGTGTTTTTTCCATTATTGCCTGTAATGGTCAATTTTATGTGTCAACTTGATTGGACTAAAGGATCCCCAGATAGCTGGTAAAACATTATTTCTAAGGGTTTTATGCATATGTCTTCAAGACAGATTAGCATTTGAATCCACAGACTGAGTAAAGATCACCTTCACCAATATGGTGAATTGCCAAAGGATAAATTAGAACAAAAAGGTGGAGGAAGGGTGAATTTATGCTCTCTGCTTGAGCGTAAACATCCACTTTCTGCCCTCAGACCTCAACACTCCCAGGTCTCAGGCCTTTGGACTTGGACTGAATTATACCACCAGCTTTCCTGGTTCTCCAGCTTGTAGATGGTAGATTCTGAGTCTTCTTTACCTCCATAATCACATGAGCCAATTCCTATAATCTCCTCTTATATTCATCTGTCTCTCTCAGTGTAGATGATAGATAGATAGATAGATAGATAGATGATAGATAGATAGATAATGATGCAAATATAAATATATTCTATTGATTCTGTTTTTCTGAAGAAACCTAATACATTGCCTTAAACTAACTTTATCTCATTTCCGGGTATAGCTTGGAAGCTCCTTGGTGACATAGAATCCTTTCAATTCTATGAGCTCTCCCAGGGCTCCAAAATATCCCCTATTCTCATGAAATAACCAACATCGGTATCTGTTGCTTGCAACTAAAATAACCTCTAATTTGTTCTCCATGAACTAAGGATGGGAAGAATCTGTTGAATTAATTTCAATAAACACCACCAAGATGTCTTAACACTCACATATGTAGCCAGGAGATACACTTACTTCTCAAGCAGGACCAATTCACTTATATTTTATAGTCATCCATCCCAAGCTCAACTACCCAGTTTCAATGAAATTATAAAGGAGCAGTAGGAGAATGGTTATTGTGGGTCTTTGATGATAGAAAGAAAAGAGCCGATAGCCCAGCAAAATGAAGAGAGAAAAACCATAAAAGACAGAGCCAAAACGTTCAGCACTCAAAATGATTTGTGTAGAGGAAAAAGAAAAAAATTCATGCACTCTAAAGGATTAAATGACAGTCCAGTATAAAAATCAACCTTCGTGATGATGCCCTGGGTCATTCAGAGTAGATTTAATTTTCTGGCACCTTCTACCTGCAGAAGGCATGAAACCAAATAATCCATTTCAGTCATATTTCTAACCCAAATGTGTAAATTAAAAATAAAAAAGTATGAGACACTATAGAATGTTCACACCCAGTGCTTTCACACATTCATTCAAGAAGAGTTTATTGAGCACCCACCACAGACCAGGTACTGTCCAGTAGGTGAGGACAGAGGGGTGAACATGATGATGAGATCCTTACTCCACTGAAATTTACATTTATGTGGGGAGGAGACCTTAAGGAAATATTTAAATGAACAAGATAATTTGGGATTATAATAAGTGCTAGGATATATGGAAATATATCAGAGTGCTGTATCAGAACAAGATAATAGTTCCTGGGGTGGAGGATAAATGATATTGGGCAGCCATGAATGGCCTCACTGCAGATGGGACATTTGAAGTCATTCCCATCCTCCTTCCCTGCATTTGCTTCCTACCCTCCTACTTCCCAGAGATGCCTCTTCCCAGCAGGAAGACTCCTTGCATCAGAGAGCCGCTAACCAGCTTTCCTGAGCAGGGGAGAAAAACAACAAAACAACCATATTCCTTTGCCCAAGAAGCATTTCAGTTAACTCCAGTCCTGATTTCTAGAAGGACATTTTTGCCGTACCTAGATGAACATACACTGGCCGACGTCAGTCTCAAGGCTGTCCTAGGAAGGCCCAGGAAATACGTCAGCAAAGGATCAGTGGACAAGGCAGATCTATTCCCCCTGGCTTAGCAACCAAGACTCTGCCCCAGCACCTAGGAACCAATAGCCAAACAACAATTGTCACTAATGTAGCAGAAAGTTTGAAACTGGTTTATCCATTGTGTGCTCTATACTCAAGTCATCCAGAAATTACCTAGGGCCGAGGCTTTTCACGGCCTGGTATTTTGACACAAAGGCATGTGACAAGCAGACTCTTGGTGGTTCCTCCAGAGCCAGCAGCCCTCCCACTCTGGCTCCAAAGTACAATCTGTAACTCCATTCATGCCCTCTGACTGCCAACTTTCCCCAGGAAGTTTCCTTCTTTGTCCATCTGGACATCTGGCATCTCCCCCGAAAGGCTGGTTAAAAAAAATTCCACCTACTTCCAGCAAAAATGTAGGAGCAGATTCCAGTTTCACTTCACATGCCTCAGGAATGTGAGTAATGCCATTTAAGAAGATGCTTGATTAAGTTTTTAGAACCCAAATCAATTTGGTCATTCTTCAATGCCTAGAGCATGGTCGTCATGAGATGGAAACATTCCTAATCAAATATTGTCCTAGAGAGAAGTCTGGTTTGGCCAGCTCAATTGCACAGACATGGGTTCCTGTAAGAAATAATAGTAGCAATTCCCACACAGGAAGTCTTTCAGGCCAGCTCAGACCCTCTGGCCGAAGGTCTCTGAGAGAAGCCACCAGGTGCAAGGCAGAGAGAAGGGCAGAGCTGTATTGTCAGATTTTTGTTTAATTCACCTTCCCTAGCTTCCCAGCCTTGAGGGGGAAGGTGCCTAAGGACCAAATCCACTAAGCAATTACTTCTATGAAAACTGTGTTATCACATCATTTAACAGGTCAGTAGAAAAATCTCTCTCTTGCTCTCCCCCTCCAACTGCCACAGCAGCACCCTCCTACAGAAGCTATGAAAGACAGCTGAAATGCAGGAGCACTGAGAAAGAGATGCTTCATTATTGTAGTTCTCGTGCCTGTCCCCCTAAACCAGGCCAAGAAAAGCACACGAAAGAGGTGGCAACCCAAGATGGCGGAGTCCTTGCCACAACGTGGAAGGAAAGAAAAGGACTCCCTTCAAGACCAGCTCTGGATAATTTGAAAACACACAAGAATTCACTTGCTAAGTTCTATCAAAGGACTATTTCCCCCTGAGAGTATCGGTGTGATTTGGCAAATATAAATTCCCGAATAGTTTCCCTCCATCACTGCTGAGGTGGAACTAAGGGGTCTATAAAGTGTGAAATGAGAAGTGGACATGCTGTAGCTTAATGCTAGCTACCACTCAGGTGATGTGGCTGGGACTTCCCTATTTTTACAGCTCCCCAAATCAGAATCTGATTAGCAACTATTTTAAGACTGCATTATAGAGTTGGCCTCAAATGCTTTCTAAATAGGGGAAATGTTATGGGCTTCCACCAATCTTTGCCTCCTATTAATCATTTCAAGGATTTGTGTTGTGCACACAAGGTAACTATTAAGCAATTAACTCCCAATAAAGGTTGTTTTTGTTTTTGTTTTTAATGTAAAGATCTGGCTGAACTTGAGAAGGATCTTCCTTCTCCCTCTCCCAAACCCCACACCTTTTGAATACCTGAGTTCAACTATTAGAATCTTCTTAAAGGTATAAATAAATAAGTTACTAAAGACTCTGGTGATAAAAGCCAGGGAAATTATTTCTCTTTAAAAAAAAAATTGTATTAGGATGATTGCCTTTGACTACAGAACTGGAAACAATTAGAAACCTGACATTTTGTTTTCCCAAATTGTGTTTTCATTGCTTCTGAGATGGAATAACCAATCTATTAACTTCATTCCACTTAATGGTTTTCCAATTCTCATATTTCCAGTAAGGACTGGGGATTCTTTTGCATTCTGTGTGCTGTTTTGGGTTTTTTGTTGTTGTTGTTGTTGTTGTTTTGTTTTGTTTTGTTTTGTTTGTGGAGAAGCTCAGGGTGGGAAGGGAGGAGAGATGTGATGTGAAAGTCAGAAGAGCGTTTAAGGGATATGTAGCTCTCCCTGTATCTTACCTTCAATTTGCAGAATTACTAATCATCTGAGTAATCTTATCCATTAAACTGGCTTTCTTTCTGTGTTCATGTATCTGCTCCAAGTCAGAGGCCAAGAAGTCATTTAAGATTTTCTTTGAACTTTAATACCCACCCATCTCCAGTCAATCACCAAACTCCGGGGCATACCTATCTGAACTAACTGTTGAATCCCACCCTGCCCCCGCTCCAGGAGGAGCGCCAGATACCACTGCTGTCATTCAGGACCCAGTTATGTCTCACCAGGGCAGTGAGCAATCCCACTGGGCTCCCTTGGACCAACCTAGCCTTCCCTAAATCCAGCTTTAACCCTGCGCCGGTGGTACTTTCTAAACACAATCAGAACCCGGGGTCTCCAGGTCCATGAAGAACTGTAAGAGCCCCTTGAGGAACCTTTGCTGGCTTCTAGACTGTGAGTGTCCTGAAGTTTGGGAATGAAGTCTTTCCCAGTGTCCCACACACAGGGACAATGCTCAGTGTTTGTAGGTAGAAGGAATGGGAGAAGGGGCAATGGAAAGCTCTTCAGCTTCACGTGTCATGGGTAAAATCACTTGTCATCTTGCACAGCCAACTTCTTTAGGGAAAAAAGGGCACTTCAGTGGAGGGCCCATTGTCAAGCATCCAAACTATGCTCTCATCTGGAGAGAATCCTTAGTAGCTGGGTTAGCTTCATGTGCTTGTGACCCAAGTAGTCTCAGAGGACCCCCACACTGAGAGGGTCCCCACACTTGGGTTAATGTCCTACTGTCACTTCTTTGAAGTTCTTAATAAATTTTTAATTTTCCATTTACACTGGGCCTTGCAAATTATGTAGCCAGTCCTGCCTGATAAGTATGGAAGTCCTGGGGGCTGGGGTCTCAGATCCTCCTGCTTCCCAGGCCCAGGGGACAAAGACCAAGTCCCTGTCCCCTAATACACATATTCACCAAGCATTCCTTCTCTGAAGGCTGAGTACTTTTTGCACATCTATCATCTGCTGTTTTTCAAAGCTATGTGGTCATTGATGAATTTAATAAAATACACATTTGTTTGAAAGAGCTCCTTAACTCACAGCAGCATGTCAACATTACAAATAGTTTGTACAAGAAGAAAAGTCTCAGTTGGGTTCTGGCATGTCCTTAACACTTTCCTAGCACTGGTCACGTTCCCTTTGTCAATGATAGAGAGGAAGCTGCAGGCACAGAACCTTCCCCACGTATAAATATCTTGTTAAATTAAAAACCCTGGTACTTTCCACCCTCAGGAGCCAGGCTCCCAAGCACATCTAGTCCCATCACTTGGATGCTCCCACCTAGGTGATGAAGTAGTTAATAATAAGAAGCTCTCATGGGACCTCCATGGCAGTGAATTTCAGCAGGAGAAGCAAGGGACACTGGCCTTCCCTTGCAAATTTCCTCCTCTACTCCTGCCCATGTTCCAGCCTGCTCGTTGGGACACCCACTAATTGTGAGAGCCCCTCTAGACTTCTAAGGCGATGACCACTATGGATTCAGCCTCACCAGGTACCAGTCTGTCCTGAGCCCTTCATGTTTTCCTGAGAGGAGCAGCAGGGAGAGATCAGGAGCACGAAGACTGATGCCAGGCCATTATATGAACCTCAGTTTCCATACCCGGAAGATGCCTATACGGAAAGTAGCCGTCTCCAACACTGCCGTGAAGTTAAATGAATTAAAGCACATGCTATGCTCAGCCCCAGGCCTGGTGAAAACTGCTTGTGTTTGCTAGTTATCATTATTCCTATATCATTTAACCTTTACAACAGTTGGTGAGGGAGGTTTTATTACCATTGGCATCATCGCCATCATCATCCTCATTTTGCAGATCATGGAAAGGCAGAGAGACATTAAGGGGCTTGCCCAAGGTCACCCTTAAGCAAAAGGTGAGGCCATCAAAAATGGCATGAGGTGGTCTGAGTTCAGAGCTGGGCTCTCTCACCACTAAGCACTACACCTTCCCCTTGGGACCACCTAGCTGAATGGGGTCCTCTGTGATCCCAGATATTTCTCCAGGTCAAATGCTTCTTTTCAATCTTGTGCCTGGTCCCAGACACATAAGCCTGCCATCTTGCAATGGTGCTTACTGAATTGCATCTTGTTCTTCACGGGGTCCTGACTGCCAGTCCCCAGTCGACTATGGAGGCTGGGGGTAGAAGTTCAGCATGAGGGTGAAGGTAGGAGTTGGAGGCTGGGGCAAGGTGGTATGGGGCAGAAGGGAATTATGTGATGGAACAATACAGCTCCTGTAAGAAATGTGAGAGATCGACATTTCCTACCTTCTCCTCGTGTGTCTTCTCCCACTTCAGAGGCTGGACAGTTCAGAATTATACTTCCCAGATGCCCATGAGTTTCTACCATGGAAAGGAGGAGTGAGGGGGCAGCCACACTTCTGCTGCTCCCACTGTTCCTCCTCACAAGTGTCCTGCTGAAAGTCTGGTCTTTCTATGATCTTAACAGGCAGTGGTGCTCTTGGTGGCCCCTTGTTTTGTAGCGTGGTTCTCAAAGCTATTCCTGAAAACTCAGCCTCGTGCCTTCATCCTCTTGAATAATTCTGTAAACACTAGTAGGTCTTCTTCAGCTTAAACTGGTTGGGACCCCAAGTAGATTATGTATCTGCTACGGAGTCCTGACCCATACAGCATCCAAAAGGTCGAAACTTAACTATGACTCAGGCGGAACACAATCCATTATCAAACATTTCAAATATTTTATTATTTTTAAAAAGTACAGAGAATAAGGTGACAAACATCCCAGTATCCACCACCCATCTTGAGAAAAAAACATTACAAATAAAATTGATGATGCTCCATTTCCCTTTTACGACGTGATGCCCCTTCTTCTTGTCCCCAGGGTCTACCATCTTGAAATGGCTATGCATGTGTTTACATTTTTTACTTTGCATGCAGCCCTACACCACAGACAGCGTGACTTGGCATGTAACCTTCTGTAATTTTGCTGTTGTTGTTACTCAATGTTATATTTTTGAGATTTGCCAGTACTGATATTTGGTCACCTCATTTTATTCTTTTTAATGGCCGGTTGGTATTCCATGTATGAATATATTTCATGCACAATTCCATGACCGTCTATTCTGCTCTTGATAAGGGATGCAGTTTAACTTTCTAGTGTCTCTTGGGGTGTAGTAGTTCACATATGTTCAGGGCAGACAGATTCATGTATAATACTCTACTGATAATAGGGACTAGTGCCCCTGGTGACCAATGCATTCATATTTATGTCTTAAAACAGTGTGCTGGCCAAACAGATCTTATCCTTGGAGCAGGATCATCCCAGGGCTCCCCTCTGCTATCTCCAGACATACCCCTAGACTGTCCATGAACAGACAAGACCCTGGGATAGAGAGTAGCGGACTTGCTACCAGGGAGTGAAAATCGAGATGAAGTGGGTGACTAACCTCTGAAGTCCTAGCAGCCACGGCCCCCAGGTTCTGGGAAGATGCTGATGAGCTCACTGACTAATCATGGAGAAATTCTAACACCTTTGCCAGGAATTCTGGATAAAATGTGTAGCTTGGCATGAATGATTCAGGAGAGTTTATCAACCAGGCCTTAAATGAGTTACTTTGTCACCTAAAGTTACTGAATCATAAAAAGTGGAGATATATTTCCTATGGTTCAGTTCAGGTCAGCAAAACTGCCCTTGTGGCAGAGGGGAAAAGAATAGCTTTGCAGCCAAGCACACATAATTCTCATTCTGCACTTGCTCCATGTGTGACCTTGGACCAACAACTTCCTGTCTCAGAGCTTTGGTTCCTTTGGTTCCTTTTGGTTCCTCAGAGCTTTGGTTTCTAAATGGAAGGTTAAAATAATAATAAGTAGACATGGCTGACCTGGTGCTCCATTCCCACTCCTTTGGGTAACAGCAGCCAGACTTCCTTTTGGGGAACCACAACTCCCCCATTCATAGTCTACACATTTTGGGTGGATCCTCCTCTCAAATTCAGAAATGGACATGGGTCTCAGGCCTGGATAATAAGATCACCCATGTCCCCTGCCCAACCATTGGTTCCGAGACAGGCATATGATGCAGTCAAAGCCAACGAGATGCAACGAGACTTTAATGGGAACTACAAGGAGCTCTTTCCTGCTGAACTTGAATTTAGAAGGATGTGAACCTAGAGTTGCAAGGAGTCACCAAATTTTGGCCAAGAATGAAGGCCATTCACCAGACTGCATTGCTAAGAGGTAAAAAGAGGCATTATTTGAGTTCCTGGATCATAAGTTGATGATCTTGCTGCAAGTTCCTGGATCATAAGTTGATCCAGGAACTCAGTGAACTTAATGAAGGCCAAGATCAACTTTTGGGATTTTCAGTGTTCTTTATTAATCTGTTTTGTGTTTTGCTTATGCCAACTTGAGTTGGTTTTCTGTCACTTGTAGGATCGTATGTCTTGACCAACACTGTCTCTTTGGGAGCTGTGAGGAGTGATTGAGATGACATGGGAGATAACTACCATGGTCCAGATTCCCTCCCCCGGCCTGTTCTTGCTCTGGTCCAAAGATATCTTCACTTGACTCCTTTCTACTTTTATGCAATCCTGAAATCATTCTGAGCTTCTAGAAACATCTAGAAACTATGATATAGTAGAAACTCGAACAAATTAAAGACACCTCACTTAGAAAAGACTGCTTGGCAAAATAATAGCTTTCTTGAAATACTTAAAAGGCTGCCATATGGAAAAGAACTGGATTTCAACTTGAAGAGCAAAATCGTGTGATTGGGTGGGAGTTGGCAGAAGACAGTCAGCTTCAGTGAAGAAGGAGCGTTTAGCAACAAGCTCTGGATCACACCTCTGAGGTACTTGGTTTCCACTGCAGGAGACCTTCATGCCAAGAATGGACACTCACTGGTTATGATTTGTGGAAGGGACTCGTACTTCAAGGAGACAGTTACCTGGAATGACCACCAAAGCTCTCTCACGTTATAGGATGCTGGAGGTCTAAATAAAGTGCCAAATGATGACTATTTATGCCCCTAATCTAAGACCATCCCTAATTTTTCCAGTGTAAGAGGGTTTTGAGCCATTTGAAGAGGTAAACTTTTAGGAAGGTAGATGAAATAGCCAAATGTTTATTTATACTTTTATTATACCTGACACATAAGTCATCACACACATATATATATTGTAAAATTATCATATGTAAATTTAGAAAAGTTATGTTTTCCATTCTCACATTTAATGAAATCACATTCAAGTCTTTCACATGCACTTTGACATTTTTTTTAAAGATTTTATTTATTTATTTGATAGATAGAGATCACAAGTATGCAGAGAGGCAGGCAGAGACAGAGAGAAGGAAGCAGGCTCCCCGCTGAGCAAAAAGCCCGATGTGGGGCTCAATCCCAGGACCCTGAGATCATGACCTGAGCCGAAGGCAGAGGCTTAACCCACTGAGCCACCCAGGCGCCCCTGACATTTTTTTTTTATTACAATCTTTTTTGAACCATATAATGTTGGATTTGTTCGAGTGTTTAACTTTTAGAGGTATGCACTTATGACCATGAAAAGCAACTCAAAGATAGAACTTCAGGCAGGAAAAATACCTTTTTTATTGTGAGTCTAAAACTTTCTAGCCCCTAACCTCTCTAGTTTCATTTTAAGTGATTTTTAAGAAAACGAGTTTTCTTGGAAACTCAGCTATTACCATAGAGCAGAATAAACCTTAGGAACTAATAGAATGTCCTCTGAATAAGGGGAGATACAAAACTTCATATACAGTGTGATCTAAAATATGACAACAACTTAGATATGCAAGTGCAAAGAAAAGTATGAGATGGAATATACCAGAAGATTAATAGTTCGGGTTATTATCTGAGCTTTGTTTATTATGCATACTGTAGTTTTATTTTTCATTTTTTTCTCTATCTCTAAGTTTTCTGCAATCAGCATGAGTAACTTCTACAATGAGGAAAAAAAAGAACTCGTGCTAAAAATAAATACCTGAGTGGCAGTTATAGAGTATAAATCCTTGTTCCAGATTCCATGAGGCTTATAGATGTATCTGGATCAGAGGTCACAAACTCAAACACTTCCATGTAGCATAAATGACGCAAGTGGGCCAACTATAATAAAACAGGGCGTGGGGAGGGCTGTGGCAAATAGGATAGTTTGTCTGAGACAGGATAGCCGGTTATTGTCATGTAAAAATATAAGCCCAGTAATATCAAATGCTCTGATACTAGATATTTATGTAAAAATGCCACCCCATGCCAAAATTCATGTTCAGTTTGCCCTTGTCACTGACGTCTAAGTTAGACAGGGTTTTCTTTTTGTCTGATTTCAAGATACTCAAACTTCTGACTTTTCCTGCCAAGCTACAGATTTTATAGGGTTTTTTTTTTCTTTAAAGATGTATTTATTTGTGAATGAGAGAGAGAGCATGAGGGGGAACGGCAGAGGGGGAGGGAGAGAGAATCCCAAGCAGACTTCACACTGAGTGGGGAGCCCACTGTGGGGCTCCATCCTGCAACCCTGAAATCAGGACCTGAGCCAAAATCGAGTCAGACGCTCAAACAACAGTGCCACCCAGGCGCTCCCAAACCACAGATTTTAATTGCCCTGTTCCTCTTCAATGTTCTAATATTTCTAGTAACCTATTTCACCATTAGCAATAGTTCCCAAAGTGTGTTCCACGGAACATGAGTCCTGTGAGATGTTCTGTGAAAAGAAAAGGAAGGGTTCCATGGTGAAATATGTCTGAGAAACACTGCTCTTACATTTCCCACCCAGAGATTCACAGTGGACATCATTTTAAAGCCCCGGAGCTGTCCTGCAGCTTACTAAGCAAGCGGACTTTGCTTAGTCTAGCATTTTCCAGACTCACTTGGCCATGGAATCTTCTGAGGGCATAACTCCTATTAACATGTTACTGCTACAGATGTAGTGGACCATGGAACACAGTTTGAGAAACACAGATTCAGGTTGTTTGCAGTTCTTGAGGGAGACTATAATGTCAATTAATGAATGTCAAATTTACTTTCTTTAGATTTGGAAATGCTTGGAATGTTGCAAAAGAAGAACTTGGTCCATGTACCACCTAGTGACAAAAAGTGTGGTCCTCAAAGCCAGAATTCCTGGGTTCAAAGGCCAGATTCTGCCCTCTTAGTGATATGAGATTCTGCCGTCTTAGTGGTTTGAGCTTTGGGCAAGTGGTGTAACTTCTCTGTGCTTCAGCTCCCTTGACCTAAAAGGGAGATAGTCAGAGTGTCCCTCTTAGGAATGTATACAAAATGAACTGTGTGCAATGTAGAAATATTCATGGCATATTGTAGGTGCTCAATAAATGTTAGTGACTGTTATGCTCACTTCTCTGCTCACCACAATGGCTCGTACATCACTAATAATGATGACTACTATTAATATATTAAGATTATCTATGTGTTTTAATAGCTAACATGTACTGGCAGCTTACTATGTGCCAGGACAAGAAATATTTTTTAAAAATAAATCATTACATGTGCAGGCAACAGACGCTAATTTACACCCTTGCAGTTTAGATCCTCACCAATCTGACTTGCTTGGCCATTCTCTATATTGGATAACATGACTTCCAGACCTACAGCGTGAATGCGAGCTGCATATAGAAGTCAAGATCCCCCATGGCCAAGTTTCTTAGAATGTGCTATCTATGACATTTCTACCAAACTTATATATAGCTGCTTGGCTCATGTTAACTTGGTTCCAGGAAAAAAGAAAGAAAGAAAGAAAGAAAGAAGAAAGAAAGAAAGAAAGAAAGAAAGAAAGAAAGAAAGAAAGAAAGGAAGGAAGGAAGGAAGGAAGGAAGGAAGGAAGGAAGGAAGAAAGAAAGAAAGAAAAACACTTTCCTTGTTCAGATTCTGGGCTCCCAGCTTCTCGATGGGCTGTGTCATGGGTGAACGCTGCCTAGTGCCAGGAAGAGGAGAAACCGGTTTGCTCATTCACGTGAAATATATTCATGGAAAGCCAGCTCTGCAGCCAAGAAGACAAGGGGGGTGTTGTGTCTGTCCATCTGGGGCAGTTTTAATAAAGGAACCTGAAAACCAATACTTCTTATCATCCTCACCTGACAAAACTGGATGCCCCACACCAGGCCCAGATGTCCTCACCTCAGATACTCTCATTTTGGAAGTCCTGGTTGCTAGAAATGAGAATCTGGGCTACCAGGTATAATACGAGGCACCCAGTGAACTCTGAATTACAGATAAATAATAAAGGACTTTGTAGTATAAGTATGCCCCACATATTACATGGGACATACTTATGCTAAAAAAAAAAAGGGCTCACGTGGCCTGGAATTCAAATTTCACAGGGTGCCTTAAATGGGGTTGCAGGTTGGGATCCCGGAAGAGCATGTTTTCCCCGCAATCACCTCCCTCCCCCGACACCCTACTAGGCTGCTCAGGGATAAAGGATGGACGCCATAGGCTGGGAGGAGGCATTTAGCAATCAGAGGCTGTGTCCGTTTGGGGTACAGGACTGTGTCAGGTGGTGTGGGAGAAAGAAGGAGGTCCCCAGGGGGCACCTGGATGGCACAGTTGGTTAAACATCCAGCCTTTGGTCTCAGCGCTGGGCCGTGAGATCGAGCCCCATGTCAAGGGCTCTGCACTCAGCAGGGAGTCTGCTTGTAACTCTCTCTCCCTATCCCTCTGCCCCTCCGGTTCATGCTCACTCTCTCTCAAGTAAATAAATAGATCTTAGAAGAAGACGAAGGTGGTTCCCAGCCTCAGCTGCACATTGGAATCACCAACGTGGCCCTAAAAGCATCTCAGAGCACAGGCCACATCCAGATCAGTTAAATCAGAGTCACTGAGGCTGGGACACAGCCTTGGGCACTTTTGAAAGCTCCCATGGAAGATCCCATTGCATAGCCAGGGTTGAAAACCACCGACCTTTGAGTCTTTCTTCCCCTCACACAAGTCACAGGTGATTTATCTTCTCCTTCACGGAGTTTGCAAGCCTGTCACTCATCTAGCAAGAAGTCCCAGGAAGCCTGACGCCCCCTAAGTGATGTGCCGTGGTTTCCGATGTCACAAGGATTGCAGTTTGAAACCCTGACTCGATTGCACATGATGGGGAGGGCCTTGAGCAAGAAGAGCCGCCTTTAGGGTTCTAAGTCTCAGCCTTCCTTTTGTGAAGCAGAACCCCTCAAAGGGTGGTGGTGCCTTGCAGGCAGCATGAGGATTAGAGTTAGGATGAGAGTCTCCAGCTAGGGCCTGGTGAGTTCTAGATGCTGCAGGAATGTCAGCTCTCATGCCGACCCCCTCCTGGGCTCAGGAATACCTCTCAGAGTCAGCACTGGGCAAGATCTAAATCAGAATCAGAAACTGTGTTTGAACCAGATCCCCACCTCTCCCCTTGCATGTCTAGGCGCACTGAAGTCTGAGCAGCACTTAGGATACAAATATGGATTTGGGGGGCCTAGCGGGGGCCTGAGAACCTTCATTTTGAGCGAGTTTCCAGGGAATGCCAGCACTGTGGGTGGGGTGGGGATCACACCTGGGGTACCGAGGGTCTAGAATGGTGATTTTTGGCTTTGGAGTTCCTTCAGGCTCACATTGGAGGCCATATCAGACCCCACACCTGGCCAAGTGATTCAGAATCTCGGTGGGGCCTGAGCATAAGCATTAAAAAAAAAAAAACCTCCCATGTTGCCCTGGAAAATCCGGCCCCAAACCGTGAATGCAAACAGCTTTGCTCTCATTCATGTGCCTCCATCCTATTGCCATGCTGTTTTAGGATGGCTCTATAACGTCTTCCTTTCCACAGCTGTCTTGCAATAGCTCACGTCCGGGTTGTCCCAGGCCCAAACCAGCACTGGGGCGATGGCCCCGGACCCTCTTCCACAACTCCCTTTCTTTCTTTTTTTTTCTTTTTTTAATTTATTTATTTGTCAGAGAGAGAGGGAGAGAGAGAGAGCACAAGCACAGGCAAAGAGGCAGGCAGAGGCAGAGGGAGAAGCAGGCTCCCTGCTGAGCAAGGAGCCGGATGTGGGACTTGATCCCAGGACTCTGGGATCATGACCTGAGCCGAAGGCAGCCGCTTAACCAACTGAGCCACCCAGGCATCCCCACAACTCCCTTTCAATTCATCTTGCACACACGGCTTTAAGATCCATCATTATGAGGCACCCCACTTCACCAGCTGAGAAACTTCCAGCATCTTCCAAGCAGCGGTATACTGGGAAATGCTCACAAATGGCCCCTAACTCCCACCAAAAAAGGAAAAGAAGAAGGAGGAGGAGAAGGAGAAGGAGAAGGGGAAGAGAATGGGAGGAAGAAAAGAAAAAGGAAAAGCGTTGTGATTTGTAGCATCGTGGGAACTGTGTTTATCATGCACATGGGGAACCCACTCATAGTTCTAGCTCTCTTGAGTATTATAACAAATAATCTTCTGCAGGCTTCTTCTCCATCCCTAAAGCCCTTCCCCAGAACCTCAGGGTCCAGGTACTGACAATACATGCTCTGCCCCCTCAGCCCTCCAGCCTCCTTCACTGAGAAGTGGGTTTTGTGCTTCTGGTCTCCTTACCCCGGGGCTCCTCCGCCACTGCCCTTTCCAAGGCTGCCGAGAGGCAAGAGTAGGGGTGCATCCTCCTCTGGGCCTGGAAATTAGTGTGTGGGAGGAATCCTCCGCGATCCACGGATGACAGGCCACTGTCCATGAGACGTCATAACAGTGAGGAGAGTTTCTGCATCTGTGAAATGGGCTTTAGTGAGGCTACCTGTTTACACAGGGCCTGGGAGGGAAAGGCTTGTAATGGGGCAGGGTGCTGGTGAGTCTGGCCACTGTGGGGGTAGTGGGGGTAGTGGGGGGTGCTCTGAGGAGCCTGGGGGTTCTGCCCCCCTCACTGGACCACAATCCCACACAGTACAGGAGTAGGGGGAGCAGAGGATCAGGCCCATGGGTGAGTGTGTGTGTGAGAGAGCATGTGTGAATATGTGTGGGTGAAATTTGTGAATGTGCATTGGCAAGTGTGTGTGTGTGTGTGTGTGTGGAGGTGAGTGTGTGTGTGGAGGGAGTATGTGTACGTGTACTCACTAGCAGGGTGGACAGATATGGTCTTAGCCTTGAGGTCAGGAACAATTCACGTGTTTCCATCCCAAATTCCAAGACCTCTTTAGGCCCCAATCAGTTATCACTCATGCGATGTTGCTATTCTGGTTTTGGACCTGTGCCCCGCGGGACCCCTCTGGGTGCTGGGGAAAGGAAAGTGGAGGGGCTGGGCTGTGGCTCACTGCACCTCCTTTCAGTCCAATTGCTCCATGTGTACTGTTTTTATAACAGGTTTCCTTCCAAGGTGTCATTTGAAGCCAAGGGTCGGTGGCTTACAAAAGCCTCAGAAACACAGGTTGGGGGCAGGGGGAGGATGCAGATAAAAAGGCTCTCCCCATGGCTCAGCTGGTTAAGCAGCTGCCTTCGGCTCAGGTCATGATCCCAGCGTCCTGGGATCCTGGGATCAAGTCCCACATCGGGCTCCTTGCTCGGCAGGGAGCCTGCTTCTCCCTCTGCCTCTGCCTACCACTCTGTCTGCCTGTGCTTGCTCGCTCTCCCTCTCTCTCTGACAAATAAAAAAAAAAAAAGCTCTCCCCAGTGTCACCACAGCATACCATTAAGCAACACAAATTTTAGGGACAGGTGGCCTGGGTCTCTGCTCTGTGATCTTCGACAAGTTGCTTAACATCTTTGTGCTCTTTCCTGAACATGGATAATAACAGCAGCCAGCTCATGGGGTTGCTGTGAGGATTATACGAGTTTGTACTTGTAAAGCACCAGGGGCTGTCCCTGTCACTCAGCGAGGGCTCTGAAATGTCAGGCATAGTCAGGAGCCATGATTTCCCTTTGTCAAACTTATCACGTGCAGTGCTTCATGCTTCCCTGCACTTGTCTTCATAGAATCTGTTCGATGACCCTCTAAACTAAAAACTTATGTTGGTCCATTTTAAAAATAAGGGTCTTAAGGCTTGGAGAGGTCAGTGGAAGACTCAGAGTAGAACTCCTGGGACAAGAAGGGAGGGGCTGTTTCTTGAGCAAATATGGTCTCCCAAAGTCAGCCCCTTCCCCACACTCTGGCATCCTCTACCTTGCTCTGTCCATCCAGGCAAGTGGCCACCTCCAGGGGTGAACTTGTCTCTCCCCTCAAAGTAGTAAAAGCAAGAGCAGTAGTATAACCACAAGCAGTAGTAGCTGATGGCCGGCCAACCAAAGGGGACCCTGGTGGCCAGAAGCAGGTTTTTCTAAGCTCTGCCCAACCATCTAAGTCAATGTTTCTCCAAATGTTTTCTATGGAGCTCTGTTTCAGAGCCTCCAGGGGCTCTCATTACAATGCAGATGCCTTGGTCCCCCAAGTATTAAATCTCAATCTCAAGAGAAAAGTCCCAGGAATCTGAATTTAACAAGCATCCCAGTGTGGATTCCAAAGATAGAGCCCTTCTGTTCAGGCCCAGGGCAGGGTGGGGACAGGATGGATTCGATCATCCAGACTTCTTCCTGTGTCTCCTGCCCCAGAAGCAGGGCTGAGCCCCCTCTCCTAGAACACTGGCCCCAGAGTAGCAAGCCTTACCCAGCCAGGGCCCAACTTCACCTATCGGTGCAAGACTTGGCCTGCCCTAGACAGGCACTCAGTTCCCACAAGGCTCCCAAGCCCTGGACTCCTCAGCTGCATCAGCCTGGCCTGGGTTTGTGGTCTGCCTCCACATCTTCTCCCGCAGCTGATTCTTCCTCTCTCCTCCCTCTTGTCAGGTGCAACCCCTTCTAGCCCATCCTACCATGACTCCTACCCTTTTCTTATTTGTAAAATGTAAGTATTGATTTCACATTATTCTGAGATTCCTTCTCAAGCAATATTGAAGCAGCTGAGGAGCCAACACCTGCTGGCCCCTTTTCTACATGTGGCATCCCTACCTCACACCGCCCATACATATTTTCAAGATGATTGTGGTTGGGGATCCCCAGTGGGTGCTGGAGGCAGCCGTGAGCCCAAGGGGTGGTTTCTGGGAGCCATGATTTGGCTCTCTTCCTCACAGAAGGCTACCATGACCTTGAACACAGAAAAGGAAGTGAATCAACTTCAGACACAGTGTCAAGAATGGAAGTTAGGGGAGGACTTTGTTGGGAAGTGTGTTGAAAAAGTGAAAATGCAAAGATGATCTTCATTCAGGCATGTGTTGTACCGGTCATGGATATAAGAGGAAAGCAGGATGTGACCCAGCATACTATAGGTATGAGCCGGGGGCCTTCCAGAGGTATGAGTAGGATGCAGTGGAATGGAGTGAACAAGGTCCTGGGCTTTGGTGTTGGATCGGTCTGGGGCTTAATGCAGGCTCCTTGCAAGCCATGTGGGCCTCAGGCAAATTCCTTGACCTCTCTCATCCTCATGCCCCCATTTCTACATGGAGACAGTCACAGAAACACCTCATGGGTTTGTGGCGAAGACCAAACATGATTATGTGTGTGGGAGCATGCTTAGCCCAGTTGAGTGCCACAGACTATGTGTCTAATAGCGTATCCCAGAGAACCATGATTTCTAGTCTTTCTGGATGCTCAAAACTAACACCTCAGGGAGGGAGAGGAATTCTAGACCAAGTCATTGACCAAAAAGCAGTTGTGGGTTCTGGTTTCCAGGTGTGAAGAAGGCAAGGAAGCCATGTGACTATGAATGATAGTCATGTGATACATTAAATGCTTTGTAATAATAGATAGTAAATAAATATCTACTGCCTGAGCCTAGGCACTTCCCCAACAAACACCAGCTTTGATTCTGCTCAAATATTCAAGCCTGTTCTCCTGCGAGGCTGCTTAAGCTTCTAGAGGAAAGTTTAACGGTTTCACAAACAAGGGTATCAACCACACTGGCAGCAACGGGGGCCTCAGCAATGGGCAGGCACTTCTCCTTCAGTCCTCAACTCCCTCTGGAGCGTGTGCTGTGATGGCTCATCTCCATCTGCCAACACTGGTGTTTGAAGGGCAGCTCGCCCAGAGTCCCCCCACCCGGGTGTGGCCCAGCTGGGACTTGAACCTGCGCCTGGGTGGGCTGCCAAGCATGCCGCCATGTTGCCTCTGGATATCAGTCAAGAGGTCAAGGGGAGAGATGTTGCGAGGACAGGGAGAGAAGAAAGAGTCTCGAAAACTCTAAGGACAGGATCCCAAACAACCACCCTCAAATCATCCCCTCTGTGTCTGAAATGAAGAGGAGCAATGAGGGTGAGGACGCGGAAAACAGTCAGGAAGCTCGCAGTTGGGTCAGATGGGGGTGCAATCTCTCTCTGACATCCTCCTTTCTCACATGACCCCTGTGATCTCCAAATCCCTCAAGAAGTCAAACACTTTGCAATCAGATTAAAAACCAAACCAAACGTTCCTGGCCAGGAGAAGGTGGAGTTGGCAAGGCCAGGGAATTAAAGGCAAAGTCCCAGAGCAAAGTTTGACAGTGACAGCCTGTTTGTCCAGGGTCGGGTATGACTGTGGCTGGCCTGGGGTGGGGGAGGGGTGTGAAAGGACAGGGTGGCAATGCACCTTCCTAGGCCGCTGCCCTCAGGGTTCCCCCTGCCACAAGGACCTCCCAAGTGGAGATGGTGTGAGGGGCAGAAGATGCTGTCAATGAACCACAACCACAAGGGGTGACAGATGACTCAAGTGACTGGAAGGGAAGGGAGGGACTTGCCCCAGCTGACAGTGGCAAGGAATGAAAGAAGCCTGGCTGAACTTTCTGCAGGGGATGCAGGAGTCAGTCAGGGGAGGGGACCTAAGCCTCTCCTGATGGCCCACAGCCTGGGCGCCTGGCTCCCTCACCCCAGAGGCACCTTTCCCACCCCCCAGGAGCCAGACGGCTCTGCTCAGGCCACACTGAAGGAAGTGTCACGCTATCACATAGGAAGTGGGGAAAATGTGCTGCACAGTGAGGTCTTCTGTAATTCTGGAAACCAGAGTTTAGAAGACCTGGAAGGAGGGAAGGATGGGGGTGGGGAGGAAGGGCGGGAAGGAAGGGGAGAGGGAGAGAGGGATGGAAGAAGGAAGGTTGGTTTCAAACTTAGAAATGAATTATCACTTGTTTCCTACCAACAAAAAGGAGTGTTCAAATCTAAATCTACCACAGGTTTCTTTAACTAGAGACTAGTCTGGTCCACTTAAGCTTATGTTTAGAGCTCATTAACTATATTAGAAAAGGGAAAAGTGGGGGGAAAAAAACCTTAAAATTCCAGGCATTTGGTCATCCACAAAAGACTATTAAATCCCCACCCAACACACTGATGGTATAGCTTAATGAAACGGGGGAAAGTTTCCTGATGGTGTAAACTATGGAAACTTTATGTTAGGGTCAACTTAAAGGACTCACACATACATACCCCAAACCCTCAGGGTAATCAGAACCCAAAACATAAATATGATAAGACAAAGACTCACGATGGATTATCAGTGGGTCCTGGAATCCTTTCTGCCTTGGGAACAATTGTCTTTCCACAGAACTATCCTCAGAGCCACTTCACAGACCAACAGATACTTGCCGGGGGAGCCCTGACTTTGCAGTCAGATAGCTCCAGGTACAAATTCCAGGTCTGCCTTACCCCTACCCTGATTGACCTTGTACAGGGGCCTTAATCTCCCTAAGGCTCAATACTCTGAGCTGTAAAATAGGGTTCACAGAGTCGTACAAAGTCAAAGATGTTTAAACAATCATCGAGCGCCTATCATATGCCAAGCCCTCTTCTAGGCAATAGGGCCACACAGCGACCAAGACGAAGATCTGCCTTACAACCAAGGGGGGCAAGATGAACAAGAAGCGTGTAAGCAAACAGGGTACACCAGGTGGGGATGCTGGAGGGGGCAGGAAGGAGTGGGAGCCCAACTGCTCCTTTATTTAGGGGGATCAGGCAAGGTTGGTGATAAGGAGGCACAAGGCAGTGAGTCAGTCATGCATACCTCTGGGGGAAGAGGGTTCCTAGAGAAGGAACAGCCAAACAGAGCTCCTGAGGCAGGAGCCTGTTCATTGCATTCCCGTAATGAGGAGAGCATCACTGCTGCAGCGCCGTGAGCCAAGTGGGGTGAAGAAGGAGATCAAGTCAGGTAGGTGTTCGAGCGGGAGGAGCAGAAAAGATCTGGATTTTACCCTGAGTCAGTTGGAAAGCCAATGAAAGGATATATTTGGCTTCTGTTTAGAAAGGATCCCCATGCCTGGTGCAAGGAAGAAAAGTGGGAAGGGACATCACCAGAGAGACCAGTCGGAGGCTATTGAAATACTGCAGGCAAGTGATGACGGTTGTTTTAGGGACTTGGGCTGAGCACCTAGAGGCACAGAGTTGCCACTGACGGAAAGGAAGGAAACTGCAGGAGAGGCAGGTTTGCAGAGCAGAAATCAGCTTAGTGTTGGGTATGCTGAAGTTTGAGAAGTCTATTGGGCAAGAGGTGGAGATGCGGGGTCCGCAGTTGGACATATGTGCCCAGAAGTTTGGTTACGCTCAGCCAGGGACTAAGTATACACAGAGAAGAGTTCAAAGACTCCAGGGTTTAGAGGTCAAGGACGAGAGGACAGAAAGCAAAGAACACAAGGTGTGGTGGTGAGGCAAAAGGAAAATCAGGGTCCCCACTGGAGTCTATGCCAGGGGACAGCAAGCTTTTTCCATAAAATACTACATAAAAAAAATTTTCAGGGGCATCTGGGGGGCTCAGTTGGTTAAGCGTCTGCCTTCAGCGCAGGTCATGATCTCCCAGTCCTGGGATCATCCTGGCACTGGGCTCCCTGCTTGGCAGGGAGTCTGCTTCTCCCTCTCCCTCTGCTCATCCCACCCCACTTGGGCATGCTCTCTCTCTCTCTCTCAAATAAATAAATAAAGTCTTTTAAAAATAAATAAATAAATAAATATTTGCTGCTTTATCTGGTCTCTGTTGGCACCACTGATTTCTGCCACTGTAGCATGAAAGCAGCCATAGATGATACGTAAATGAATGACCATGGTTGAGCTCCAATAAAGCTTTATTTATAAGAATAGGTGGCAAGGGGCACCTGGGTGGTTCAGTTGGTTGATCGTCCGACTCTTGATTCTGGCTCAGGTCATGGTCTTGGGGTCAAGGATTCAAGCCTTTCATCGGGTTCTGTGCTCGGTGTGGAGTTGGCTTGTCCCTCTCCCTTTTCTCCTCCCCCCATCTCTAAAATCAATAATAAATAAAACCTTAAAAAATGAAAAACAAAAAGGTGGCAAGTTGGATTTGGCCTCTGCATTCTGGTTTGCCAAACTCTGGTCAAAGCAGGTGGGACCCCAACAATTATGGAGTGCGGAGACAGTACTGAAGACGTGGTGTTGTGGAAGCCAAGTGGACAGTGTTGCAAGAAAGAGCGAGAAATGGTAGAAAATGCTGCAGACAGGTGGAATCCCATGAAGGAAGAGAATCAGCCATTGGTTAAGAATGCATTGGTCACAGGGGCGCCTGGGTGGCTCAGTGAGTTAAAGCCTCTGCCTTCAGCTCAGGTCATGATCCCAGGGTCCTGGGATCGAGCCCCACATCAGGCTCTCTGCTCAGCGGGGAGCCTGCTTCCTCCTCTCTCTCTCTGCCTGCCTCTCTGCCTACTTGTGATCTCTGTCTATTAAATAAATAAAATTAAAAAAAAAAAAAGAATGCATTGGTCACAGCTGGCCTCTATCAGAGCAGTCTCCCTGGAGCCGTGAGGGTGAAACCCCGATTCAAATGGGTACAAAAGAGGAGGGTAGGAGAGCATGGACATGAACAGCTCTTTGGGAAAGTTTTAGTTCCTGGCAAAAAGGGGGTGCTCGGTAAATGGTCATTCCTTTTCCATAAATGGACCCATGAGAAAGCAGTCATCACTGATATAGAGGGGCTGAGTTTCAACTCACTTGCACGGTGCTGGGCCTTTCAGTGATGGCAACGGGGCATTTTCACATTGCTTCAAGAAACCCATGTCAGTTACTTGGCTTCACAAGAGAAACAGAACCATAGCATCTAAAGTTGAGTTTGTAGCCACTGTGAGTCTGATGGTGCGATCTTCAGGCATCATTCAGACAGACCCTTGTATTAAAGATTCCAAACGCAGGTACCTATCATTTATTTATGTCCTTCCCCATGAGGAAAAAGACTGAAGACAGGTTTCTACACTGTGGTTCGACCAAGTCCACACCTGGCCAGAATATTCCGTTCTGGACTCAGAGAGCAGCCCACACAGTCTTTATGGCCATATGAGTTTTTCATGAACTGGGGTGAGTTATTGGCACAGGGCCATCCAGTGAAAAGCCTAAATTTATGTCACACGTTCTTTCCCTGGGAGCCCAAACTATTTCATATAAATTACCTCATTGATCTCGGAAGCCCTTGTGTGATATTTAGAATTATTATTTCTTTTTCATCTTGACACCCAACCTATAGGAAGGCAATAAATACTACATTCTGATGTTTATGATGTAGGACTGAGGACTATGTTGATAAAATGTGTACTGTAGCTTTGGCCTCAGAGAGGAGCCCTGAGTGAGGAGATGAGAAGTTTGTTCTAATGGATGATACTGGGTATGTTTCCTGGGCCCATCCACCTCCAGCTCCTGCTGATATAGGGGACCACATTTTGTGCCTGCTTCCTTCTGAATTCCCCCTCACCAAATGACAACTCACTGGACCCAGAATGGATCTTACCCCTGGGGACAATCCGTCTGTTAGCTGACCTGATGCCCATGTCTATGCCCAGCATGACATGATGTTCTGGACCCGTGCCTGTCTCTCTTGGGAAAGCACAGCCCTGATCAGATGCAAGGAGTTAGAGAGGAGTGGGCACACAGGGAGAACCCCCATCACATTAATGGTGCAACTCAAAAGCAAAGAGCCATGAATTTTTGGATGTGAGAAGTCCCTGGCACCATCTTGGATATAGAGAAGTCTGACAGATCTGTTCTTAGGGAACCTGGACTCCACAGCAGCTCCAGTTCTGAACTGTCCAGGAGATTCTATCTTCAACATGACTATACATATAGACGTGAAATCAGTTCTTTTTTTTTTTTTTTTTTGGTGGTGTTTGAGGGTAGGGTAGGAGTAGGAGACTCCAAGGGATCTTTGTTCTTTGTAGCCAAATGTGCTCAACTCAAACCCTGATAAGGCCAATCTGCAATGGCCAAGGCTTGGGAACACTAAATAGGAAACCGTTTAAGTAGCTTATTGCTCTTGAACTTCTGTCTGCTTAAAAAACAAATACCAGGTAAAGGGGGTAGAAGCAGGGTGCTCAGGGGCCCTCTCCTTTTCTCTGTCTTCTCCCCAAGGTTCTGCACTATTCTAGGCCACCTCTATTGCTTCAAGCCCAGAGGATCAACCTGCCCCAGGTCCTCATTTGTTTCAATAAACATTCACTGAGGACCTACGATGAGCCCACATCTCTAAACACTAGGGCCACAGGAGTGAATAAGATAGACTCAGTCTCTGTCCTCCAGGGCTACAGTCTGGAAGGGGAAACAGACAATTAAACAAATGATGTTGTGCGGCCCAACAGAGGATAATTGTGGGTAGAGGGAACCGCAGATCAGGTGAAGCAACTTCCTATCTTGAGGAAATCATGCAGGACTTCTTGGAGAAAGTGGTGTCTAAGTCAACACTTGAGAGAAAGCTTGGAGTTACTCAAGGCAGAGGCAGAAGGTTGTTCAGGGCAAAGGAAGCCACACTTGCAAAGGCCAAGCTAAACTAGAGTCCCTTAAGAAATCTGATTAAGGTAAAACATACTGCAGGGTCCCTTCAAGGGATGCCCCAATGGAAGACTGGACCAGACACACTCCCAGCTCCTTCTCACCCTTAGAGTCCTGATTCTTGGTGAAGCCTAGAATTCAGTCTGGGTCCACCTCAAAGCTGATCTAAATTTCCAACCTGGGCCCAAGCACCTTTCTGTCAGAAAAGCAGAGCAAACACCAAGGCAGCCCCACTCACAGAGTCCCAGTCAACCAGGGCTGTGGCAGAGAACATGGGCTGTGGCCATAAACTCTGGCATATCTGCTCTTGGTTCAGGAGAGAACACACCAGGGCCTGCCTTCCTTGAGGAGTTAGGGATTCCAAGAGTCACTCAGAAGAGGGACAATGGCACATTTTCTGAAGGGTCTCCCTTCTACCACAGAATGCTTCCTGGGGCTATATCTGGGGATTAGTTCCAACATCCCACCAGCTCAGAATGGGGAGACGCGAGATCTGGATTTTACATGTCCAGGCATGTGTGTGTGGTACTCTGCTCTGCTGCAGAGAGAACCAGCACACGGGCACACAGGTATGCACATGCACACACATGCACATGCACATGCACACACAGGCACACGCACACACCCTTCTTTTCCATCTGGGTGTTTTGAGTGAAGTGGGCTGCATTTTATTCTAAAAGTCTTAAGTTCTTACTGCAGGTCAGGGCAGAGAAGATGGCCAGGGAGCGACACTTGGCTCCACGCTACAGAATTCCACTCAGGCCCCAAAATAAGTGTTCCCATATGCCAGGTGGGTACTATTTTTATTATCCCCTTTTATGGGTGAGGAAACCGAGGCCCAGAGAGGTAAAGTAACCAGCCTTCCATCACCCAGCTAGGAGGTAGGCAGCTGAGATAGAATTCTGCTGATCTGCTACTAGAGGTCAAGGGTCAAAGGTCAAGCACTACATCTATTTAACTTCCTCTCTGTAGCCCTCCTGTTAACACCACAGGGGTGGGGGGTGACCCATGCACACACCTGGTACGTAGGTTTTCATGCTGACCCGCACGTTAGACAGCTCTTTACTTCTGCTCCCCCCACCCCTTTACCTTGTGCAGTGGAGCCTGTCAAGAGATGGCATGGCTTAAATTGCAAACATTTGTTGAATGAAATCATGAGTATAGGGGAGTTCATTCTGTCTTCCTGGGTCTTCATTTTCCACCTCTCCCCTCGGCTCCTTTCTCAAAGTATCATAACTCCCAAGACGCGCTTACCTCCGCACAAGTTCCTCCTTTCCTTTCTGCTCATCTTCGCCACTGACAGGTCTTCCTCTCCCCACCTCTCCATACTCCCCAGGCCCAGCTGGACTCTGGGCTGAAACTGCGACTCTGCTGCTCACTGGCTCTGCGACTTTGTGCAAAATTTATTAACCTCTCTGAGTCTCTGCCAAGCTAATAGCCCTAACTTCTAATAGCAGTGGATCAGAAAGAACAAGGTAGAAAGTCAGCTAACAGCACCCAGCCCACAGTAGGTCCTCAAAGGGTATTTGTTCTCTTCCTTTTTCCCCTCCAAGCAGAAACCTTTGGACTTTCCCTCTATCACTCCCTCTACTCAAACATAATTCCTTTTTTCAAAATATCTGGAAGGTGCATGCTTTTTTTATTTTGGCTTAGAACCAATTCTAAAGCACCACACATAGTTGCCAAGCCATAAAACAATTAGCGATACTCTGCTATCAAATAATTAATTATCAGGAAGTATAAATGTGTGCCCAAGGCTCCAATTTACAGACTAATCAGAGGGTTCAGAAGCTTCTAGTTCTCTTGAAGAATTGAAATAAATGGTTTCCTGGAAACTGGAGCAGTGAGGACACACAGCCGGAGGCGACTTCTACCTAAAGGCCGTGCCTCCGGGAAGTGGCCAACGGGATTTAGGCCTGACAAAGCTGGCACTGGATTCCAGTGATTGACGTCTGAGGCCACCCAGGTCTCACCAGCAATAAGAGCTCTGGGACAGGACTTGTAAAAGGGTGAGTGGAAATCTGAATAGATTGAGTACCGTGCAAAATCAGGGTGGTCTTGAGGAACGAAACTCATGAGTTCTGTTTTTCCACCTTTGGCCCAAGGGGCATGACCACAATGGAAGTCAATGAGTCCGAGTTCCTGGAACTGTCCTCCTGGTTAGAAGGCAAGCTCTCCAGTTCCTCCTTCATTTCTCTGCCAACTGAGATTTTTCAGATCAGCAATGGAAATATTCCAAGGGCCCTCTGTGCTCTATCTCTAAGCCCCTTCTGAGTACTTCAGTAAATGCTTTGACTCAGATGATTTGCCAAGAAGGACTCTTGACTTTGGATTTCCCCAACACTAAACACTGTACTGAGCCTAAAGAGAAATTGACATGTTTGGGAAGTTAAAAGTTAAGAGGCTTCAGATCCGTTCCATTTCTCTTGAGGGTCTACTCCATGAATGTTAAAGCAAATACATCTACGGTTTGTAATATGTTGTTCTTATGTAATCTCTCCAGATTTCCAACCTTTAAGAAAAAAGTCCAGCGATAAGTTAAGTGGTTTCTATTTACTATCACTTAATAACACAACATTTGACTAGAATGTAATGGGGGTGACTTTTAGGATAAACACTCCAAAACTTTCCTAAGAGAATGAGTGTTGGCTTCAGAGTGGTTACCTTCCGAGATACATTTTAATTTGGAACAGGTTGCAAGAGCTTAATCACATTCTGGAACTCCTGCCTGAAAATAACCTTCAAGGCCATTTACAAGACACTCCAAAAATCTACCTTTACCCCCAAATAGCATTCCATGACTTGTCTACTCTGTATTGGTCTCCAGATTTGACCACAAATGGTTTCTATGTCCAAACATCCAATCCACTTTCAAAAGATTAAGCTTTGCCATGTTCGAGGGTATGATGACATCCAAAACACACTGCAGTCTCTGAAGATCATTCTCAAGGAAGAGTCCCTCCCTGTGAACAATGGAAGCATTGTTTCAAAGTGAAGCTTTCCCAGGCAGTGACTTGCAAGACCACATACCTCATTTATAGGCACTGAATCACTCACTACCAAACCTGGAAGAAGCAGGCTGGCTGCACTGGGACTCCGTGATGGGTGGGTCACCGGGTACCTCCTATGAACGAGTACCTCCATGGCATCTGTGTCCAGGCACTTCCCTCTCCACTCCCTAGTCCCAGCCCTGCCTCAAGACTTTCCAGCTCCAGTGTAGGTTGCCCCCCTCAGCTTCAAGGCTTTGTTAGAAGTATCGATCATGTTATATTATACTCACATCTTATGAATGGGGCTTGAAACAGTGATAATAGCAACAGAAAGAGAAAGCCACCTTATGCTGGATTTACCACCTCCCACAGCCTGGTGGATGCTCAGTGATGTTAATGAAACGAACTGGACCTGAGATGCAATACTATGAAATCTACTGTAACTGACAAATGCATTTTTCCTGTTCTCACAGCCAGGGTCAGCCACTGGTGCCACCATCCTGCCTTGCAGACTGCTATTAAACCATCACAAATGGGTGCTCTGTGAATTTTTTTTTTTATTTAAACTGTTACTAGTATTGATTTGTCTGAATACTGGCCTATTTTAAACATCGTAAAGTAATCTACTCAGTAGATGACCATTAAAATTCAGTTCCTGGGGCGCCTAGGTGGCTCAGTGGGTTAAAGCCTCTGCTTTCGGCTCAGGTCATGATCCCGGGGTCCTGGGATCAAGCCCCGCATCAGGCTCTCTGCTTAGCAGGATGCCTGCTTCCTCCTCTCTCTCTGCCTGCCTTTCTGCCTGCTTGTGCTCTCTGTCAAATAAGTAAATAAAATCTTAAAAAAAAAAAAATTCAGTTCCTGCCAAGTTGCAGGGAGAAGAAATGAGAAAATGCACTTTGCCAGGGACTGGTCAAAGTTGAAAAGAAGGAAGAGTTTGGGACCAGTTAGAGAGCTGAACTGATCTAAAGCAAAACCTCATGTAACAGTAAATTGGCCACCCTAGAAATCTTCAAGGAGAGGGGGAATGACCTTTCAGGGGATGGTGGAAAGGTTTCTGCACTGAGCTACCCAGCCCCCGGGTCTCTCACTGTAACTGGGTTTTTAAAATTCTAAGCATTGGCTTATCCGATGAAGATCTTCGCAACACAGAGGTTAACACATTCCCTAAATAAACCATTGTCCTCCACCTTTTTCACTGTTTTGATAGAGCACGTTTTCTTTGTTTCTTGGGGTTTTTTGTTTGTTTGTTTTTAATCAGAATTCTAAGCTCTGTTGCTGCCTGGAGTCTTCCTGGTTCTCCAAGGGAGGTATAACCAATTCCCACTCAATGAGGACAGACTTTGCTGTAGCACTGGGATTTCTGAACGGCCATAGGTACTGATGGGGCAAAGAATGGGCCTCTCAGTAAATCTTCTCAAATAGTCTATTAAGGAAAAATTTGGATCTGTGTTTTATGAAAGAGGAACCTGGAGTTCCAGGAAGTCTGCTGGCTTGTTCAAGGTCTCACAGCTTGCTGGTGACAAGAAGACATTCCTCCTCAGGTCAGGTGACCCCAAAGCAATGCTCTTTCCATCCTACCCAGGCGTATGGGGCAGACGTGTTGTATAAATACTGCGCTGAGTCACCAATCCACATATCGTTACTTCACCTTCCCAATACAGTCTAACAATACAGCTAAAGCTTATCAAGTGGCAACCATATGCCCGGCTTAACCTTCATGAACTCATGTTACCCTAGAAAGGAAGTACTATTATTCTTCCCACTTAAAAAAAAAATTTTTTTAAGATTTTATTTATTTATTTGCCAGAGACAGAGAGAGAGAGAGAGCATGAGCGCAAGAGCAGGGGAAGTGGCAGGCAGAGGGAGAAACAGGCTCCCCACTGAGTAGGGAGCCCAATGCAGGACTCGATCCCAGAACCTTGGGATCATGACCTGAGCCAAAGACAATGCTTAACCAGCTGAGCCACCCAGGCGCCCCTCTTCCCAGTTTAAGAAACTTGAGGTATAGGGAGTTTAGGTGACTTGTGCAAGTTTCACAGCTACTAAGTAGTAAATGTAGGGTTGAAACCCAGACTTTCTATCATCACTAAACACTCTCTCAACCTTAACCATGAGGCTCTTCTGCCTCCAGCATCCTCAAGGATGAAGAATCACTTTACATTTCTTAAATCATCCATAGCGCTAAGCACCATTCTAGGTTGCCAGCAGGGAATGAATAAATATTGTAGATATGGGAAGGGTCATGGAGGGGAGGAAATGATTGACGACTGAGTGGGAAGTTAACTAGAACAGCCTGATGCATGGTCAGAGATCAGAGATGTCTTAGGGCCATTCGGAACCAAAGCAGAGTCAACACCACTCAAGAAGAAGCTGTGGTTGTCCAAAGGCAGTGCTGCCTTCTCCTTCCAGAACCCTAGGCACAGGGGCTCCAAGGAGGAAAGGGCTTCTAAGCAACACCATCAGATCCAAAAAACTGTCCCTGCCTGTCCGCTCTGATGCCTCTGAAGGATTAAACCAACCTCTTTGTATCTTCAATCCATTCAATAAATACTTCCTGAGAAATAACTCCATGTCAGGCACCAGGGAGAAGCAGCAGGCCCTGCTGGGGGCAGGATGAGAGTAATAAGTTACATATACTAGGTTAGGTGGAGCTACATGCTTTGAAGGAAAATCAATTCAGAATGAATGTGATGGGCGGGCATGGGGTGGAGAGGAGTGTATATTAAATACAGAGTCAGAGAAGATTTCTCTGCTAAGGGAAGCTTTGAGCAGAACCTGAATGAAGTGAGAGGGCAAGCGATACTAATGGAGAAAGAGTATTCACGCAGCCGTGCAAAGGCCCTGGGGGATCAAATCAGAGTCGAAAGGGACTTGAAAGTTCCTATGTGGTTCTCCAAACTGCGTCAGGGCAAACCTGGCTGATGTTTCTGCATCACACACAAAAGAGCACGTACACAATTCAGAATAGCTTATACCTCTACAATATTTTATAGTCTTGAAGTGCTGCTATAGAACAATCTCATGGGCCCTCACAACCTGGTAAGGTGGGCACGGAGCTTGTTTCAGAAGGTGAATACAGGTTAAGAGGCTGGCCCAAGGTCACGCAGGTGTTTGGCAGGTTCAAATCCAATACCTGTGTCTGCATTAGTCTCTCTTCAAAGCCAGGGCTTGTCCTCTTCCTACCCCCTGGCCCAGAGCTGGCCAGAGCCCTCTAGATCCACAATAAATGCCACTTGATGCTGTTGCCCAGGACAGTCCCAAAGGGTGCCAAAGGGGGCTTCCCGGAAGAGATGAAGTGACAGGAGCAGTTTGAATCTATCCCGAGCTAAGCAGGGCGTGGGGAGAATTCTTGGCATCCTACAGAGAGAAAGCCCAAGACCCGAAGAGAAAAGTGACCTCCCTATGTTCCCAGAATGAACCGAGGTCTCTAGTCTATGCCCAGTTCCACTGTACGATGTCCCTGGAGAAGAATACATGTGTGTATTCACTTATTTGAAAAGGCACGAAGCCAGGCAGTTAAGAGTCTAAGGACTTGGTTCCAGAGTCAGGCAGCTGGCCCTTGATTTGAAACCTTCCTACTTTCTCTCTGTGTGGCTTAAGTAGAAACATATTTTTAAGACTCGGGTGGGGTTTTTTGTTTGTTTTTGTCTTTAAGACTATTTTTTTAGAGCGGTTTTAGCTTTACAACAAAATTGGAGAGGAAGACATGAAGATTTCCCATAAACTCTCCACCCCCACACACGCATAGCCTCCCTGTTATCAGCATCATCCCCCAGAGGGGTATACTTTTTACCAAGGATGAACCTACTCTGACACATCATAATCACCCCAAGTCCATGGTTTATCCTAGGATTCATTTTTGGTGTTAGTAGGTTTCATGGGTTTTAACTAATGCATAATGACAGATATTCATCAGAAAAGTTTGAGTGTTACGAAAACTTTCTGTGCTTTGCCTGTTCATCCCCCCCTTCACCCCTCCATCCCATTCCTGGCAAACACAGATCTTTTCGCTATGTCCATAGCTCTGCCTTTTCCAGAATGTCATATGGTTGGGAAAATACAGTATGTAGCCTTTTCAGATGGATTTCTTTCACTTAGAACTATGCCCTTAAATTTCTTCCATGTCTTCCTATGGCTTGACAGCTCATTTCTTTTTACCACTGCATAATATACACTGTCTGGACGTACCACAGCTTATTAATCCATTCACTTACTGAAGGGCGTCTTGGTTGCTTTCAGATTTTGACAATTATGAATAGAGCTGCTATAA
The DNA here is from genome assembly GCA_004024625.1 of Mellivora capensis. NCBI lineage: Eukaryota > Metazoa > Chordata > Mammalia > Carnivora > Mustelidae > Mellivora > Mellivora capensis. The sequence continues at coordinate 244,755 of PISX010000124.1, read as the reverse complement.
ACATCCATATGCAAGTTTTTGAGTGGACATAACTTTTCAACCCATTTGAATAAGTACTAAGGATCACAATTGCTGGATGGAATGGTGAGAGTATGCTTGGTTTTATAAGAAACGGCCAAATTGTGGCGCCTGGGTGGTTCAGTGGGTTAAGCCTCTGCCTTCGGCTCAGGTCATGATCTCAGAGTTCTGGGATCGAGCCCCACATCGGGCTCTCTGCTCAGCTTAGCAGGGAGCCTGCTTCCCCCTCTCTGCCTGCCTCTCTGCCTACTTGTGATCTCTGTTTGTCAAATAAATTTTATATATATATATATATATATATATATATATATATATATAGCCAAATCACCATCCCAAGAGGCTGCACCATTTTGCATTCCCACTGGCAATAAGTGAGGGTTCCTGCTGCTCCATAGCCTCATCAGCATTTGGTGTTGTCAGTGTTCCAGATTTGAGCCATTCTACTGGGTCAAGACTCAGTGTTCACATCTGTTAAATGGAACTATTTTACAGTACTTATAGAATGGGATTGCTGTGTTAAATGAGGCCATGCATGGAGTGTGCTTAGGATGGCACCTGGTACGGAGTAGCCCGTTAGTCGGTCATAGCTGCTGTGCTATTATGAGCCTTATTATTAATATTAAATACCTACTATCTGCCCAACATTTTACATATGTTACCTCTGTCCATTACAAGAGCCACAGAAGGTAAATATTATTATCCCCAAATATAGACGGAAACAGTTCTCTCAACCGCAGAGGTTAAGGAACTTGCCCCGGGGTGGGGGGTTGTGGGCGGCTCTCAGAAAACTCCCCTACTGGCTGTGGATTCCCATGACTGCACCTGCAGTGAGGCTGCCTTCTTCAGGGGAGCACGTGTGGGGAAATGCCAAAGACTACTGCTGTCTTTTGTTCTCGAGCAAGGTGTGTCGAGGTCTCGATGTGCCTCTAGAAGGGAGAAGCCACATTCTGTAGCAAAGGGAAAGAACAAGAGCTGCCAGCACATTCCATGGTAGGTGTTCCTCTTTGTTCAGAAATCATTCTGCCTTGATTTATTTGTTTCTTTGAAAGAATAGGGAAACCCTTCTCCTTGACATCTGAATGAGGTAAAAGAAAGTTGTACAGGGTGGGCCCCATGACCAACAGTGAAGAGGTCAGAGCCCCTGTCCCTGTGGTGGCAGTAACCCACTGAGTCTTAAGAGGAAGGCAAGGATGCCCCTGTCATCACCCCCAGAAAGTAAGGAGTGACTCCAGATGGGAGGTACTGGAGGTGGAAGTTTGAAACAGGGGCCATGTTATTTGGCTTCAAGAAGGAAGATGAGGCAAAGGAAGCCCCTCTCTAACTCCTGGGGCCATCTTTGTGAAAAGAAGAAAATGAAAGAATAGTCCGACCCAATGGATGAGAGCCCCGGTTGGACAGAGCTTGATGCACCAAGGCTACTGGTCAGAAAGTGGTAGAACAAGGGGACCCCTTTGCACCATATGGCACTGCCTATTCCAGAATCACGAGATTCCAGAATCTCAAGATTCTGGAATAGTCTTTTCTAAGAGATGAGCCAAGTTCAAAGGACAAACCCAATCCTCCCTCTTAGACATTATTTCATTTACTGGGGTAAAACACACAGAACATAAAATTTACCATTGTAGCCATTTTTAAGTACAGAGTCTGATGGTATTAAACACATTCAAAATGTTGTGCCAATACCACCACTATCCATCCCTGTCATTCTTTTCATCTTGTAAAACTGAAACACTGTACCTTTTATATGACAACCTCACATTCTCCCCTCCCCTCCTGCCTCTGGCCACCACCACTCTACTTCCTGTCTCTATGAATTTGACTCTTCTCAGCACCTCAGATCAGTGGAATCACAGTCCTTCTTTGACTGGCTTATTTCACATCATATAATGTCCCCAAGTTTCATCCATGTTGTAGCATGTGTCAGACTTTACTTCCTTTTTAAGGCTAAGTAATATTTCAAAATATATACCAAATACACACACACACACCCCAAACACACATATATACATATATATGTTTATATATGTATATATATACATATGCCAATTTTTTTGTTCATTTATCTGTTGATGGACCCAGGGGCTGCTCCCATCTTTTGGTTACTGTGAATAATGCCGTGATGAATGTTGGAGTACAGTTATCTCTGAATGTTGCTTTCAGCATCTTTGGCTATATGCTCAGAAAGGGACTTACCAGATCATATGGTAGTTCTAATTTTCATTTTTTTGAGGAACCTCCATACCATCCTTCAGAACAGCTGGAACATGTCATATGCCTACCGGCAGCACACAAGGCTTCCAAGTTTTCCACATTCTTGCCAATACTTGTTATTTTGTGTTGTTTTTTTTTTTACAGCAGCCATCCTCATGGGTGTGAAGTTCTAGAATATTCTTCTATTTATTTATTTGCTTTAAGACATGATTTTTTTAGAGCGGTTTCAGGTTCCTGGCAACCATCCACGAGACTGAAGAGGATAGATTGAAAAATGCAACATGGGATCCTCCCCTGGATCCTGGACTTAAAATGTTTAAAAACTGGAGCAGCTACATTGGCTGTTCAGGCACCTGGGCGGCTCAGTCAGTTAAACATCTGACTCTTGGCTTTGGCTCACGTCATGATCTCAGGGTCGTGGGATCGAGCCCCGAGTAAGGCTCTGTGCAGAGCTGGGTGTGGAACCTGTTTGGGATTCTCTCTCTCCCTCTCCCTCTGCCTCTGCCCCCCCTGCTCATGGACACACACACTCTCTCTCTTTCAAAAATAAATGAATGAATACTTAATTAATTAATTAGGTTTTTTTAAATTTTTTAAAAAATGTATTTATTTGTCAGAGAGAGAGGGAGAGAGAGCGAGCGAGCACAGGCAGACAGAGTGGCAGGCAGAGGTAGAGGGAGAAGCAGGCTCCCTGCGGAGCAAGAAGCCCGATGTGGGACTTGATCCCAGGACGCTGGGATCATGACCTGAGCCGAAGGCAGCTGCTTAACCAACTGAGCCACCCAGGCGTCCCAGGCTTTTCTTTTTTTAACTGAAACAGTTATAAAAGACATAATTGGGATGACTGGAAAAAGGAGATCATGAACAGATTCCACCATGATAGCAGCCCTTCATCAATGCCACATTCCTAAGTGTAATGGTCGCACGATGGTTACGATACTTGCTTAAGCAGCTATGCTGATGTCAGGTGACTCTCACCTGGTTCAGTGAAAATAAACGAATACATAAGGGTGCATAGACAGAGAAAGAGAGAGAGCAAGCACAAATATGGCCAAAAAGCTAACAGTCATCAATCTAGGTGAAGGGCATAGGGATGCTCAGTGTCTTCTTCCTGTGATTTATTTGAAAACTTGAACATTTTTAAAATTTATTTCTTTATTTGACAGAGAGAGACACAGCAAGAAAGGGAAGAGAGGCAGGGGGAGTGGGAGAGGGAGAAGCAGGCTCCCTACTGAGCAGGGAGCCTGATTCGGGGCTCAATCCCAGGACCCTGGGATCATGACCTGAGCTGAAGGCAGACGCTTAATGATCGAGCCACCCAGGCGCCCTTGAGCTTTTTTCTTCAACGAGGAGAAGGAGACTCCCAGAACCGGTCTACTCTCTATCTATCCTTGCAGTGATCTTCCTCACGGTGGGACTTGTGACTTACAACTGCCTCATCTCCATGTTGGATCCAGAGTGTGGTGTAAAAATAATTTTTAAATAGCAGCTTCTTTCCAGACACGTCTAGTGAAGCCAGTGAAAGGTGTGATTAAAAACAAAAACAAAACAAAAACCACAGCTGCCTTGTCATTTAAAAATAAAAATACCTACCCCCCAAAACAGAGAGCTCTAGAGGCAAAAACCTGAATAGTGGTTGTGAGAACCTGGGGGCCAGGCCAGAAACTGACCACAAAGAGAAAGTTCCCATGAAGGAACTTTTGGGGCTGATGAAAATACTCTGTATCTTAATCAGTAGGGGCACAACTGTCTACATTTGTCAAAATCCTAGAACTGCACACCTAAAAAGTGTGCCTATTACTATGTAGAAGCTATACCTCACTAGCCCTGACTTATGAAAAATTAACAAGACTATTTCTTCCTACTGGCTGGAAGGAGGTTCTTCCTACCCAGATTTGTCTATTTGCCCCAAGCAGGAAAGAAAGCTGAGACAGAGATAATAAAGAAAGGCAGATGGGGGAAAGCAAAAAAAAAAGTTACTGAGGAAGGAATATCAGAAGCACCAAACCAAGAGGGAAAGCTTATTTTTGGCAGAGAGGCCATCGTAGGAAAGTTTTCCAGAGCCAGAGAGCATCTCCTTCTGTTCTCAAGTTTCCTGGGGGACATGGGTTCTGGGTGCAGGTGGACCAGAACCTCCAGGGCAGAGAGATGGGAAGGCTGTCTCCCAGGCACCACATGCTGCCAACTTCTGTCCCATCAAACACCCTGGGCCACCTCCCCCATCACCATCGATCACATGTTTGAATCGGACACAAAAAATGAGGATCTGTGGTCAGGAAACCTTGAGGGGGACTATATGTGCTTATAGTGGAAGAAAGCATCTTGCTTTTTATTCTTCTATGTGTTTAGGAAACATTTACCATGTCTTTGCCAGGCACCGGGCAGCACACTTGGCACTGGAAGTGAATGAGCAGAGTCTCTACCCATTCAGTGGAATCACTGTATTTTAGACCTAGAGGACTTTCGGGATCGCCATTTGAAACCTTCATTTCATAAGTAGGCAAACTGAATGTTCTCGATGGAAAGTTTGTGTTCCTCTCACAAATTCATGTGCTAAATCCTAACCCCCAATGTGATGGTGTTAGGAGGTGGGGTCTTTGGGAAGTGACTATGTCATGCCAGTGGAACCTCATGGATAGGATCAGTCCCATGAATGGGTCTTAAAATCCCTTATACGAAAGACACAAAAGGGGTGCCTGGGTGGCACAGTCTGTTAAGCCTCTGACTCTTGGTTTCAGCTCAGGTCATGATCTCATGATATCACTCAGGGTGGTAAGATTGACCCCCGGGGGCTGAGTACAGACCGTGCTTGAGATTCTCTCTCCCTCTCCCTCTACCCCTTCCTCTGCACACACATGCACTCTCTCTCTGTCTCTAAAAAAAAAAAAAAAAAAAAAAAAAAGGAAAGACACAGGAGAGATGATTTTTCTTCTCATATGAGGGTACAATAAGGACAGATGTGTATAAACAAGCTGAGGGTCTTCACTAAGGACTTGACCAAGCTAGCACGCTGATCTCGGACTTCCAGCCTCCAGAACTGTGAGAAATAAATGTTCGTTGTCCACCCACCCAGTCCACGGTATTATTATGAGTCCCAACACACTAAGACACTGAGGTTCAGAACAAGGCAGAAACTGGCCCAAGACTGTGAGGCGGGTAGCTAGTGAGTAGGAGCGGAAGTCAGAGCACTCCTCACACACTCACAAGTCACGCTCAGCGGACTTATCCTGAAAGGCAGAACCAGTGGGCCGGACACATTCCAACCTGAGCTCAGCCTATCTGCCAGCTGATGGTGGGCCTCGCGTCCTTATCCGTAAAATGGGGGTGGCAGTCCCCTCGCTGTAGGGTCTCTGGTAAGAACTAGAACAGTTTATGTAAGGTCCCTGGTATAGATTAGGCTACTCTTATTAGTCATTGAGGGAGACGCGGGCAGTAGGGACCAGCCGCGGGGCAACAGTCTTCAGTAAGGTTCTAGAAAGGAGGTGGGGTAAGGAGGGCAGACACTGAGGGCAGACACCCACGCCACAGCTCTGCCTGGAGCCAGTCCACGATAAAACTAGTTCAATGTGTTGGGATGAATCTGCATTAGAAACATGTTCTAAATGAAATTTCCTGATGAATACTCTTCTCCGAAAGGCAGAAGAGATACACGAGCAAGGTTTCTGACAGCAAGAATGTTTTCTGAATATTTGAAAAATGCTCTTCGCGTAGAAGTACATAATTTAGGTGCTATCTGGGAATCTAAATTAATGAAAAGCTCCAATTCTGACTATGGGATCCCACAGGAAGTCACCTCAGGGTCCCTAGAATCTCTGACACTGGGCTCCAACGTCGGGTTGAGGTCCCGTACAGTCTGCTATAAAGAAGAGGTGGGACTGTGATTTGCCAAACAACATGTTCATAGGTAAATGAAGACCTCTGGGGGGGCCCCAAAAAGGTTATTCTCCACAAGATCAAATATAACGTTGGCAACCTCCTTCAGAAAGTCTGGCCTGGTACACTTCTGGAACAGGATGGCTTCAAAAAGCCCATCCCACCTCCTTCAGGGTTAGGCACACGTAATATGTAAGCAACCCACTCTTTGTCAATGCCTTTGCTCAAAGCTGGAGGAGCATTTGGTTCTGAGCTACAGGAATGGTGCAGGGAAATAGGTTCTCTAGATACTGTGCCCCGAATGGACAAAGACTTATTCTCAGCTCTACGCAGCCTCCTCCCTGGCTGTCCCTGGCCAGACACTAAGGGCCAGCTTCACAGGCATGGTCCCAGCATCTCTGAACAGTATCGGGGTCCTCCCACAAACACCTTGCCTTTGTCTCCCTGGCCAGGGAAGTGGGCACCAGGTCCCACCCCTTCGCATCCAGGTGACAGTCAGCACCCATCCGACGTGGGCTGGGGCCTAGTCCCTCGGTGGTGCTTCCATAAACATGGAAGGGAGGACAACATTGTGGATCAGAGGCTGGGCTCCAGACTCAGTGTCTGGGTGTGAGTCCTGTCTTAGCCTTCCAGCAGCTCAGGTCCTGCTACTGAAGCTAACATCCCTACACCTGCCTTCACTTCCCCATCTGTAAAATGGACAGAATGACAATACTATTAGCAAACACTCACATATGCCTTCTCCCCAGCAGACACAGTTCTGAGCTCTCTGCCTGTGTCAGCCAGCTAAGCCTCACAGGGCAATAGAAATCATTAGTGCCCTTCTCCTCTGTCTCCTTCCTACCTCGCTGTGACGGGTAAACAAACTCATACCCATGAACAGACTGGCACAGTTCCTGGCCCACAACAGTCAATGAATCTTAGCTGTGATTGCGTGGGCTGGTCTTAAGGGTCACAGATACACTTCTTTAAAGTTCATAGTGTGCATTTATAAAAATAAACATATATTAGAAAGAAACCATACACTTTGCCCTGATTTCATTGATATCAGTGCTTAAATTGAGGATTGGGGTAATACTTAAGTATTTAAGTATTTAAGAAAGATTAAGTAAACAACAGCCCAAACATGACAAGGAGTCAGCAAAAAAATCACTAAAGTAGAACACAGATGCCCCAACATTGAAAAATACTGCTTTAGACCTCAAATAGTGCCAGTTTCTAGCAGTTGCCTCCCCTGCTCTTTTCCACAAATGCCCACCTCTACCTGGTTCAGCAGCCCAGAAAGAAGTTGGCCGGGATGCATCCCACTCTCTGAAACCCGCTTATCATTTTCAGCTCACATGACCCTTTCCTGGGGCAAGGCCATACCCTCAAGGAAAAGGCAAAGGGTGTGTTTTTCACACTCCCATCTCGAGGCCAGCTGAAGGGCGCTCCTCCTGGACCACACCCATCAGGGTGCCTGATAACCCCTTGGGTCAAGATCCAGAGGGGGAGACATCGGCCTTCCCTGCTAATGACCTGACCCTGCGCAGCCAGAAGCCCTAATTATTCCCCTGGTCCCTTAACTTCATTCCCCACTTAACTGTTAGCCAGCCCCTTCTTGAGGAACTTGGAAGGCCCTTGAGCTGTTGGCTGGAACCCTTGGGGACAGAGGGAAGGGGTGGTTGGGCCGGCTATACCTGCCCTTGAAAGTATTTACAAATAGGTAACTCTTTAGCTTTTTCAATAAGATCTTGAATCATGAGGAAGTTGTTGAGGCTCTGGTAGATCTATAGAAGCCTTGGTCAAGGGTTATGTTGGCCCCTGCAATAAAGTACAGAGATGTCCCAGGCAACTCGTGCTTCTCCTCGAGTTACTAGGAAACCAGGGGAGGAGGCTGGCTTTATGTGGAGCTGGGCCCCACCTGGCACCCACCAAGGCTGCTGGCTTCCTAACTGCATTCCACACATGAACTCATCTCATTCCCAAAGGAAAACACATATAGAAAAAGTAGAAATAACTTCCCTTCGAAGGGTTCCAAACCTTGTGCCACCAAACACTGGAATTCCCAGGCTCTGGGGCTGTGGTCTCACCATGCTTTGTTATTGCTGTCCCTCGTTCCAGGGGCTCTCAGGTGGACCCCAAGAGTAACCACCCAGCCTCCATGAATCCCTGCCTCCTTGAGGCTCAGACTCTTTTCTTGGCTGCTTGCAAGATGCCGAAGATTCTACTAAGTCCTTTTATAGCATCATCTCATGTAAACCTTATGATGACCTTTGAGTCTGGGTTTATTTTGTCCTGTTACAGGCAATCATTGAACAAGAGTCTGGAGTTGAAGTTCAGGCCTGATGCAATGGTTCCGCCGGTCATCAATATTTCTCCTCTCTCTGCTTCCCTCCTGCTCCTCCTTCTCCCTGCAAACAGAGGTTCTAAGAACTTTTAAGCAACTTGCTGCAAATCACAAAGCCAGTTAAAAGAAGGAATGGGATTTGAAGTCAAGAATGTCTGCCTCCCAGACTCTTTGTGCCACGTCAGATAGAATCTCTCTGTGGATGGAATACGCCAGTTCAGCCTCAGGGGCCCAGAAGTATCTCTGCCACACCCCCTGCCTGAGTCCCCAACACAGGGAGAGCTCGGACTGTAACTGGCCGCCAGGTGGGTGCGGGAGGAGAAGGGTCTGGGACCCTCGGCTCCCAAGCTCTGCCTGGGGCAGCTTCTGGTCCTTGCAGCCCCTACAGACCTGCCTACCCCAGATCTCAAACTCTAGACCCTCCTCACACAGGGCTGCTGGATTTGGAGAAACCAAAACAATCAGAATTCCCAGTTCAATTGGAATTTCAGATACACAAGTAATAATTTTGTGAAATAAGCATGAACAACCATTTGATAGAATAACATGTAGGGTAACAAAATGATTCATTAAAATAATATTATCACAATTCTTTGATCTCCCAAGAAACAAACTGTGTAAGCAGAAAAGATGACTTTGGTAAGACTATTATTATTTTATGTTTATAATTGAGATTGACCTAATCTTAATACACTAAAATGATACAGGTGCTAACCAAAGACATTAACAAACATTGAGCAAGGTTTTAAAGACTGCAACACAGATAAATCATTTTGCAGGACAGCACTAAGAGTCAGTGTCAGCATATAGTATATACTAATTCTTTTTCTCATATCATTTACTGGAGCTGGATGGATAAAAGGAAGCCTTTAAGCTACCTTATAAATCTTAAAAAATATCAAAAACAGAACAAAAAGATGTAAAAAAAATGATTGCTAATAGCCAAAGAAATTAGAACAATAAAATATGACTTTTCACTTATTAAATGAATACATGAATTAAATGAAATTGAATAAAGTTGACAAAGGCTAGTTTTATGATGGATGTGGATAGAATGTGCCAGGCTATTCAGGCATTCAGCTCTAGAAGGAGTACAAACCTCCACATTTCCCAAGAGCAAGTTGGCAAAACACATCAAAAGTCTTAGAAGTAGGCAGATGCTCTGCCTCAAAGATAGTTCTCCTACGAATCCATCCTAAGAAAATAATTTGGGATATGTGCAAAGTGCAAAGATTTCATTACAAAGGTGTCCCTGCAGCACTGTTAATGTACTCATACTGTAATAATATATGTCGTCATAGCAAATTATATGTTATTAGTGTAATAAATATGTGCATAAATATGTACATACATTATACATCATATATAAATATATATTTGTTTATATATGTAATATATAGTATATATTTTATATAGTATGTATTTATATATTATAGAAATATATACAAATATAATTAATAAAGTTAATAAAAATATATAATATTTATATATATAATGTATATAAATAAAATACACACACCAATGGGGGAAGAGGTAAATAAATTTTGGCACACCTATTCAAAGGTAGGCATTTTAAGTGATGTTGTAGAGCATAGGCCAAGGTATTAAAGTGTTCACATGAGCCTTCCTTCTTCCTTCCACGGATCTGAGGCTGGAGTGAAACAGCAAGCACAAGGTGATAAACATGAGGATGAAAGCCACATGCTAAGGACGGCATGGAGGAAAGATGGAGGATGGGAAACGCAGATAACACTGTGGGGCCACTCCATCAGCCATGAACTTGAACTCCACACTTCTTATTAAGCCACTTGCCTTTTCTTACTGGGAGCTTTTAGAATTTTTCCCTTCCAACAAAAAATACAGCACAACTAGGATATTAACAACTTAAAAAATGTATGAGATCTATGTAAAGAAACATTGTTAAGTCTTACTGAAGGACCACAAAGACTCCAACTTGTGTTTTCTCCCGGTCTTCACAACAACGCTTAGAGATGGGTATTATTTTATCTTCTCTACAGGAAGATTAAGTGAGATGCTCAAGTCCACAGAGTCATGGAGAAAAAATTCAAACATCTGTCCACCAGAGTCTCCCATTTGTCCCTCCCATCTGAAAGGAGCTGATAGAAGTTAAAGAAATAACAAAATAGGACTTCCAAGGATTCCTTTACCCCAAGATTATTCCCTATGCACACAATTTGAGGCTCACAAATTACAAGAAGTTTCTCTATGGGGTTGTAAAACACAGTATGAATCTTCTATTTTGGCAGTGAGAGGAAATGTAGAGATTTTTGGAGTAGACATTGATAAGATTCTAAAATGATGGTTGATAAGGATGTACCTCAGTGAATTTGCACTTGCTGTTCCCTCCACCTGGAAAACTTTTCCCCTAGATACTGACATAGCTAGTTTCTTCACTTCTTCAGGTATTTGCTTAAACATTATACTTTGCAAAGAGTTCTTCCCCACCACCCCATCTAATGTAACCTCTTTTGGCTTTATTTCTCTCCATGGTATCTATCAGCCTCTGCTATACTATAAAATTTACCTGTTTATTTTACTTATCATCCACCCCCCTGCCAAAACAATAGTTAGCTCCATTATGGGCAGGATTTTTGTCTGTTTTGCCATCAGCACAAAGGACAGTGCCTTGCGCAGAGTTGGCATTTGGTACTTATTGAATGAATGTATGAACAAATGTAATCAAGAAGAATGTGGTGTAAGTACCACTCAGAGCGGGGCCTGTCCTAGCAAATTAAGACCTTGTTCCAAGGGCAGGAGAGAGGGAGCCGGGGAGAGAGGAGCACCGAGGAACTGGCTATGAATATAGTTTAGTTCTACCTACTTTTGCACTATATATAAAAGATTCCACCTTTACGTGTCCTTTGGGACTTGCTTCCATCACTCAGATTCTGACAGCAGGGTTTATCCATGTGCACCTGTAAACTATGTTCATTTCTACCGCTGTATGGAATATCACAGCAAGAACAGTATAAAATGTATCTCACTGTTAGAGACATTCTGGTTGATTCCAGTTTGAGGCTGTTTTGATCCATCTTGACATGACCATTCTTATCAAGGTTCAGGTATATACGTGTGTGAATTTCTCTAGAAGGGCGGGCACTCCGGTTTCACCAGATACCACACTGCCACCCAAGGTGACTTCCCCCAGCAATGAAGGGGGATCACCGTCACTCCACATCTGTGCTGGTGCTTGGTATTCTCTGACTCTTGCCAGAATGTTCTCCATTCTAGTCATAATAAAAGAGTACCCCCTATGGTTTTACTCTACATTTCCCTGGTTATGAATGAAATTAAGAACCCTTTTGTAGGACAAGTTTTTGGTTTTTATGTCCTTCTTTCTCTGTTCCAAATTGTCATGCTTGATTTGTACCCAGGCATCTCAAATTTCTTCACTCGTAGGCACCAGCTGTGGAACAGACATGCTACTGGTTCACAAATAATTTTAACTGAACTCTGGAACTGTCAGTGTTTAGGCCTCCACACTTCTCATTTTAAGTCAATTCTGCTTAGTCGGTCATTAAATCTAATTTAGAATCCCAGTCTTTAGAAGCGGAAACTGTGATCGCTAACGTTTGGTGAGTGTTTATTATGTGGCACTCACTATGCTACGGGCTTTACAGATATAAAGGAATGGAAAACTTGCTACTTAAAATAACAACTTCTTTCCAAGGAGAGGGAGTCTCATATCTAGAGAGCGTTATTCTGCTGAGCACCTTAGTTCAATTATACCAAATGAGCATGGAAGTAAATTTGTTGCTCAAAACTAGAGAGAGCCCAACTGCTCTGCTTCACGAACTGAGAAGAATGCGGATTTCTGAAGTAATCTTGGAGATGAGGGATGAGGAAGAGAGGCGGGAGGGGGCAGAGGGGAGAAGAAGGTCTGCCCACAGGGCGGGTGGCTGGATCTCAAGACGGTGAGATGACCAAGGGATTCCTCGGTCTTCAGTTTAATAATGTCCTCGCCTGTGTCTGGGACAGAACACACAGTGCCTTATGAGGGACTTGTGGGTTTTATTTGGTATTTGTAAAATTTTCTCATATGAAATAACAGTGTTGGAGAGGAATAGCATGTTCAGGATATAGAAGCAACTCCTAAACCGAGCAAATTCACCAGATGCTAAAATTCAGAAGTAGAGGTAGGTGGAAGAATATGAAGTGCTCCCTCCTCCCCATTCACCTCACGCAGAAGAGGGTTCGAGGACATTCTATCTAAACTTAAGAGGACACACTAAATTCTACTTCTGAAACTAATAATACACTATAGGTTAATTAACTGACTTTAAATTTAAAAAAAATTAAAAATAAACTTGAGAGGCCAGCAAGACCCTAGCTGAAATCTAAAGAACACTTCCATTATCTCCTTTCTTTGATCTTGACAACTAGCTGTTAGGTAGGTAGTAATACTATTCTCATGCACTGTTATAAGACCTCAAGGCTCAAAATGGACACATAATGTCCTATGAACAAAATTGGAATAGTTGATTACTGTATTTCTAATTCATTTTGCAGACTGGCAGGACCTTCTACTCCTATCACATACAAATGCTGGATATAATTTAAATCCTTCCTGCCAATGTTTAAATACTTGACCAAGCTTGAAAACTAGAAAAGAATCTCCCCAGGGTCTGGAGCAGGGAGCAGGAGCTAAAAGGAAAGAGTCCACAGGAGTATTGGAAAGATGTGGCAGAGACTGGTGTGGAAACAACTAACCAGGATCTCAACCCATAGAGGTGGGAGCTGAAACTGAGCCCCCTCCTGCCTCAAGTTAGGAGTCACAAAATCTCTCTGACCCTGAAACAGGCAACAGAAATCTGTTCATTGGCCAGTGATGCAAAAAGGAGGTCAAACATCTTTCAGGGCCAGGGAAAGTAAACAAAAACAAAAACAAACAAAAACAAAAACAAAAACAAAAAAACACTCCAAAGAAAGCAGAACTTCCAAGTGCATCATGCACAGTCTTTCTGATCAGAATCCATACTACCAATGAAGCACAAGAACCCATCCTGAAAAACTTACATAAAATAGGCCTGGAATCTACAGGGTCCTGACCAAGTACATGTATTCCATTGAATACCATTCCCACTGAAGATGAGCTCACAATAAAAAATTATTAATCTCATGAAGTAATCACTGTGAGGGAAAATCAGTAAACATGACAACTGCAACAAAATTCAGAACCAAGAACTACAGATATAAAGCAGTCTTAAGGAGACTTTAAAATCATGTAATTTGAACACACAATAATGTAAAGGAATAAAATGCATTAAAGTAAGAAGGAAAATAAAATGAAAGAACATAGCACTAAGGAAGGGGCTGTAAAATTTTTTTTTAAATTTTTAAAAAATTTATCTATTTGTCAGAGAGAGGGAGAGAGAGCGAGCAAGCACAGGCAGACAGAGGCAGAGGGAGAAGCAGGCTCCCTGCTGAGCAAGGAGCCCAATGTGGGACTCGATCCCAGGACGCTGGGATCATGACCTGAGCCGAAGGCAGCCGCTTAACCAACTGAGCCACCCAGGCGTCCTGGAGCTGTAAAATTTTTAAAAAGAATTAAACTGAATTTCTAGAAATAAAAAAAAAAATAGAATCATTAAAATTAAAAACTCAGTGGACCCATATCTGAAGAGAGAGCTAATGAACTGAATGGTAGATTTGAGAAAATCATCCGGAATGCTGCTCACAGCTGGGAGGTAGGAAATATGAAAGCAATTAAGAGATGTATAATATAGAATGAAAAGATTTGGCATACATTTAATAGGAGTCCCAGAGAAGGAAGAGAGACCCCAAGAGATGATACTACAGGAGGTCCAGCCCAAATCAGTATGCAGGAGTGAATAGGTAAAGATTGTTTGGACATAAAAGTTTAAGATAATTTACTATAACATTCCCTTACTAAAAGTAATACCAAAAGTGATGTCTCAGTAAGAAAGAAACTCAACCCAGAAGGAAAGGGTAGGATTCAAAAAGTAATGGTAAGCCAAGAAATTGATGAAAAAGTTGATAAATCTAAATAATGCCAAATATAAAATCACAGTAACAATGATGATGTCCAACGGGAAGTTTAAAAAAAAAAAAGTAGAGCCAAAATATTACCCAACAATAATAAAGACGATGGGAGAGGATTTAGGAGTTAAAGTATTCTGGTTCCTTGTATTGTTTGAGAAACGATAGGGCTATTGATTATATCTAAACTTTTAACCATGCATGCTAACAATTAACCATGAAATAAATAGAAATCGAATGTATAACTTCTACACAGGTGATAGGGAAAGAGGTGGGTAGAGAAGCAAAGAAAAATCATGGTGAATAGAAAAAAATAATAATCTAGTATGAACCAGTTCACACATATCAGTAATCATAAGAAATATGAATGACTGTATAAATGACTATATTAAAAACCCTCCCACATAGATCTAGGGAAACATATATACTAGGAGGTTCATCACAGTATTGTTTGCAACAAAAAAGAGTTAGAAACAACTCAAATTTACCATTTTTAGGAGAGTAGATAGATACATTGCAGTGTAAGTTGGAACTCTCCAGAGAAGTTTAGAACAAATAAAATTGACTTATATATAAAATCAATTTTTATGTATCAATGCAGATAGGGCCCCAATGTGGATAGGGCCCCAAAAAGTGAAAAAAGAAAATCAAGTTTCAGAATGATATATACAGCATAATGCCATTTGTTTTTTTTCGTTTTTTTTTTAAGATTTTTATTTATTTATTTATTTGTCCGAGAGAGAGAGAGAGAGAGAGAGAGAGAGAGCACAGGCAGACAGAGTGGCAGGCAGAGGCAGAGGGAGAAGCAGACTCCCTGCCGAGCAAGGAACCCGATGTGGGACTCGATCCCAGGACGCTGGGATCATGACCTGAGCCGAAGGCAGCCGCTTAACCAACTGAGCCACCCAGGCGTCCCTGCCATTTTTTTGTTGTTGTTGTTTAAACCCTAACCCTAACCCTAACTACAAAAACATGGAGGCAAAGGATACACATGCTTCTGGGAACAGAAGGAGGAGAAAAGGAAAGGCTAAAAAAAATCCTTAATTGTGTCTTTAATATCTTATTTCTTTACAATTATCTGAAGCAAAATACATCAAAAGGTTAACTAGGTATTTAAAGTAGTTGGTGGTTTATAATATTCTCTGTACTTTTCTAAATGTTTAAAATATTTCATAATAGTGCTCACTTCGACAGCATAAAAGAAGTGTTTTTTATGCCAAATATTCCAGAATTGGGCTTTCTTTTTTTTTTTAAGATTTATTTATTTATTTATTTTTGTGGAGGAGGGGCAGGAGAGAGAAATTTATGCAGACTCCGTACTGAGCATGGAGCCCTACGTGGGGCTTGATCCTATGACCCTGAGATCACAACCTGAGCCGAAAACAAGAGTTGTATGCTTAACAAACTGTGCCACCCAGATGCTCCAGAATTGAGCTTTCTAATCATTAAATACACCTACATCCAAATTTTATTGTAATTTAATTAAAAATTCATTTCCGTAGTCACGCCAGCCATATCTCAAATGCTAAGTAGATACTGGTCACTACCATATTGGGCAGTGCAATTTTGGAACATTTCCATCATTGCAGAAGCTGCAGAGCCTCAAGGCCATCCTGGTTCATCTCACATCTCATTATTTAATGCTGTAAGTAGATATTAAGGACAGCAATATACAAAATATAGACCAAACATGCACGGAGCATACAACGTACCTACCCACCCCCCATGGAATTAGGTTAAGTTTTGTTATTGTGTTGCATCGTGTTTTACCAAATGACTTAAAGTTCCCAGAAGGCTGATGTCCAGCTAATTGAGATTTTCTTACAATATTTCAATTGAAAACAGCCAGAGTAATTTAGAGCCGGTAATAATGATAAGGTTGTTCCATCCACTATATATTTGGTTCCCTAACTGTTCCAATTGCATCCAATGTCTTCCCAAGGTATAAATCTGGTAAAATTAACACAGAGAGAGACATTTCTCAGATTTTCTCATTTACTAAAGTAAGTGCTTTAAACAGTTATCTGAATGGTCCATATTTCACTAGGAATCTCAACATGAAGAACAACAACAGGAACTCATTACAAAAGCATCAAGAAGGTTGGAAAAGCAAGCTTTGGCTTTAGGAGGGAAGAGACTTGAGACTTTGCCCTCCGACCTCAGAATGATTGCAGGTCATTAAAGTCTTTTCGCTGGGGCTCTAATTGACTTTCTCACTGGAATAAATTTTCCCACATCTCCTCTAGCTGTCTCATCAAGGGTGACCTGTGAGATACACTGAGGCAAAAGCAAACTGGGTTCTGTATGTGCATGGCCACCAAAATACGGTAGTTTTATCAACCATCATCAGGCTAACACATGAGCAACTGTTTAGGCTACAGATGGTCTCGGGGGATGATGTGGTCCGAGAAGCAAGTCCATTCCAATACTATAATTCCATGAATGGGTGATATATACCCACTTGCTCATTCGACAATTGTATTTTGAACACCTACGAGGCACTGGGCACTGTCTTAGGGGATACTGAAGTATGGAGACAGACGTTGTCCTGTTCCTCAGGTCACTGATAATCCACAAGGAAGAGCTTTGTCCTGGTCTACCATACCGGGTAACTCATGAGTTAATCCTCACCAACCAAAAAGCTAACAGAGTGCTTTGAGGCTTGGCGAACTGTGGAGTCGGATTCTCTCTGTAAAGCGAATTGGGGTCTTTGTAAGAGTTGAGACTGAATTCCTTCCCAAATTGCAAGGCTTGGTGAAGAAAATCTCACCCTGTCCCTGTCACCCTTTGAGCCATAAGGCCATCCCCCTAATCCCACTGGATAAATAGGCATTTACTACATAGAGACTTCCTGAGGAGGACTAAAGTTCTAATCAAGATATCTAATTAGATGGAGAACTGAGATATTCTAGGGTCTCAAGCCAAAGATGATAATGCTATGGAATTGGACAGAAGAACGGACGGTGGCCTCTGTCCCCGTGGAGAGGTGGTTGACCTTTATTGTGCATCTTCTTGGTTTCAGGGGTCATTGACTCATCACTCATTCAGTCTTTGCAACAACTCAGCCAAGTGGGCATTCCACCTCCTAGCCTACCCTGAAGAAAACAAGTTCAGAGAAGTGCCTTGGAGAGACCCCCTCAATGACTGAAGGCCACAAGTCAGGAGTGTCACCTTCAACCCACCTGCCCTGACTCTCTGGTAAGGATAACCTCTCATGTCACTTCCAGTGCCCTCCCAGTTCCTTCCCTCTGCAGCAGGAAGTCAGGAGAGGCAGTTGAGCTGCTGGTAATGAAGGGATTAGAAATGTAAACCCAAAGGAATACTATTTTATGAGTCCCTTTTTATGGCTTTCAAGTTTCATTTACTTGATAAGGTAATGAGAGAATAAAACCCATCAAGACCTTTGTTCACCTTGGTATCCAGAAAGCAGTGATATCTTCTTCATTGTATTTTGTGGACAGATTAAGTATTAAATTATAAAAACTAATCTGCTCTGATATCAGGAATAATGTCAACTTTGATCAAGCTTGACATGCCATGAAGATCGCTTTCAAAAGGACCTTACTTGACTGGATGAATAATTTAACAATTGATTTTCTGGCAGAGACACTGAAGAATGAAAGACACGGTCTCCCAAAATAATCTGGGGAGGAAAGATTTCCTTCTCCCTGGGATCTTTGTTTCTTTCACCTGAGGTTTGATGGGCGATCCCATGTTTTGTCCCCATTAATACCTGATGTGTGGAGATTTATAGCTTTTCAAACAAATGTTGCTTATTTTGGTGTGAAGATGTGTATCCAAATCTCTGTCCAGGGCACCAGGGGAAGAGATGCTTCCACCTGGGCCAAGCATGAGGACTATGAAGGTCAGAGTACATGGACATCCGCCTGGCGGATTTTACAGTCTGGGGGCAGAGGCTGCAAACAAGCAGAGAATCCAAATCGGGATGAGCAATGCCCTGGGAGCCCAGAGGGGTGTTGGGGAAGCTTCTAGAGAAGTAGGGGAGGCACAGGGAGGGCAGAGCCTATGGGAAAAGAGACAGCCTGGTACCTTCTGGGAACTCCTTGCACCTGAGGCAGCCTGGAACACAGCATGGTGAAGACTCTATAGACGGACCTCTAAGCCTTGGAAGAAACTTGGTCTTTCCCCTGAGGGCATGAAGGAAATGCCATCGCTGCCCCGTGCTAGACAATGGAGTATGATTTGCATTAGAAATGGAAAGATCCTTTTTCAAAGTAAGTAGCACAAATAGAAGGAGCAGGGGGCCAGGAGGAGCGCAAGGACCATCCTTCCTTGGCTTCCTTTCTGGAGGTGGTAGGTGGTTTGTTTTCTGTCTTTTTTTTCCCTCCCATATTAAAAAGAACATTAATCTTTCGAAGAAGTCTGTGCCTCAGATGGGAGCTGCAGTTAACAATGTATTAATGAGTGTTGGAGCAGCAGGAGGGCACGGCTCCTCCTTCCCCCAGCTTCCACATCCTGCTGGTGGCAAGGACATGAATGCTGCTGGCTGGCTTCCTAATGGCCCATGGAAGTCACTTAGGTGACATTGTTAGTGTTGGAGACTTCAGAAGGGCTTCTTCCTTCATTCTTCTAGAAAACTATTGGAGAGAATCAGAAAGAAACAGATAAAATGAAATCTCAAGTAACACTGAGAAAGTTCCAGGGGGAGAAATTAAGAAACCTCAGCATCATTTTGTGAAGTGAAGCTCTGAAAATCAAATTCTGTCTGATCTCTCCGTCCAAGTGCACAGCGAGGGATCAGCGATATTTGCAAGGCCATTTTGACCTCCACTAGACAAACGACCTGCAAGAGACACGTGCCATCAGAGGGAATGAAGACTGAGTTTTTCTGCCGCTAGCTTTGATTTTATGAGTGACCTTGCTTCCCACCAGACATGTTCCCTGTGTCTCCCAGTCTTCAGCAAAACTGACTTTATAGGCCTCTGGGTGCACGATTCATCAGAGCTTGCCGTAGAGCTCGATGAACAGAGAGGCAGCTCAAGGGGCAGGTAGGAAAACATACCTCATGTACTCTATTGGGTTTAATCCTCATCACAGCCTAGAGAGGCATTGCAACCCATGTTGTAGATGGGAGAAAAGAAACCAAGAAAACAAAGGTCATTGGCCCGAGGCCTCCCAGCTGAAAAGAGGCAGAGCTGCATCAAGAATGGAGATATGTCTGGCTCTAAAAAATATGGAATGATGGATGTCTGAGAACATAATCCAATGAATGAAAAAGGAATAATGAATGAACATTATTATGTATTTTAGAACTGCAGAAGTCCCCACTTTGGGACTTTTGTGTTTCTTCCTGTTTACTTCGAGAGTCCCTTCTTTGTCCATGAATAATTGTTGGGCTGGCGGTCATGTTCCTGATGAGATCTTTAACGCTCAAAAGAGATAACTGATAACTAGGCAAGTTCTGGTTCCTTCTTCCTACAGGACAATAAGCTGTGCAAGATTGGTAAATCTTAACATATCCAGCAAATATTGAGTAGAGAGCAAATAGAGAACTCCCTTTGTGGTTAAATAAATTTTTATACACCCCCAAATGGCTATATGATTCTTTATATGTCCACAAAATGGAATGCGATGTAGCCATTCAGAAGATGACATTCAGGAGTTACAGATGGAGTGTTATAATGCTAAGTGGGAAGCACAGGTATGTGTACAATATTAACAATAATCTACATGAAGGGTTGGAATTAGAGACAACAGTTCTTGTATTTTAAATACTTTCTTGCATTTCCCACATTTCCTTCCATCAGGATTTATGATTTTTAGAACCAGAAAATATGTCAACCTTTCCACAGGCATTGAGCATTTGCCAAAGTCAGCTCACCGGAGTTCACCTTTCTGTGGGGCTCAGTGTGTTCAGAAACCTCAGGTCACCCTCTGCTCCCGTTCGCTGTGGACACCCTGGCTCCTTGGGTCCGGTTTCCCCCATCATAGGACATCACACCATTTTGCCTGTGGACTTGGCTGGAGGCTGAGGCTTCCAGGCACTACCACTAAACTCAGCTTGCCTCCTGCCTTGGTATTTTCCACAGTTAGGGTTTAGAACTAGGGGCTGAGGGCTCATTGTACACCCAGCTAAGCATCTCCCAGCACGTGCTGGTTTCCTGAGGGTCCTCGAGAGCCAGCTCCAGCATTCCCAAGGAGAACACTGCATCTCTGCTGTCGACGCCCACGAAGCTGACATTGGAATTGACATCCATTCATTGTTTTACAGTGTTTCTCTCTATGTCTCTTTGATGCACCACAGTAGAGCTTATCCAATGTCACTCAAGAGCAAACTGAAGATTTGATGGTTATATGACCTCCCGAGGTCCTGAGGCTGTAAGAGGGCAGACTAGACCCTGAACCTCGGCCTTCCGGTTCTGAATCCTGTATGCTTTCAGTGTGGCATCTGACAGGCAACCCGGGACAGACTTCATGCACCCTCAAGAGCCACCTAGTTTGGCCTGAAGGGTATGTCACTCTGGTCAAAAATATCCCCTTTGGTTATAGCCAGGGTGTTAACGAGTACCCAGTGCTCACTTGAAAATTCTAGAATAGGAGCCAGTGCCTCTGGCAAAGCTGAATAAGATCACCGGTCGTCTCAGGAACTATTTCTAAAACTGAATTTCTGCCTCTGAAATGGAGAGGAAAACAAAAGGCAAAACCCAATAACACCTCAATGTTATGACTTCTCAGGGAAATACAAATTAAAATTATTATGAGGTAATCCCTACATATCTACCAGAGTGGCTAAAGTTTGGGTTTTTTAGAGATTTATTTATTTATTTATTTATTTATTTGAGAGAGAGAGAATGAGTGGGGGAGCTTGTGGGAGAAGAAAACTCCCTGCTGAGCAGGAAGCCCTATGCGGGACTTGATTCCAGGGCTCCAGGATCATGATCTGAGCTGAAGGCAGACACTTAACCTACTGAGCCACCCAGGGGCCCCCAGAGTGGCTAAAGTTTTGAAGCCTGACAGTACCAAACATTAGCAAGAAAGTAGAGCAAGGAGACCCTCAAACATTGCCTATGGAAGGGTAAACTGTTTCAACCAGCGGTGAAACATCTACTGAAGACAAACCAAATCCATTCCTAGGTACACATCCAAGGGAAATGAGAGCATATGTCCACTAAAATGTCTGTACATGAATGCTCATAGCAGCTTACTAACTAGCTGCAAAAAAACCCAAAACAAAGCAAAACAACAACAACAAAAACAACCCAGGAAGTAACCCAGTGACCATCAACAGGAAAGTGAATAAGTAAATAGTGGTGTCCCCATGCAGCACACACACATGAAATGACTCACACCCAGATGGACAAGGATGAAATTCACACAATATGTCACGTGAAGAAGCAAGACACAAAAGATGAAGACAGGGTGTAAGAGTCATGAGAAGTAAACTGTTGCATTTTCAGGAATTTTGCAAGCCAGTTGTTAAATGCAGCCTTGTTAAAAATCCAATGATATAAACTTACAACTGAGTAAATTAAATCGAGAACAAAGGTAGTAAATTTTCAAAGCTCTTCCCTGCCTAATTCTTTTACTACATTTTTACTATTATCTATGCATGTCAGGCAATTTACGTCGCTTGCCTCTGGGTGATGGAAGTTCTGTCTAGCTCTGTTTTGCTGCACATCCTTCTCAGCTCAGTTCTCAATGACCTCCCCTTGATGGGTTCAAATCAGTGGTAGTGACGGCCGGGGAAATGGACAAAAGCCACAAACAGACTTTATTACTATTAGTTTACTATTGCTACTCATGTTGGAGAGCTTATTGTCAAGCACCTGCCAGCAAGCCACAGGCATGATTTCATTTTTATATTTTCTTGCATAGGAAGAACTAGTACATGTTATTAGAAGTCATCGAGGACAGTCCCTGGAGGGGCAGCCTCCTGCCTGGGAGGAGGCCCGGGGCACCCTAAGGGAGGATGGTACCCTTCTACATCCCGATCATGGTGATGCTTCCATGGGTGTAAACATATGTAGGCACTTTACTCTATGTATGTAAAAATTTTTCTCCCCAGCCTGCAACCCTTCAGGGGAGTCCCCTCTGTAGGAAGGCAGGAGTTTTGGCCATCCCCACAATATCTCCCGTTCTGTCTCTGTAGGACCACCCAAGAAGCAGAAAAAGTCTCCAGGAACTATTTTCTGTGACTTCTGGAGACCAGGACCCGCACAGGGTTCACTTTTATAACTGGCCACAAGTCCTCACGTGGTACAGGTAATGAACAATGACTAATGTCTTTTGAGTACTGTTCTAAGTGTCTCACCTGGGTTAACTCATTCAACCCCCTCAAAACCGAGGAGACTTTCTGTCTCATTTTTCAGATAAGGCAAGGAGGTTAAGGGCCTGCATCCTGGTCATGCAGCTGAGATATGGCAGAGTCGGGATCTCAGCCCAAAGAACCTGCCTCTGCTGCTTGCGTTAATTACTCCACCCTCCAACAATAAATAATCGAAATAAGCTATTAAGTTGTTAGGCAGTTATCACTCAGATAACATGGCATGGTGTCCTCTCCTTTGCCTCCCATTGCCTGTACCTGTGAAAAGAGAGGAGAAGGTCCAAACACCTGGCCTCAGTGCCTACTCTTCTGTCCATTCCAACATGGTGGGCATGTTTTGGACCTTGTCTGATGTGAAGTTAAATTTAGCAGCAATAGACATGGTCAGCTGTAAATGATCCAAAGAGGGTAACTTGACTGGCAATATCAGGGGTGGAATTTGGTGATCTGTGTCCAGCGAGACCTCCTGTTCCACCCAGGAAATGGAAACTCGAAGATAACACATTGTCATTGAATATGCCAGGTTGAGTCCAGCTTCCCTAGCCGGAGAACTATAGAGATCCTAATGTGCAGCTGCTGTCTCTGGAAATTAATTATCACCACCCCTCCCTGTCTGGGCATGCGAATCTCCTCACACACAAATAAATCTGTACTGTGACCTGTGCACAATGAGATCCACTCATATCTGAATGAACCTGGGTGACTTACGGAGGCATAGGTGGGCAGAGTGGGAGGTGTGTTATGAATTATCTAGTCCTTGCTTTCTCAGTGATGATATTCACTGAACACCCGTTTTGGGCCAGCGCTCATACTGACTGGCTTTTCAGTTTCTGGATCTTGCCATGGAAGAGCCCTATCTAGCGCCAAATGCAAAGGGAGGTGTGGGGGAGATGTGGATGGGTCCAGAAAAATCTGGGAAGCCAACCGGAGCCTGTCTTGGGCTGCTGGTGGTAGTGGGGTTCTGCTGGTGGCTACAAGGAGGATAGCATGGATCCAGCTCCCGGAGCTGAGCACAGGGAAGGATTCCTGGTGGGGGGAATTGTACCTCTCCTTAGCTTTTCTCCAAACCCTCATCCAACCTTCCCTCTTTTCGGACCCTGTTTCTCCTCTTCTCCATTTCCATCTCTATCTCTCTCCTCCTGAGAGAACTGAAAAAAAAAAATCAGTGATGTGGCACAGAAGGGAGGCTTTAGTGCTCCATATGCCTGTGTACCTACCTACTGTGTACCTATCTTCCTGACCAGCTTACCTGTTGGCCTCTAAGGGATCCTGATCTAGGAAGCTGGGGAGTTTCATAATGCTCTTAAAGCATTTGGGAGAGGTTGGTTACATACTTGTAATTGTACATACATGCACATATGCTATTTGTTTTGGTGTGATAGGATCACCAAGAAAAAAAAAGTTAAATTTTCCCCTTCATTGTCTCACCTTCAATCTCCCCCAGCCCCTGGAAAGAGCAATCAGGCTTTTAATCCTAGAAATATTCCCCTGGGCCCAATTGAAGGGCATTTTGGACTTTTAGGGTCTTTGATATCCCAGCCTTTTTACCTAAGATGGACTTTCAGCCTGGCTCTACTTTCTTTTTCTCCTTCTTTATCTGGCATTCCTATTAATAGATTAAGACTCAGAACAGAAGTTCCTTCTTCCTAGAAGCCAGAGATACCCACCTGTTCGGATAACATGGCATGGCATAGCCTCTTTCCAGTCTTGCCCTTAAGCCCCTTGGACACAACCTCATCATTGGGAGTTTCTGCTTTGTCATCCCTTTCTGGACCACATGAATCACTGTATCCACAAGTCCAGCAGGACACCTGCCACAGAGCGGATAGATACCTGGGACAAAATACCATGAGGTCAATCAAATCACTGATTTACACTAACGTGTGGGTGACTTAAAGTCTCATTTCCCAGGTAACTTTGCTCCCTACAAACCTCTCACCACGCCCACCCCTGCCCAAATCACCCTCCTTTAAAGAAGAGGGGAAAGCTGAATTGATGAAATCACTGGGTCTTGTGATTCCATTTTTCAGATGATAGCACCAGGGCTCTGAGTCCGTGGCTCATCCTTGGTGACCCCAGGCTAATGCAAAGTGAGCAAGAACCTGAAAGAGTGAGATCCAGAATTACAAGAGCTCTTTCCTGAGACTCCAAAAAAACATTCTGTGATCATTCATTCCTTCTGCTGAGACCATTTGGAGTAATTCCACCACCCCCTACAAAGTGGTGAGGCCCTTCCGGCTCCTTATATCAAATTAAATATTGCCTGCTTGCTCAGACCTGCCCACAACTGAGCCAAAGACACACACAAATAAAAGAAACAAAGGGTCCTGTCATCCTGGGGGATGTTCTCCTTCTGTGTCTTCTGGAAACCAGCTGACAGAAGACAATGGCTCTTTAAGGATTTACCACCAACTGGAACTGCAAATTATCGTAGGTGACTCTTGAAAACCCAAGACAAAATGCTCCACGGGGAGAAAATAAACAAGAGCTATTTCATTTTATGTGGATTCTGACTTTTAAAGTGTCCTTCCCTTCTAATAACATTTTTTTTTGCATTTTTTTCCCTGCCTCCAATTTGTCTGCTTTATTGTTACTGTGGGAAATGCAGTCCTGTTGAATGAGCTCAGATCAGGAGCCAACAAAGGCATGTGAGGCATTCACAAAGAAAAATATTAATAACAGCGCTGAGGGTTTGGCACGTGCCAGATGCTACTCCAAGAGCTTAACGTGTGAGAATGTGGCTCAGTCATCCAAGAACTCTGTGGGATGGGTGCCTTCAGTGTAGGACGTGTTTCGCAAGGGAGCAGACCGAGCACAGAGCAGTCAAACAATTTGCCCAAGGGCACACAGAGCTTGTGAGAGGCAGAACTAGGCTTCAAGCCCAGACAGCCTGGGTCCAAAGCCACAGCCTTAACTACTGCGCTACACAGTCTGGGAATTTACCAAAGCTACCAGTCACGGTCACTCTGCGGTAACTAAGCAGAACACACAAAGTAGCGAGATACCTGGGCATCAGAAACTTGGCTGGCCTGACTGAGAAAGGTGAGCAAACATTCCTCTGGGCAGGGACTTACTTATTCTCCATCACAGGACAGAGCTCCTGGGCGAGTCAGACAGAGCGGGGAGGACGGCAGGAGCCCTGAGAGCAGGAGGCGGAGAGAGAGGGCAGGACTTGGCAATGGGGACCACAGCCCCACTTCTCCACTCACTCACTAGGCGGGTGATGGGGAATGGGGAAATTGCTGTCCATCTCCAAGCGCCACTAGGAGGGCTAGAGGAGAAAACACAGCTGCGCCCAGGCATTCGGGACGCATGATCGTCTTTCCCTTCCAGCCCGGGATGCACCTGCCATCCTCCTCACACCACCTTGCGCGGAGGTCACCACCCATGGCCTGACCAGCCCCAGCTCATGGACATGGTGCCCTTTGTTCCCATCTCCTGGGCTCAGCTGGGCTTCATAGAAAGGATGTGGACTTTGAAATAGAATCAATATATTAATCTGAAGCCTGGCTCTGACATTCATGAGTCTGAGTGAGTGGCTTTCTGTCTTTGAGCCTCCCTCTCCCAGTGAGTGAAATGGAGAGGCCAGTAACACCTGTTTCTGGGGCCCTCGGTGAGCATGCATGAGCTAACTGCTAGCTATGTGAGTTTCCCTCTCACTTCCAGCTTTGATTAAACTAAAAGCTCTTTCCTTAAAGTTCCTACCCTTGGATCCTACTTGGACCCTGCATTATTTTCCAAAGGCTGCTATTAAAAAGTACCACAGACCAGGGGGCTTAAACATCAGAAATGTCCTGTCTCACAGCTCTGGAGGCTGGACGTCCAAGATTAGGGCATTGGCAGAGTTTGTTCCTTGCAAGGGCTATGAAGGAGAATCTGTCCGTGCCTCTCTCCTAGTTTCTGTCTCGGCCTCAGGCATACCTTGCAGATGGCTGTCTTCTCTGCTATGTCTTCACAGCAACTCCCCTCTATGCTTGTTTGTCTCCATGTCCAAATTTCCCTTTTTATAAGGACACCAGTTATATTGGATTAGGATCTGCCCTAATGACATCATCTGAACTTGATCATCTGCAAATACCCTATTTCCAAAAGGCCACATTTACAGATGGTGGGAGTTAGGACTTTAATACCTTTGCGGGGAGGTGGGAGATAGGGGTGGAACGCAGTTCAGCCCATGCCCACACACTATGGAATTAGGCCAAAGAAGCCCAACTTCCTGCTCCAAATATCAATACTTCAAACACTTAAACACAGCCATCTTGCATCCACTTTGCCTCCCTTTTCCCTGTCTGGGGAGATTGATCTTATTGGCCACAATTTCCAAATGGCTCAGAGTCTCAGGAACTCTCGTCTGGGCATCCTCAACTTTGGTAGGATCCTTTTTTAGTTCCACTCCCAGAACAGAAAAGGTTTCTCCAAGCACAGCATGACTGCAGGGAACACAGTGAATCCGACACTTGTCAAGAAAAAGAAATTCTCATTCAGTGAATGCAACCCATCAAGCTGGTTTCCCCTAGGCTGTCCATGCAATTGAATTTTTGAACTTGGGTATAGGAGTTTATACTGAAAGCTTGTTGGTGAGAATCTAATGGTTCTAAATACTTCTGAGTCTGGATTCTGCCATCTGTTATATTCCCTTCTCTCTCAGTGTTGTTCCCCCTGAGTGTTGTCAACATGCCTTTCCTGTCTTTCTCTCCAGGCCATCAGTAAGACTGTTGACAGCATGCATTCACAAGGAGGGTGTCATCGCTCTGAAGGGGCAAAAGCCATCTTGCTTTTTTTATATCTAAAGCATAGATGTCCATTTAGTACACAAATGAGTACATAGTATATCTTCTGTAGGTGTTAAAATTTCTTAAGAGGGATGGGTATTTGGAAAAATGGTTGAGAAACACTAGTCTAGAGGATAAGACTCAGAGCAAACATCATGAGTTCACTGGGGGTCTCCCCAGAGCTACCAACACCCATTGGTATGATGAACTGATTGTACAGTATCCCTCCGCTTTGATCAGAGCTGATTGGCCATTTTCAGATAGGAGGAATCCATAAATGTTTTAATATATTCTAATACAGTGTGTGACAAAACTCTCAACAGCTAACAAAGAGGACACATAGATTAACAAATCACTCAGCTCCAAATGGTCATTAAGTCACTCAGCCATTCATTCATTCATTCACTCATCATTCAACACATATCTATTGAGTGCCTACAGTATGGAAGACCAAGGTCTAGGAGCCGGGGAATGCAATAACAAACAAAATAGATCAAAATCTGTAGCTTTGTGGAGCTTGTACTCTAAAAAGTGCTGGGGTGATGGAAAGACAGCCAGCCAACATACAAATAATACTAATACTAATACTAATTCAACTCTAGAGTACTTTCAGGTGTATATGAAGTGCCATGGAGACAAAAAGGCTTTCTGAAAGGGATGGTCTGAGGGAATTGTTATTTTGGTACAATTATTCTATGAGAAACTGTACTAATGAATACGTCTCAATACTGGATTTGTCAAAACCCGTAGAAGTGCCCAACATCAAGAGTGAACTTTAACATAAACTAGAGACTATTGTTAATGATAATGTATTGGTATTGGTTCAGCAGTTGTAACAAATGTACCGCGAGAATGCAAGACGTTGGTAACAGCAGAGACTGCGGGGGTGGGGTGGGTATGGTGAACTCTATGCACTGTCGGCTCAGTTATCCTGTAGATTTAACACTGGACTAAATAAATAGTCCTTTGTTTCTAAGCTGGAGATCTGAACCCATGCAAAAATACTGAAAAAGGAATAGGTCACCTCCAGTATGCTTGGAGTGGGAAAGTTTGCAAGAAGAGAGCGTGGAAGGGAACATGAGCGTGATTGAAGTTGACTGTGGTTGGGTGAAATGAATCCATGTGCCAACAGGAATCGAATGAAATTAACAGGACCATGAAGCCAGAGGAGGAATGAATTCCGAGAGATAAGGTGCAACCACGAGAGCAGAGGAGCTCAAGGAGGCCACTCACAGCAGTCCTGAAAAGAGCTTTCATCATAAAATAAAGAAGCTACACACCAATTTAAGGAGGAGAAGGAAAGGGAGTCAAGTTGTGATCCAACTTAAAGGGAGGTTCAGGGTACAAAACAAGGGAGATGGCAATCAGTGCACAGAGCATAATTTAGGAATTGGGACATGGGAGAAAATTGTGGGCAATTTTTTAGTATCTTTCTTCCAGACAAAGTTTCTAGCTTACAATGAATTACAATTCATTTTATGAGTTTTCCTGACCACACTGAACTATGAGAAATAATAAAGAAGAAAAGGCATATTTTATTATACCTAGATTAATTCATCACAGGAGTCCAAACAGCTGATAAGTTGCTGGTGTGGGGACTTGAAAAGCCACAGGTGGGCACTACATAGATTTGTGAGGGAAGGAATCAGACCTCATGGGTAAGCTGACAGTTAAGAGTGACTTCATCAACTCGAGAGCCTCACAGGGAATACTCAGTCTCTCTAATCATCCATGTGCCCAGAAAGCACTAGGGATTCTCAGATATACGAAAGAGGTGCTCATCTCCTGCCCCTGCCCTTAGGGGGACTAAGGTCTTATTGGAAAGGCTAGATTTGGTCACAAAGGGAATAAAGGTGAATCAAGCAGTGTTCATTGAACGGAATAAAGGAGGAGTGCTATGGACTGGTTTGTACCCCCACATTCACATGTTGGAGTCCTCATCCCCAGCATGATGGAGTTTAGAGGTAGGGCCGCTGAGAGGCAATTAGGTTTAGATGAGGTCAGAGGTGGAGCCCCCATGACAGGATTAATGCCCTTATAAGAAAGAAAAATACTAGCGCTTCCAGAGCACCTGGCTGGCTCAGTTGGTTAGCTGTCAGGTCACAGTCCCAGGATCCCGGGATGGAGCCCCACATCAGGCTTCTTGCTCAGCTGCTTTTCCCTCTCCCTCTGCCTTCTGCTTCTCCTGCTTGTATCTGCTCTCTCTCTGTCAAATAAGTAAATAAAATCTTAAAAAAAAAAAAAAAAAAAAAAGACTAGAGCTTCTAACAACCCAACAAGAAGGTGGCTGTCTGCAAACCAGGAAAAGGGCTCTGCCAAACCGGCTGGCAGCTTGATGTTGGATTCCTAGTCTTCAGAATGGTAAGGAACAGAATGGTAGGCCTGTTGTTTAAGCCACTGCCCAAGCTATGGTATTTTCGTTATAGCAGCCCAAACGGACATAAACAGTGAGGAAGAAGGGAGTCAGACTGCGGGAGTTCAGCTAGGCTCTAGCATTCTCTTCAATAAGAGGAGATGTGTATATTAAGCCAGGAATGGAGAAAAAGATTATTAAGATTATGGCTGCAATCAAGAAACCCGGGCAGACCACCAGTGGCCTCCAGCTTTCTTCTGTCATTAGGGACCAAGTTGAATTTCCATCTCGGCTGAAAGCAGATCTGACCTTTCTTAGAATTCCACGTATACTCATGACCTCTACCACTTACTTAGTATCCTTGTGAGCAAGGTGGTGTGATGGGCAATGCTGAATTTGCAGCAATATTTGGGGTTTAGTGGAGATCTACCTCTCACTGGCTATGTTCTGGGGTTTTTGAGCATCCCTGAGCCTCAGTTTCCTGATTTTTAAATGGGGTGAAATGAGAGGATTCAAAATATCTGTCTTTGAGGATATGGGGCAACGGGAACTCCCATTCATTGTGGGCTGGGTGCAAACCGATCCCAGCTCTTTGGAAAACTATTTGCAAATGTCCCCCAAAGTTAAATCTAAACCAACTGTTGGAACTAGCAATTCCACCCTTCGGTATATAACCTACAGCAATGGGCGCTTATGTTCACCAGAAGATATGCATAATATTCAAAGCAATTGTAATCATAATAGCCCCAAACTGGAAATAAATCAAATACCCACCAGCAGTGGAATAGATTTTTCAAATGATCTATTTATTTGTAGAATGGCATGCTATATAGCAATGAAAACAAACTACAGCTACACACAGTAATATGGGTGAGCCCCAGAGGTACAGTGTTGAATGAAAGAATCCAGATGAAAACAAAACAAAAAAATTCCATGCTAAATGATTCCATTTATACAAAATAAAGAATCAGCAAATCTGATGATAATGGGTTTCTGAAGAGGTTACTTCTGGGGCATTAAGTGGGAAAGGCATAAAGGAATCTTTTGGAGAGCTAAAAATGTTCTACATATGATCTGGGTGGTGGTAACCTACATATATGAAAGTAAATTGTAAAATATATTTTAAAAAGTATAGAAATTAACCAAGTATGCCCTATAGATTTGTGCATTTTAC
Source organism: Mellivora capensis (assembly GCA_004024625.1). Taxonomy (NCBI): domain Eukaryota; kingdom Metazoa; phylum Chordata; class Mammalia; order Carnivora; family Mustelidae; genus Mellivora; species Mellivora capensis. The sequence goes on along the minus strand of PISX010000124.1, from coordinate 213,720 downwards.
ACCAAGCTATACGTACTTCAACTTAAAAAAATAGGTCCTTAGGAAAGAGAGTAATTGGTCTTGTTCAGAGTATCAACAATAACCAACATATGCCTCTGTAATGGCAGGAGGGGTCTTGACTGCTGGGTGTCTGGTTCCTTCAAGACTCAGCCCCATGGGACCTGAGGCCACCCTCCCATCTCCTCCCCTAACCCACTGTCACATTCCCTTGTTTTCATTTTCTTTATAATACTTACTAACAGACTTGGAAATGATCATGTTTCCTTTTGTGCTTTTACTGGTTTCGTGACTGTCCCGAACCCCGCGAGGTGGCGGCGTCTGTCCTGTGACCCACACCCAGCACGGGCCTGACTCAGCATGAGCCCCTGTTGGTGTCTGTTGCAGTGGATGTATACATGAATGAAGGGTGCATGTCTGATACTGAGCTAGAAAACCCGGAGTACAAAGATTAAGAAGTCCTATTTCTCTCCCCGAAGATCACGGTGATTGATTCTGGTTGCTTCTACCTTAAAGAGGTCTTTAGAAACCCAACTCTCTTCTGTGTCTGATCCTCATTGTCATTCCCCTGGATTTGTTCAGCAACCCCCACACACACATGCATGCACCCCACACTCTCTGTATTGTCACCAGTTGGCTTACTGAAAACTAATTTCTCGTCCTAGAGCCACACGGCTTCAACTCTCTTCTGGCTCCTCTCTCTAAGTTGGAGCTCCTCAGAAAGCCATAGGTGGTCACCTCTCTGTCTGCCACCGCTCACCTCCCAGCTCTGAGCAAGTCCCTTTTACTCTTGTCCCCATCCCTCTCCCCATGCTGTTCTTAGCCTCTCTCATGACATTCAGCCCCTGGCACCACCCTTTTGCCCTCCTGGTCCTTTGGCCTCTTTTTCAGCCTCCAAAAATCCATGCATGATGCCTCTCTGACCAACGAGCCTCTGTTTTGAGGGTCTGGGACCATTGGAGTGAGGCTGAAAATCAGGGAAAGCTCCTGAGTTTTTTTCATTAACTTCTATTATTTTTCTCCTGCTTTTTCTCAAAATACACATGCATATTTCAGATTATCAAGAAAGAAGGGAAGAAGGAAAGAAAGGAAGGGAAGGAAAGGAAGAAAGGGGAAGAAGGGAAGGAAGGAAGGAAAGAAAGAAAGGAAGGAAAAAAGCCAGATTACTGAACATTTGTTTTGTAAACTGCCTTTTCCCCCAACATGTATACATAACAGGTATTTGATTTGAGGGTAGAAGCATGCTTAGCAAATATATAGTCTAGCCAGATCTTTGAATCACAAATCATTAAAAACTGCATCTAGTTGGAAAATTATGCGTGTGTGAAAATGTTTCAGGGGCACTTCAAGAATGAGTACTTACTTTCTCATGACAGGTGCAGAGAAGGAGACAAGGTCAGAATTATGGAGGGTTTTACTCTCCACTCTTTACTCCCTCGGTATTTACTCCAAGAACTGAGTTCACAGAGTCAGGGTAACAGCCATTCTCATTCCAGCTCAGGGGAGCAGGTGCTGTGACCCCTGAAGGCTGACACGGGGCTGGCACCAAGCAGATGTAAAAATAAATCACAAGTTGAATAGGAGCCAGTTAAACTCTCAGCTGCAAGCTGACAGTACCCTACCCCTCTCTTCTCCAGCTACTCAGACCAGAGAACTGTGACACATCCCTTTTTCCATTATCCTCCTGTCTCTCAAGGCCTGGTGATTCTCCTGTCCCCGTAGCATCTAACTTACCTTCTCCCATGTTCCCACTCCCTTTGTACACCATTAGAAACCCAAGCCCAGCCTGGACTTTGGGCTCTCCAGCTCCCCATCCAACAACACTTAGCTTTCCTGAAGCCAGTCCCCACCCCCGCCCAGGCACCCTCAGCTAAAGGTCATCCTCATTACCCCCTTTGCCCAGGGTGCAGGTCAAATTCCTTATCCTGATATTCAGAGCACTACATAATCAAGGTCCACCATCTACCAGGGTGGAAACCACTGAGCATTTGAAAGGAGGCTGGTGAGACTCCGGACAGTCCTCCTGGAGCGAGAAACACTCCTGTTCTGCCATTGGTACAATGTTATTGTTACGCTAAAACTACATTTCATTTTAACCACTGCATTACACAATGCATTACTATAAGAGTGCACATGTGGAGCACAGATGTCATTTTTACATATAAACTTGTCAGTGAGTTGTTCCAGTTCAAATGGCTTTTCTCTGTGGACGGACATAACATTATAATGTATGTCTTTGAATATTTTCTACAGACAATAATGGTACAGAGATACCTGTGTAAATCATAATTGGTGATTAAATTGTAAAATATTATTTTAATTATAATGTAATTTATCTTTCTAGTTAAAAAGGGTTTAGCCAAATTTTTGAAAAATTAAGATTTATTTATTTATTTATTTGAGGGGGTGAGGGGATAGAGAAAGAGAAACCTAAACAGACTTCATGCAGAGGGTGGAGCCCAGTGCAAGGCCTGATCTCACGATCCCGAGATCATGACCTGAGCCGAAACCAAGAGTTGGACGCTTAACCAGCTGGGCTACCCAGGGGCCCCACCAAATTTAAACATTTTAAATGAAGGTATGCTAATGATTCAGAATCAAGTGGAGATGCAGAAGCTGGTACTATAATAGAGTAAAGCAGGAAAAAAAGATAATGAAAAGCAATTATAATTTACTGAGGCAGATTATGGTGTAAAACAAATTTTTTAAGATGATAAAGTTGACAATATTAAGAGGCATTTTCAGCAAATGCACAGTGAACTTCATAACAAGTTTCTTTTCAATGGGTCCAAAAAAATTAATGAAATTAGCTGTCTAAACACAGAATTAGAGTTCAACAAAAAACTATTTTTTTAATTAAAAAATTTTTAAACTTTTTAAACTTTTGAAAATAAATTTAAATGGAATCTGTGCTTACCAATTTAGCCAGCTATAAGAGCTTGGATTCTTGCACAAAAGAAAAACGCTTTTAGATGAAGAACTGGTAAAAGAAATTATTTTTCACTAATAAAAATATTACTAAAAGATCCTGAGAAAAGGCTAAAAGAAGGTATTTTATAAAAAGTGAAAGCCCGGGACGCCTGGGTGGCTCAGTTCGTTAAGTGGCTGCCTTCGGCTCAGGTCATGATCCCAGCGTCCTGGGATCGAGTCCCACATCGGGCTCCTTGCTCAGCGGGGAGCCTGCTTCTCCCTCTGCCTCTGCCTGCCACTCTGTCTGCCTCTGCTCCCTCTCTCGCTCTCTCTCTGACAAATAAATAAATAAAATCTTTAAAAAAAAAAAAGTGAAAGCCCTTTCACTAAGTCACCAAGTAATTGCCCATAAAATACTAGGCTTTTCTAACAGTAGCAAAGACCAATCAATAAACTTGAAAAATCACACTTATTTTCCTTAGCTTTAGATGAGTCATGCCATTTAATAGACACCACCCAATTAATACTTTGGGTACATTTTGTCTCAAAGGACTTCCAGTTTACAAAGACACGTTATCAATTCACAGCCTAAACGATTTAACACGCTGCATAGATATCTTCAATTTTTTACATACTATAAAAAAAGTATTCCAGCTGGACAAGAAAAAATTAGTTCCTATCACCACAAATGGTAGTTCCATTATACTAGGTCAAAAATCTAGATTTATGGGAATTGTCTTTTTTTTCTTTTTTCTTTTTTCTTTTTTTTTTTGGAGAGAGATAGGTGTAGGAAGCAGAGGGAGAGGGAGAGAATTTCAAGCAGGCTTCATACATGGTGCAGAGCCCAACACGGGGCTCAATCTCAAGACCCTGAGATCATGACCTGAGCCCAAACTGAAAGTACAATGCTAACTGACTGACTGAGCCACCCAGGTGCCCCTGGATTTGTGGGAATTTTCAAATAAGAAACCAGTATTTTCCTTATTGCTTATTCCACTATATAATACATATTGAAAATATTTGTGCTTAGTTGCCTACAGCTGACTTTATGAAAAGCATCATAGTGGTTCGAATTGTTTATTATATACATTTAAATACTATAAATTATCTTCAGTTTATGAAACAGTTGAAAGAAATAGAAGATGACTTTAATGAACTTCTGTTCCTTGCCTATGTTCTGTGTTGGAGTCATGGAAGAGTTTTAGAAAGACATTTGGAATTTTTAACTCCAATCTGAGATTTTTAAAACAAAGGAGTACTTGTCAAATATTAAATAATCAAAGACAGAAAATAGCTGTGTGATTTAAGTTTTCTCATCAAAATCATACAGCATATGAATGAACTAAATTTAAATTCCAAGATAAGAAAAACTTTTCGTGATAGAGATGAGAATTTACATTGAAACTGAAATTGCTATAGTACAAAACAAAAATAATGACTTTATACTTTTTCCTAACATGATTAGTATGCAAATTATTTTCATTGTAATTGACAGGTGTTATGTAAATTAGATTTAAATACAAAAATATGTAAAGAACATTTCATTGTCATTGACAGACTTTAAGTTGCTTTTCAACTTAATGCAATAGACTTCTGAATTGGTCCAAGAGTTGGTAAATTTAATTAACTTGGACAGATGTCATTTTGAGACTGATAAGCTTTTGTTTCAAAGTCAGATTAATTCTTTTAGAAAAGATGAATAGATTTTGTCTATATGGATATAAATATTAAAGAAAAAAAATTTTTTAGTACTGTTTTTGGTTAGTGGAAACTTTTATGTTTGGAATATATTAGGTATATAAACTACTTTTTAAGCTGTAAATTTTATGAAATATAATAGAGATCAAATATATCCAATGAAAATTTGACTATGTTTGAGTCAAAATGTGTTGTACATAAAAACTAAACACTGAATCTCCAAGACTTAGTATGAAAAAATATATATTAACTATATCATTAAGAATTGTTTTTATTGTGGTGCCTGGGTGGCTCAGTGGGTTAAGCCTCTGCCTTCAGCTCAGGTCATGACCCCAGGATCCTGGGATCAAGTCCCATATCAGACTCCTTGGTCAGTGGGGAGCTGTTTCTCCCTCTGCCTGCTGTTCTCCCAGCTTGTGCTCTCTCTTTTTCTGACAAATAAATAAACAAAATATCTTAAAAAAAAAAAAGGAAATTTTAAACTACACGTGGAGCTCACATTATGTTTCTATTGGATAGCTCTGCCCTACAACGTAATTTCCATGATAATATGACAAAGGCGACATGACCTTTGTCTTGTTCACTATGGTATTTCCAGAGCCTAAAATCAGGACCTGGCACATGCTAGGTGTTCAGAAAATATTGACTAAATAAGTGAATCTGAGGGAACCTCAGTAGTGTCAGTAGCAGGAAATAGAAATCATTCCAACTACTTCAAGCAGAAAGGGATTTAACCTGAGGAATTAAGAATTTATAGACATTTCTTATCAAATAGAGGGCTAGTATCCAAAATCTATAAAGAACTTATCAAACTCAACACCCAAAGAACAAATAATCCAAATCAGAAATGGGCAGAAGACATAAATAGACATTTCTCGAGAGAAGACATCCAAATGGCCAACAGACACATGAAAAAAATATTCCACATCACTCGGCATCAGGGAAATACAAATCAAAACCACAATGAGATACCACCTCACACCAGTCAGAATGGCTACAATTAACAAGTCAGGAAACAAAAAATGTTGGTAAGGATGCAGAGAAAGGGGAACACTCTCACACTGTTGATGGGAATGCAAGCTGGTGCAGCCACTCTAGAAAACAGCATGGAGGTTCCTCAAAAAGTTTAAAATAGAGCTACCTTATGACCCAGCAATTGCACTACTTGATATTTACCCTAAAGATACAAACACAGTGATCCGAAGGGCCACGTGCACCCGAATGTTTATAGCAGCAATGTCCACAATAGCCAAAGTATGGAAAGAGCCCAGATGCCCATCAACAGATGAATGGATAAAGAATATGTGGTATAGATATATACAATGGAATACTACTCAGCCATCAAAAAATGAAATCTTGCCATTTGCAACGACGTGGATGGAACTAGAGGGTATTATGCTAGGCGAAATAAGACAATCAGAGAAAGACAATTATCATAGGATTTCACTCATATGTGGAATTTAAGAAACAAAACAGAGGATCATAGGGGAAGGGAAGGAAAAAACAAACAAGATGAAATCAGAGAGGGGGACAAACTATAAGAGACTCTTAATCATAGGAAACAAACCAAGGGTTGCTGGAGGGGTGAAGACTGGGGGGATGGGGGTACTAGGTGATGGACATTAAGGAGGGCACATGATATAATGAACACTGGATATTATATAAGACTGATGAGCCACTGAACTCTACCTCTGAAATGAAAAATATACTATATGTTAATTAATTGAATCTAAATTTTTTTAAAAAAGAATAGAAAAAAAGTAATTTATAGACACTTCCCCCAGAAAAGACACGCAGATGGCCAATAGATACATGAAAAGGTGCTCAACATCACTACCCACCAGAGAAATCCAAATCAAAACCACAGTGAACTATTACCTCACACCTGCTAGAATGGATGTTCTAAAAAACACAAGAAATAACAAATGTTGGTAAGGATGTGGAGAAAAGGGAATGCTTTTCACTGTTGGTGGGAATGTAGGCTGGTACAGCCACTATAGAAAACAGTATGAAGATTCCTGAAAAAAAAAATTAAAAATAGGACTACCACATAATCCAGCAATTCCTCTTCTGGATATTTATCCAGAGAAAATGGAAACACTAACTCAGAAAGATACCAGCATCTCCCATGTTTGCTGCAGCATTACTTACAGTAGCCAAGATGTGGAAGTAATCTGAATGTCTATGGAGGGATGAATAGACAGAGAACACCTGGTGTGTACACATATCTGTATCTCCATATATCTCAGTTATTATTCATGCATAACAAAGAAGGAAATCTTGCCATTTACAAAATAGATGCACCTTAAGGGCATTATATTAGATGAAATAAGTCAGAGAAAGACAAATACCATATATTTTCACTTACACATGGAATATGAAAAAATTTTAAATTAAAAAAAATTTAAACCAACCTTATAGACATAGAGAACAAATTGGTGGTTGCCAGAGGCAGGGAGTGGGAGGTAGGCAAAATGGGTGAAAAGGGTCAAAGGGTACAAACTCCCAGTTATAAAATAGATAAGTCATGACATGTAATGTTCAACATGGTTATTATATACATTGGACACCTGGGGGGCTCAGTCGGTTGAGCATCCTACTCTTGGTTTCAGCTCAGCCCACGATCTCAGGGTCCTGGACGCAGCCCCGCGTTGTCAGGCTCTGTGCTCGTGGGGAGTCTGCTTGAAGATTCTTTCTCTCCCTCTGCCCCTCCTCCTATCAGAGGGGGAGAAAAACCATGAGAGACTGTAGACTCTGAGAAATAAACTGAGGGTTTTGGAGGGGAGGGAGGGGGAGTGGGATGAGCCTGGTGGTGGATATTATGGAGGGCACGTATTGCATGGAGCACTGAGTATGGTGCATAAACAATGAATTTTGGAACACTAAAAATAAAATTAAATTTTAAAAAATAGTAAATATTTTAAGAATATCATGTTGTACATTTGAAAACTGCTAAGAGGAGAGATCTCAAAAGTTTTCATAGCAAGCAAAATAATTTGTAACTAGGCATACTAATGGAGGTTACCTTATTGCTGTGACCATTCCACAATATATACAAATATTGAATCATTACGCCATACACCTGAGACTAATATAAGACATGGTTATATATTATATGTCAATTATGCTTCAATTTAAAAAAGAAAAGAATTTACAAAAACTCGCTGGAAGGGCTAGAGCAGTGAGCTCAAGACCAGAGAGATGCTCAGACCATGGTGCCAGGGACAGCAATGCAGAAGTAGCTGGCCACACGAGCTGCCATTTCTGCCACCATCAGGAAGGCAGGATTAAAGAAGCCCCTGTGGGAGCTGCTGGCTCCACCAACACACCTTTTTAAGCACTCCAAGTTCGTTCAAGCATCAGATGTTATATTTGGAACCATGCCACACCTGAGAGAGCCAATCTAGCAGAAAAGATGGCCTGGGGAGCTGGTGTCTGGATGCTGGAACATAGTGCAGAAAATGAGCAACTCTATTCTCTGCATGTCCCCAAGTGGATTTCTTCCAATTCTCATGCAAATGCATTTTAGTCATGAAGCCTAAATCACACATAAAAACCATGACAAAGAAGTCTCTCCCATCTCCTCATTCTCCTTACTAGCTGAACTCTTCCATTCTAAACATGCCTTCCTCCTGGAAGCCTTCCTTGACTTCTCCAAGACTATGTTAAGTAAGTTCTCCAGGTACTTTATATGCCATCTTGACTCACTCCATTGAATTTATTTATTCTAAGTGTTCTATTGTCTTTCTCTTCTGATAGACCATTAGCTCCAACTATGTCAGCCAACTATGATGTTCTCCCCACCTAGTGGTAGATGCTAAATTCACATGTGCTGATGAATGAATGAATGAACAGGTGCACAAAGCACCCGGGGTGAGATTTGAGCTCATCTTTCTCCATGCCTCAAGCCTTCTCACAACATATTCCATGTGCTCTCACAGATGCCCAAGACCTGCCAGAGAAAGTCCAGAGCTGGCTCACCTATCACCGGGAGGCAAACTTGCCCTCCCAAGGAGGATGGCCTGGGGCTGCTTCTAAGAAACAGGAAGGGACTGTCGTCTGCACAGTGACTTTCAAGAAAATGCCTTGGGCTGTTCAGGCTGCAGAACAATCAAGGAACGATAGGTCCAAGGGGTTAGGCTGGACGCTGCACAAAACACACCCAGCCACACTCGGTCAACAAGGAAGATGTGTGTCACTTCAGTGAGGGACCAGGAAGAGGATGGGGGTCATGCTGATGGTGGCGCTTGACCCTGGAGCATTTTCACAGCTCAGGAAGCTTATTCACGTGCATTGGCTCCTCCGTTACAACCCCTCCCCCTTTTTATAGATGAGGAAACTGAAGCAGAGCAAGATTGGCAACTTTTCCAAGGGCAAGAGTCAAATCTGGCTCATGAACCTAAGCAGCAGAACTCCGTAGAGTCACAGCCAAGTTCAAAGTCATCTCTTGCCACACACCAGCAGGCTATCCTGGAGCGAGTCACTCTCTAAGTCCCCATCTTCTCCCACAGAAAACAGATATGGTACCATCTTGCCCCCAGGGTGCTTGTGAAAATTAAATGAAACACTCATGCAGAGAACTTAGCTTGACACTTTGTGCAGAATAAGGACTCAGTCCTTAGTAACTATTTATTATTATTATTATTATTATTATTATTCTAAATGTAAGACTTCATCTATTATCTCAGGTTGTCCCTTAATTGTACAAATCTTACTATGATATTAATGATTTACTTTAAAATACTTCAGTTAGGGGTGCCTGGGTGGCTCTGTCAATTAAGCATCTGCCTTTGGCTCAGGTCATGATCTCAGGGTCCTGGGATCGAGCCCCATGTTGGGCGACCTGCTCAGCAGAGAGCCTGCTTCCCCACTCTCCCTCTGCCCCTCACCCTGCTCATGTTCTCTCTGTCTCCCTCTGAAATAAATAAAATCTTTAAAAAGTAAAATAAAATACTCCAGCAAAGCCAGTATGATACTGAATGAGGGGGATTGTTCACGGGCATGACAAGGGACAGTCATTTACCCTGACTGGGTGTGCACACTTCAGGCCTGGTAAGCGATCACTAAACCCCAAAGACTCCACCTTGGGGGCCAGGACTATAAGCACTTCCTCTATTTTTATGTATAATCATGACACCTAGAGCCTCTGTTAACCCACATAATGAATGTCAGAATGAGTTTCTACAGGGGGCATTAGAGACTTTTTATCTGCATAATGGATGTAGCAAATAGGCTCCATTGATAGAATCAGTGGTATTCAGTATACAGAGTAAAATACAGGATAAGATACTTTAGACACGGGGTGCCTGGGTGGCTCAGTCGGTTAAGCGTCTGCCTTCGGCTCAGGTCATGATCCCAGACTCCTGGGATCGAGCCCTGCATCAGGCTCTCTGCTCAGTGGGGAGCCTGCTTCTCCCTATTCCTCTGCTTGCCACTCTGCCTACTGTGCTGTCTATCTCTCTGTCAAGTAAGTAAATAAAATCTTTAAAAAAAAAGAAAAAAGAAAAAAGATACTTTAGACACTTCCTGGCCTTACTAGATCCTTCACCCTTAATCTTTAGGAATGGTACCAGAGGGTTGATCCCTGAAACACCCACTGTCTCACATAGAACGGCTGTAGGACTATTCTGCAGGGCTCTTCTGAGCCCAAAGGATAATATCTACCTCTGTAGTAACATTTGGTCTGATACATATTTTTTTTTTTGGTCTGATACATATTTTGTTTCTTGTCTTTTATTCAGGTTGTAGATGAGTAGCTAACCCTCACTGACTTCTAACTCCCTCAGGCTACCAGATTTACTAAAAAGAACCTAATATCAATCTACCACCAAATTAGCCTGGGTCAGTTTGCAACAAAGGTTCTACTGAGTAGCTCAACAGGACTGTCAGGAAGCCCAAATAATAAAGCACATGGCTAAGTCTCTTATGAATTTTCAAGAGCTATAAGAGATTAGAGTAAGAGACCTAATTGTATCTGTCTGCTCAGCTTCTTTTGCTGGTTCTTCTCTAGGACCCAGTCTTTAATCCATATTTTCTCTCTAGGTGATCATCCAGTCCCTCAGCCCTATATTTCTAACCTATGTTGAGGACTTACACAGTTTTGTATCCAGCCTGGGCCTCCCAACTGAGGTCCCAATGATGCATACCCAATTGTCTACTAGACATCCGCTACTGAAGATATTAACAGGCATCCTAAACTCGCCATGGACAAACACAACTCTTGACCCCTTGTCTCCCAACCCCCCTCAGCTGAACACCACCACCTTGAGTCTTACCCATCTTAGAAGATGGTGCTACTCAGGCCAAAGACCAAAGAGTCATCATCCTTGGTTCCCTTCCTCCTGTCATTGCCCTATCCCTTCCCCCTACCTATGCCTCCATACTCCATTGGTGATGGTGTCACTCTAATCACCACCATCTCACACACACCCTCCAGAAGTCTCCTAACTGATCTCATGGATACTCTCCTCCCCCCACCCTTGGACAGATGGCCTTTTAAAACTATAAATCAGGCCGTCTCACTCCTTATTTCAACCTTCCACTGGCCTTCTATCATTCCTAGAATAAAACCTAAGTTCCTTTTCTGCACGCATCTCCTGTTTCCAACCTCTGCCTCTGTGGCCCCATCTCCTGACATTTCCAGTCATATTCATGTCATTCTGGTCCCCCTGACTTGTTCCTGTTCCTTCAAAACTGATGTGGCGCTTCCAGGCCTGCCTTATGGCCTTTTCGCCGGTTGTTCCCTAGACCCAAATGTTCTTCTTCTGGGTCTTGACCTACACCTGGCCACCTGTGTATCACCTCCTCAGAGAGGCCGGGCCCAAACACTTAAGCTAAATAAGACCCAGCGTCCTTACAAGATACTTGCCTGCCATTGCGGTGATCGAGTCCATTCACAGCACTTCTCACCACTATCCCGCTCATGGTTTCGATTGCTTGTATATCGTTTCTCTTGCCGCTGGAATAAAAGCCCTATGAGGACAAAGGATTTGTCTTGTTCACCGCAATTTCCAGCCCCTCCAACACCGCCCAGCATAGAGAAGGCTCTGCAAAAAAACATTTGCCTGACGAATAGATGAGTGATTTATGTATGATCCCCTCTACGTGACTTGTAGAAGTGTAAAAACCAGCTTCGAGAACGGATAAACTGTGTACCTCATATTACAGAACACCTTACAGCCACGAGAAAGAATCGCTGCTGATACACCTGCGACATGATTCTCTGCGACAGAGAATGTGCTATAGGATTTGCTCATGGGGAATACCAAGGGCAGGGGGCACCTGGCTGGCTCAGTCAGTACAGCATGTGACTCTCGATCTCAGGGTCATGAATTCAAGCCCCATAGGCATGGGGCTTACTTGAAAGAAAGGAAAGAAAGAAAGAGAGGAAGGAAGGAAGGAAGGAGAAATATAAAGAAAGAAATGCAAAGGACAGACAAAGTTAACCTACAGTTTTAGAACAGTGACTAGTTATCTCTGATGAAGAGAACCAACCAGAGGGGTACATGGAAATCTATAACATTGAAGCTACTCTGTTTTTATTAGAATATAGTGTACACAGGTTTATACATTTGCTGAAAGTCACCATATTGTATGCTCCAGATATGTATGCTTCTCTGTATGGAAATTTTCCCTCGAGACAAAACAAAACCTGTTCTTATAAATAGACCAGCCAACTACTTAGTATCAATCGATTCAGAATGAAGTATCAATTTGCTTTAGCTCCAATTCAGAGGCTATTTTGGAATCCTGGGTCTCCACAGTTTTAGAATATCTACCTAAGCTTCTTTCAGCTTCTTTTGGATTGTTCTGAGAGGGGGCAACAGTTTGGCACTGTTGGTCATACTATAAAAAAAGATAATGTTTAGTGTGGTTCTGTTCAGAGACTGACTCTTTTGGTTTTTGTTGTTGTTGTTGTTTGCTTTGTGTTTGCCTCACACCCTTGCTCCTGGGGAATATTTTCAGGCAAGTAACACTAATACCAAATATACACTAATCACCCCAGACCTCTAACTGTCACTCCTAAGTACAAAAACCTAAAGGAAGGGATCATCTCAAAAGTACCCATCAGTTTGGGCCAGACAAACAAAGCTGCATTTGCCAACAGTAATGATATTTTATTCTTGCCAGAGCCACTGCGATCTCAGACTCTTCCACGAGGCCCCCTCATCACACTCACAAGAGGTAACTACTTCTTACCTGCCCGCTCTGTAGACCGACAAAGAAACGCTCAGGGGAGTTGGGGGCTGGTGGGAGTCAGCACCGAACAGGGTTCTGGGATTGGTATGTTGTTCAGGAGGAGGCTTCTGAGTGGAGGTGAAATAAATTTTCCAACTAGAAACGGACCTGAAGGCGCACAGTCTACTATCCTCCACCTGCACAGCGAGCACGGAGTTTCCAGATCGCCTTCTCAGCTTACAGTACGTTACAAAGAACCTGCTTCTCTCTGAACAGCCTCACCTACCAGATGAACTACCTCAGACACTCAGGGGTAGGTTGCTGGGCGGTACATGGGGCTGGACTAGCATGACTTTTGAGGGTGGCATCCTTCTATCCTTCTGACGCCCTTCAGGGAAGTTTTTCTGTGGGCAGGCCGGCCGGGTGTGGAGGGCTATCTGTCTGAGAAGTCACACAGGGCCAGCCAGGCAGGAAGGTTTCTTGCCCTGGGTGGTCGAATGCTCCAAAGGCAAGCAGCTCCTTCCCACTCAGCAGGAAAACGAGTGGGAGGTGCCCCCAGTCTGTCTGGGAGAGCAGGGTGTTGACAGGAAGAGACACAGCGGTGGTCTCACTACAAACCAAAGAGCAGCTCAAGAGTCACTCAACCTTCCAGGGGAAGGACGCACAATAGGGAAGAAACAAAGCTGTCTCCGACAAAAATTCAAAGCTCTCCTGCGGATCGGATGAGGATTAGGTAAACCTAGGATGTCATTGATGTGTTCACAGCATTTAGCTCTTGCCCGAGCAAGGAATGTTCCAAAGGTAAAGGGAGATGATCCATAAATAGGAGGAACCAGCCATGCTCTAACTACCTCTGCTGTTTTCCTCCATGATGCAAGCCACCAGCTCGGGAGGTGATGCCATGGGCATGGGCATGCAGGCTTCCGAGTCAGCCAGGCCTGAGTCTAAACCCCACTGTGCCATTTGCTGGCTGCATGAACTTGGGCCCTTTCTGGACCTCTCTGTGCCTCAGTTTCATCATCCATAAAATGGGAATAATTTCAGGTTTACTGTAAGAGCTAAGTGCCTGCAAATCACTTAGTACAGTGCATGGCTGATAAAAAGGGCTCCGTAAATGTTATGCCTTTACTAAGTAGATTCTTTAGTAAGTAGCTACCAGAGCATAGGTGATTAATTTAACTAAGTGCTTTAATTAACCAAAGGTAAAATGGCTCTTCCTGAATTACTGACCCTGGAACCCACCCCTCTAGCATTGCTGGAATGCAGCCATGCCCATAGTAATTTGGGAGGGAGGGATATTGCTGAATCATAAAGGGACCTTCTCAGTAGACAATGTGTTTAGAAGCCTACAGCTGAGACATGGAGAGGGGAGAAGAGTATAAGTGTCTGAAATTACTCAGAGGTAATTTAGAGGTCTGCCGTTTAGGGATTACATTTAAGCCATGGACCCCCAGCGAGAGGATTAAATCCAGTAGGAGGAAATTGCAAGGAACAGACTTCTTCCAGGGTAAGGAAGAACTTTTCGTATCTCAGAGCTTCCCTCCACCCAAAGGAAAAAAAAAAAAAAAAAAGGGCTCCCTCTGGAATGAGCTCCCCATCCCCAGGTGAACAGCCCTGGGGTGGATGAGCCCTGTGGCACGAGCCCCTGAGTCATACTTCTGTGTAGCCCTTTACAGGTTCATAGGCACATCTGAGCTATCAAGGGATTTTGTTACCCTTATTTCTTTATTACACATGAAGAAACTGAGGCTCAGATAGAATGCATCCCTTGCCCAACATCCCATGGGGTGAGGTGGCACCAGTGGGTGGGACCCCTGAGCCTTTAGCCCCAGCTCCAGTGCTCAGGCTCCTCACCCAAGCCTCTGTGATGACAGGCATTCCCCAATTCTGGCTCATCATCAAATGGACTTGGAGAACTGTTTTAAAAACCAGATTCCAGGGCGCCTGGGTGGCTCAGTGGGTTAGGTGTCCGACTCTTGATTTCAGCTTAGGTCATGCTCTCAGGGTCGTGAGATGGAGCCCACATCTGGCCCTGTGCTCATGGGGAATCTGCTTCTCTCCCTCTCCCTCTGCTGTTCTCCCCACTCGTGCTCTCTCTCTCAAATAAATAAATAAATAAATAAATCTTTATTAAAAAAAAAAACAACACAGTTTCCTGAGTATCATCCAAGGTCCACTGGATCCAAACCTTCCAGAGATACCTTTTATTTTTTAATTTTTCCCTAACTGGAATAATAAATACCCAACTCTAGATGAAGTTACCTTCGTGGGGTGGGGGTTGAGGGGAGAGGGAGATTGAACTGGGATGAGGTACCCACCAACTTCAGCTGTACTGGGAAAGTTTGGTATTTTAAGCTGGGTGAAATGTACAATGATATAGTTACATTGTCTCATACGTGTGAACTAAGGCACCATAAAAAGTTTAATGCTCCCCAATGACCCCGTAAGCAGCCAGGCATGGGATCCATTAGATGGATCCACTGGGGTCCTTTTCAACATTAAAATGACCTGACCTAAATCAGCTAGAATTTGGGGCAATTTCTGCAGATCCACGGAGATCTCTTGTTAGTAATTAGGCCCAGTTCCTGCTAGGTCTAGGAGTCACCATTGTTCCTAGAGCACCCGCCAGCCACTTCCCTGGACAGAGTCAAATGTTGAGGTGGGGATCCTGCCATGCCATTCATTCAACCAGTCCCAGTGAAGCCAGCCACTGTGAGGATTTCCAGGGTCATCAACTCCCTGGCTGCTGGAGCTCTCTGGTTTGGCCAAGCGTCAAGAAGAGCAGCTGCCAGGAGACCAGGACTCAGTGTGAGCGTGCTCCGAACCTGTCCTTAGGTAGTTCTGTTTTAATCAGCTGTTATCACATTTGATTAAATTGATGGCTGGTTTCACCACACAGACTCACAGACAGCTGTTCCCATGGGCTTAAAGCTCCCTGGCTTTAAACTGGGTGGGAGTTGCTTAAGCCTCGGGAGGCGCACACAAACAGGGAGCAAAGCCCAGGCAAGGCTCCGTTCTGAGTAATGATGAGGCAGGATGGGCTGGGCCGCCAAGCACTCACCAATCCCACGTCAGCCTGACCTGATTACTGTTTACAAGCACAGAAGCCAGGAGATTTGGGTAGAAATGAGAGTGCACATAATCCACATGTGGGGAAATCCCCCCACAGTCCTCCAAGCTTTACGAGATAGCTCAAGAATCGGCGTACTTAGGGACACGGTATACTCTTGTCATTGCCGATGCCAGTCGTCTCCCGAGTGCAGGTGAATGTGCCCCAGCATTCATGAGATAACCCAGGAATGTCGTGGTTTCCACGTATTAGACCTTCTATTGTTATTTTTTCATCTAAATTTAAAGTTTTTTCTATTTTCTTTGTATTCTGTAATATACCAATTTTATTATACAATAGTCATACTCATACACAATGTTACTGAGTTCTTATTCCATGCCAGGCAATTTTCTTTCTTTTTTTAAAAAGATTTGTTTATTTATTTGAGAGAGAGAGAGAGAAAGAGAGCACGTGCACAGACGGGTAGAGGGAGAGGGGAAAAAAGCAGACTCCCCACGGAGCACCAAGCCAACCCTATGTGGGACTCAATTTCAGAATCCCAAGATCATTACCTGAGCCAAAATCAAGAGTTGGACACTTGGGGTGCCTGGGTGACTCAGTGAGTTAAGCATCTGCTTTCCCTTTGAGTCATGATCCCAGGGACCTGAGATCGAGTTCCACATGGGGCTCCCTGTGGCAAGGAGCCTCTTCTCCCTCTCTTCCTCCCCCTGCTTGTGATTTCTCTCTCTCTCTGTCAAATGAAATGAAATGAAATGAAGAGTTGGACGCTTAACAGACTGAGCCACCCAGGCCCCCCATGCCAGGCTATATTCTAAGAACTGACCTACATGATTTCATTTAGCCTATACAACAGCCCTATGAGGTATTATTACTACTTCTACTTCACAGGCACAGACAAGTCCAGCGATCTTCCAACATTACCCAGCTGACATATGGCAGATCTGGGATTTAAACCCCACAGTCTGGCTCCAAAGTTTGCATTTATAACTACTACCTTATTCTGCCCTTATATACAAATATAGTGTACAAATTTTAAACAAACATATAGTGGGGTTGCATGCTCAAGGTTTTGTTTTGTTTTGTTTTTAACTGAAGAAGGTATTCAATCAAAACAAAAATAAAATGAACAAATAAAACCCACCTTTGAGGAAAGTTGGC
This sequence comes from Mellivora capensis, assembly GCA_004024625.1. Lineage (NCBI taxonomy): Eukaryota > Metazoa > Chordata > Mammalia > Carnivora > Mustelidae > Mellivora > Mellivora capensis. The sequence continues at coordinate 196,709 of PISX010000124.1, read as the reverse complement.
AAGTTCAGATGGAAAAGGAAACTGCTTCTGTGTGAGCCCCTGGGCACAGAGGGTAACTGTCAGCCCCTTCCAAGCCAGGGGAGCCGCCATGAGCTCACAGGCCAGCCTGTGGCTTCTAAGACCAATCACTTGCACGCCTTCACAACTTCTGTCACGTTTCCAAGCACTTTTGTCTAGTTCATCTTTTTCTTTAAATCATTTTTTAAACTTAAAAAATGACTTTTTGAGACAAATACTGCATGACCACTACAAAGGGAAAGCCGCCATTCCTGGCAGAGACACCAGTGCCTCACTGGTAAGTATTATAAAAGCTCTTGTTTTTATAAAGACAAGAAGAGCTAATATTGTTCAGTGTCAGGTGATTTGTGGTTTCACAGACTGTTCCAGCTGTTGGGACTCTACTGAGCGTACCACAGCCCCACTAGGCAGACATTCATATTGTCCCCATTCTACAAGTGGGGGACAGGGATTTGCAGCCATTTGTGCAAGCTGGCACAAGTACCGAGGCAGAGGTAGGGTTTGAACACACACCACACACATGGTGATGGCATCTATAGCACTTGGCAAACCAAGTGGAAGGCTGGGACAGAGGACCCTTCTACCCTCAGCTTAGTGAGGGAGTACCTGGAAACCTGAAACCTGGCCTCCATGGACTGGTTTAAAACTCTCTGGTTAAGTCAGGGAAGCTACTGCTGTCTCTTCCTCCAATAGTGGGGCAAAAAGGGGACCTTGACTCTCCTCTAACACCAGGACCAGCCTGGTACCATAAGAATGTTTCAATAAGAATGTTGGCCTGGGCCAGTTTTAGAAGGGGTCCTCCCAAGATGGCGGCCTTTAGCCTGCAAGACCCATGTGGTAAGAGGCAGTGGCTGGAACCACTGGAGGTAGAAACTGAGGCTGGGTAGGGAGCAGCAAGGCACAGAAGAAACACTTCCTATCACCCCAAGTTGTTGTGGGGCAGGCCTGGCACAGGAATCCTGGAGAACCCATAGGAAGTGCTCACAAAAGAAAGCCAGCTTCAAAAATCTCCCATGTCTGGAGAGCACAGGGTCAGATTATTCCAGCACCAGCCAAGTAAGACCTCTCCACCCCTTAGCTGCCTTCTCTTGGAAGAGGCAAGGTTTACAGGGAGAGAAGCTGGCCACCACTACTGCCTCCTTGGCCAGAGGCAGGAAGACAGGGAGAAATGCCAGTCTGCATCCTCATTCAGAGGACAGGGGAAGGAAAAGCCATCCCACAAGACATTTCTTAAGGGACTTTCATGATTGCATCCAAAGAGTCCTGCATGTTCTATTTCCAAGAATCTTTACTGAGCTGTATTCTTTGGGGTTAGGGGGAAGCAGCTTGGACACCATCCATGTGCCCAGGCTTGTGGGAACTACAGTATTTCCCAGTAAACTGAAAGTGTGTCTTCCTCTAGTCCCTCTATATTATGGTATTCCTGACATGAGCATGACTCAGAACACCACACGACAGATGGACTCAAAAGGCGCCCTAGGGACAATCAGCATATTAGAGATTCATTACCCAAGCTGAATTTCTTTCTTAATTTTTGGATTAAGTATTAATAGAATGTCTAATATTTCCTTCCTGGTTCCCAATATAACATCTGTGAACTCCATTTTGAAAATCCAGTGGGGAACTATTACAGGTTTTAAAGCAAGAGAGAAATGTGATAAAATCTGTGCTTTAGGAAGTTGAACTTGACCTTGTTGTGGCAGGAGAATAGGAGTAAGAAGGTACAGGAGGGTTTATGTGGGAGAGAAAGGGATCGTGGCTGAGATGAACAGGGTTTGCTAAATCCCTGAATCAGCTCTTGGCAGGGGTGGGGGAGGTGGTGGTTAGGAGGATGCTTGCTAACAGGCAGTCAGCCTTTCTAGGACATTCTAAATAATGATGACTGCCCCCACTCACAACAACATAGGACAGCCCACATCTATCAGTCAGAAAAAGGAGTGAGCCAAAGCAGGGAGGGGACCCAAGAAGGAAATGGAAGAGCAGGTCAAGCCAATCAAACAGAGCCCTGGATGAGTCCACCCTGGCACAGTCAGATGAGTTCCATAGGGCTCCCCCAAACTCTACTCCTCCTGTCAGGAGTAAATGCAAAAGGGGAAGAGAGTGGGCATGGCAGGACCAGACAGACAATCATGCCCAGCTCACCCTAGTTCACCCCCTGAGCCAAGAGCTGGTAATAAAGCACCCCAGGAAACTCAAATGCCAAAGAAGAAAGTGGTGTTTTGTCCCCCAAGAGCTCATGAGAAGACATATCACAAAATCAGGAGATTTGGGCAAAGTATTAAAATGTCACATCCTCAGTTTCTTCATCTGTAAAATGGGTAGGTCACTGCTACTTCAGAGCCTCAATTTGAAGGTCACATGAGATGACATAAATAAAAGTGTCCCACACAAGGTCTCACACACAGTAGATTCCCAAGGTTGTAAGTATTATTACCCAGTAGTTATAATACATAATATATCCAAAATCAATTATTTTCTCCTCATCTGACACTTGTCTTCACATTTTGCTTGTCTATTTATTCATCATGCAAAATTTTTAAATGTTTGTATACTCAAAGCTGTCAATTTTTTCCTCTGCAGTTTTGGGGTTTTATGTCTTGCTTTAAAAAATGCTTCCCAAATCTATATATCCATATTATGAAGTTATTCTTCTCTATTTTCTTCAAGTACTTTTTAGATCATGGGTGTGTATTTGTTTTAGAATGTGTTATAAAATAGAGATCTGACTTTATTTTTTCCATATAGAGTGCCAAGTGCCAACTGTCCCAATATCTTTAGTCAAAGAGCTCACACATTTCTCCCTGACCTCCGTTACATTTTATTTATATAGAGAGATCTCCATTCATGTCTAAATGCATTGCTGGATTCTTCATTCAGGTCCAATTGATCTATTTTATCATCCCTGTAAAAATACCACAGTATTATCATTACAATAATGTTGAAGAAGCTTTTGATTTATCTAGGACAATTTCTCCATCCCTCATTATTCTTCTTTTCTTTTTATTTACTAGAATTCTTATGCGTGTTCTCTGCTTGATGAATTTTAGAATCTATTGGGTTCCATGAAAAATTGCATTGGCTTTTTTATTGAGATGACAGTGAGTTTATATATTATTTATAGAAAACGGATTCATTTACAATATGGAATATCCCCAACCTGGAGCATAAGATGTCTATTTGTTCAAAAGTCCTTTTGTATACTTGTACGTTTCTTCAATTTCACTCCTTAGCTTTTTGTTTTGGTTTGGTTTGGACACTTTAATGCATGAGATTTTTTCATGACATTTTAATATTGTCTATTAGTTGTATATGGAAAAATCTATTAATATTTTAACTCTGATGTTAAATCTAGCAATCATATTAAACTCGTTAGTTTTAATAGACTTTTAAAATTTTATTACCTTGAATTCTCAGCAAATAATCATATCATTTGTAAATAATGACAGTTTTGTCTCTTCTCTTGAAATATTTACATTATTTTTTTCTGCTTTTGTTACAATGGAAGAAACTATCTTCTTCTGGCTGGATTTTAGAATGTTGAATAGATATGGTATTAGTGGGCATTCTTTTTTTTTTTTTTTTAGGATTTTATTTACTTATTTGACACAGAGAGAGAGAGATAAGCGAGAAAGGATAAGCAGGCGGAGTGGCAAAGAAGAGTGGTGAGAAGCAGACTCACCGCTGAGCAGGGAGCCTGATGCAGGACTTGATCCCAGGAACCAGGACCTGAGCCAAAGGCAGACATTTCACTGACTGAGCTACCCAGCCGTCCCAACTAGTGGGCATTCTTATCTTATTCCTGACTTTAACAGGAATGCTTGCAGTTTTCACTATTAATATGATGTTTGATACAGAATTTTGGAAGATATCCTTTCTAAAGTTAAGGTAAATTTTTTCATTTCCAAACTTGCAAAGATTTTTAACTAGGTATTGGTCTTAAATTTAATGCCCTTTTAGTCAGTTTCAATGAAGCATAATTGACATGCAGGAATTGTATCAATTTAAGTATGTAAGGTATAGCTATATATATTATAGCTATATTATAGCTATAATATAGCTATAATATATATATGTGTGTGTGTATATATATATATATAAACTTTAGTGAAATGATCACCGCAATCAAGCTAATTCACATATCCATCATCTCACATAGTTACCATTTTCTCTGTGTGTTGAGAACACTTAAGTTCTACCCTCTTAAGAAGCTTTAGTAACACAGTATTACAGCCACACAGTCCTGTTAACTATAGTTACCATGACATTCTTTAGATCTCCAGTGCTTATCCATCTTGTATAACTGAAACGCTATACTTTAGACATTAAATACTTTTCAACATTTATTCAGATAATCATGAATTTTTTTCTCCACAAATGTATTGCTGGAAAGGATTTCTTAATATATTTCCTGATATTGAACCATCCTTGAAGCTTTGGAATCAACTCTACTGGCTTTTTACTGATTCAGTTTGTTAATGTGATGTTCAGGATATTTTCATCTTGGCTCATCAATATATTGGTCTATAGTTTCTCTGTTTTTTTTTTCTTTTATGCTATCATCATCTCATTTCATTACATTATCAAGTAATACTAGCCAAGTCAAGTGAGTTGGGAAGTTTCCCATCATTTCCATACATAATGTTTGGAATAGCTTACAGGTTTTATATAACTTGATTCTAAAATACTCTAGACTTAGTATCTTTTTCTCAGGCTGAAGGGAGCAGGGTGGGGATGAGATAAATTTTCAAATTTTTTTTTAAAAAATTTCTTCTAGGATTATTCAGTTATTCAGGTTTTCCATTTTTTCACAAGTCAATTTTTTTGACCTTTCTGGAAAATCACCTACTTCACCTTAAAAAAAAAAACAACAACAACAAAGAAAAACCCAGCTTTATGGAAATAATATTCAAATACCATAAAATTCACACATTTCATGTGTAGCATTTAATGGTTTTTGAATATTCACAGAGTTGTGAAACCATCGCAACAATCAATTTTAGAACATTTCCATCATCCCCAAAAGAAATCCATACCCACTTGTAGTCACTTTCCATCTCCGCTCCATTTCCCCCACCACCAGCCGTAGGCAACCGACTATAAAAATAGTGTCACCCACAAATAGAAATCATTTTCATGTGATTCCTTTTCATGTGAATGCCTTTTATTTCATTTCCTTGTCTAACTGCCCTGGCTAGAACCTCCTGTACGATGTTGAATAGAAGTGGCAAGTGAGGACATCTTTGTCTTATTTCTGATCTTAGGGGGAAATCTTTCAGTCTTTCACTATTAAGTGTATTAGTTATGGATCCTTCATAGATGCCTTTTATCAGGTTGAGGAAGTTCCCTTTTATTCCTAGTTTTGAGTGTTTTTCTCATGACATGGTGTTGGATTTTGCCAAATGTTTTTTTCCACATCTATTGGGATGATCATGTGATTTTTTTTTATTCCAATAACAGTATATTATGTTGATTGCTTTTCACAAGTTCAGCTAGCACTGCACTCCTGGAATAAGTCTCAGGTGGTCGTGGTGTGTCATCCTTTTTGTATGTTGCTGGAATTCAGTTTGCAAGTGCGCTGTTGAGAATTTTTATATCTGTATCCGTCAGATACTGGTCTAGAGTTGTCTTCTTTCGTGATGTCTTTGTTTTTGGTATTGGGGTAATGCTGGCCTTATAGAATGAGTTGATAAGTTTCCTTCCTCTTCTATTTTTTGGAAGAGTTTGTGAAGAATTGGGATTAATTATTCCCTATATATCTAGTAAAGTTCATTAGTGAAATGACATAAACCTGGGCTTTCGTTTTGGGAAGTTTTTATATTACTAATTCAGTCTATTTACTCATTATGGGTGTATTCTGATTTTGTACTCTTGCATCAATTTCAGTATTTTGTGACTTTCTAAGAATTTGTTCATTTCACCCAAATTATCTGCTGTGTTGACATACAGTTTTCACCAATTCCTCTTGATTTTCATTTGTCAGGATTGAGTTTTTCAAATTATTCTCTCAGTTTTCTTTTTTTTTCTTTTTTTGCTCACTCAGTTTTCAAACTATTTTTTAATATTTTAAAATCCTTTTCACTGAGAAGATTTGTAAACTTTAATTCATTTTTATATTTGGAACCATTCCTGTCACCCTATTTCATGTTTTGCAATTTTTATGTTTTCTTATTGTTTCTTTTCTTTTTCTATTTATATTTTTCTTTTGGTTTGGATTGATCAGTTTTTATGACAACTTCCCCTCACCACACTTCTGGTTGGGAACTTACAAATCCTATATCTACCCTGTTAATGGCTAACCTTGAATTTTTAAATACCCAATTCTCCATAAATATCTAAAAATCGTTATTACTCCCTCTCACTTTGAATAGGATAGCAAATTTCACAGTTTCACACCCTTCCTCACCTCTGCCCACATTGTAATCACTTCCCTTCAGATCTAGATTGCTACTTCTTTTTTTTCTTTTTACATTATGCCTCTCATTTAGATTTAACACTAACTTTACACATTTCTTGGCTTGCTACTGGTCCTCATAACCTTCATCTTCTTGTTTCTTGTATTTATTTTTTATGTTACTGGAATATGAACAGTAAGTCTGTTCCCAGAGACTCTGAGGTTGCCAAGTTTTCTGTCCTTACATGTCGCAAAATATCTACTTTGCCTTCTTAAGTGAACTGAGTTCAACACTAGCAGTTCTCCCAGAAGACATCTTCTACCCTCTGAAGCTGTCTGGGCAGGAGGCTAAGAAGACAAATGGAAAGTCTCAGGAAGTAAAAGCAGGATTTGGCAATCTCACAGTGGTGACAACGCAAGTATAATATTCAAGACCTACTGAAAGAGAGAATCCCTGCTCAATACCCCAGATTCACAGCTGGGATCCCTGGAGAGATCTACCCTAACATTGGGGAGAAATAGAGCTATTTCTCAGAAGCTTGCCAAAACTGCAACCCAGCCCAAAGACCGCCCAGTCTCTGATCGTCTTAAGATAATCACCGCCCACTCCCCCTGACCCGCTAAGAAAAGGATAACTCTCTCTGGAGGAAGACAACATCATTTGTAGTCTCAACATTTTTTCATACAGTATGTTCATCATTCATTCAAAAATTACCAGACATGCTAAGAGACAAGTGCAAAAACTAAGAAGAGGAAAAAAAGTAGAAACAGACCCACAAATGAATGTTTTCTTTTTAAATAGCAAAAAGCAATGGCTAAAACAGATGAAGAGTGTTTCACCAGATAATCAGAATCTACAAAAAAAAAAAAAAAATCAGATCAAAACATGAGGACTGAAAAATACAGTAAGTGACCATTTAAAACTTGATAAGATGATTACATTAGATAAGATTACATTTAGATAAGATGAAGAGCAGAGTTAGACCCAGAAAGAATAGATCAGTGAATTTAAAGAAAACAGAAAATATCCAGACTAAAGACAAAGAGGAAAAAGGATGAAAAATACAGAAAACCGTGTAAGAGACAAATGAGACACAGTGAAAAGTGTCAGCATTTATGTAATTGGAGACACCAAAAGAGAGAAAAGGGCAGAAGCAATATATTTAAAGATAATAGACAAGAATTTTCTGATGAACCTGATGAAATATATTATAACTCAGATTCAAGAAGGTCACTAAATTCAATCATGGTGAAAACAGAAAAAACCACACAGAGGCAAATCACAGTCAAACTGCTGAAAATCAAAGAGAAAAAGAAAACTGGAAAGTAAAGAGGACCTTCAGTGCAACAACATTAGGACTCAGAAGTAATTTTCAACAGAAACAATAAAACTCAGAAGACAAGGTGCCGAAAGAAAATGACGGTCCACCTAGAATGGCATGCTCCGTGAAATTATTTTTCAAAACTAAACTAAAGTATCCTTCAACGACAAGCAAAACAGAGAATTCTTAGCCAGCAGAACTGCACTGAGGAAATCCTGAAGGGAATGTTCTTCTGCTAAAAGGAAAACTATTCCCAAGAGAAATGCACAAGTACAGAAAGGGAAGGAAAACTGACAGAAAGGGTAAATTTACATGAATATTGACTTACAAAACAATAATAAAAATGCATATGCCTTTGAGTCAGCAGTCCTGTTTCTAGAGATATCCATAGGTTGTACAGAGGCTCCACACCCAACCCGGATCCCTTGTCTGTTCTCTGTGCCCACCTCTATGCCAGGAGGGTGACGACTCTGGTCACCGGGGTCCCCTGCCAGCTGCCTTCTGTGGTTGGCTTTGGCTGGTGGGAGGCACTGGCAAGACACTGGAGGGCAGGAAGAGAGAGTGGTGGAAGTGTGCTTTCTCTGCTCCCTCTGTCCTTTGATGCTGTGTTTCTGGAAGTGTAGAGTACTCTCTGGAGGCTCCAAGGCCCCGTTTTTCCTCTTCAGGCCTGGGGGTGCTAATAGCTTCCTGCTGCTGTCAGTCCCTGGATGCCTCAGTATCCACTGATATTCCCTTTTTTTTTTTTTTTAAGATTTTATTTATTTATTTGAGAGAGTGCACACATGGGTGGGGGAGGGGCAGAGGGAGAGGGAGAAGCAGATTCCTCGCTGAGCAGGGAGCCCTAACATGGGGCTCCATCCTTGGACCCTGGAATCGTGACCTGAGCTAAATGCAGACGCTTAACTGACTGAGCCACCCAGGCGTCCCTCCACTGTTAATTCCCTTAACCCCGTCCACACCTCTGCCAAGAGTCCCTTTCATAAGTCTCTTAGTTCGAGCCTTCTTAGTTGCAGTGCTGTGTCCTTCCAGAACCCTGACTGACGCAGGTTCCAATTTCATTGATTTCATCGAAGCACTGTTTGTAATAAAAACACGGGAAACAGCTAATATCCAGTTGGGAAACAGGATACATAAATGACAGTTCTCATATAATAGAATACCATTTCACATTTTAAAAGAATAAAGTAGCTTACTAGGAACTCCTGGGGAGTGTTCTTCATGACTTACTAAGTGGGGGGAAAAAAAGCAAGGAAGGAGTTTGTATCATAAATTATCATTTATATAACACAAAGTGTTTATATGTGTGCGTAAATATGAGTATCTCTACAAGGATATACAACAAGGCGTCATTATTCATTGACTTTTTTGTTTGAATTTTTGTTTTGTCACGTGGGTGTATCACTTTCTCAAAAATCCTTTCAAACATTTTCTAAAGAACATTCTTTTTTTTAAATATTTTATTTATTTATTTGTCAGAGAGAGAGAGCGAGCACTGGCAGGCAGAGGCAGAGGGAGAAGCAGACTCCCCACTGAGCAAGGAGCCCGATGTGGGACTCGATCCCAGGACGCTGGGATCATGACCTGAGCCGAAGGCAGCCGCTCAACCAACTGAGCCACCCAGGCGCCTCTAAAGAACATTCTTCACTGGGGTGAAACCCCCTTCAAATCCTTTGTTGAAGCAGCTTCCTCTTTGCTTCTCGCCTGGTTTCACTCTTGAAAATACACCATCGGCCAAACCAAGCCTCTCACCGAAGTGCCCCTTCAGCCTCTGACCTGAGTGCCGCCGAGGCACTTGAATCAATCAAAGGAAGCAGAACACCCAGAGGAGGCAGATTTAATTGACCTTCGCCAGATTTCTTCGTCCATTCCCCTCGTTTTTCCTTTCTGAAGTACAATTGACCTACAACGTCATGTTTGTTTCAGGTGTACAACATGTAATTTTCCTCTTTATTGGTGGAGATAAGACCTGGAGATGGATAAAGGTTCTCAAGGGGACAGAAGGACAGGAACTGACTATTTACATTCCTCTATTTACCCAATCCTGCCCTGGAGTGAGTGTCACTTAACCTGTCACCAGATGTTTCTGGTTCGGGTAAGTTTCCCGTCACCTCTTAGTGTCAGTGAATGTCATTACACAGCAGACTAAGTTTCGTCCAAAACAGCCAAGGGGTTACCAAGCAGTGCCCCCTCCCCACAGGCAGTTGGCATGGCGACTAAAACTGATGGTTTCAGGGTGTCGTTATCCATGAAAAAAAAAAGGGCTGCTTCTCTAAGTGACATTTTTGTCGAACGTGGACTGTGGATCTCACAACTGATTACGTTTCACTCTTTGCCTCGGCTGATCAAGCAGCTCAAGCAGGCGTCAGGCTTCCCACTTTGAAAATGTTAGTGCTGGGGACACCTGCATATGCTTACTAACTCTCTGGGCTTTAGGAGTCTATTCAATTCTTTGTTCACTAGATCTAATTTCTCTCTGTTCTTTCTGAATCACTCTGTAGTGTATCTATTTTTAAAGCCACCTCAAATGCCTTTTAGAATGAAGTTAAGTTTAAGCCACACATGAAAATGGGAGCTCTCTGACCATATTGCCCAGTTCTGTCCCACAGTCAGCGGGAAGGACCTCAAGCTTATTTTATTTATTTATTTAAAATCAGTGAACATTTACTGAGCACTTACTGTATACCAGGCACTGTTCTGACACCAAGGCTGCAGTAAAGAATGAAACAAAAGCCCTGCCTTGTGGAACTTTCAGTCTAGGGGAAACAGATAATAAACACGAATATATACTTCTGTATTCTGCCCTGGTCTTTCCTGGGTGAACACAATACAGGTCAACAACTTGTCTCCCCGGGGCACTGGGTGGCTCAGTCAGTTAAGTATCTGCCTTCAGCTCAGGCCCTGATCTCAGGACCCTGGGATTGAGCCCCGCATCAGACTTCCTGCTCAGCTGGCAGTCTGCTTCTACCTCTCTGCTCATTCTCTCTGCCTCTGTCTCTCTCAAATAAATAAATAAAATCTTAAAAAACAACAACTCCTCTCCCCATGTCCTGCCTCTTGAAGTTAATTCCATCCTTTATGTTGAACCCAGAAGGGTTTGATTAGGTCAAACCCCTGATAAAGTTCATATTTTTCAGGTTAGCACTTAAGGTCCTATAAGGTCTGGCTCCAGCCGGCCTCCCTCTGAGTGCGCAGCTCCCCAAACAACCTTTCCTCCCCTTAGGATCCAATACAAGTATCACCTTCTCCAGGCAGCTTCCAGGCATGCCCCAAGCAGCATTAATCTGCCTTTCCTTTGAAGTCCTAGAAGCTTGTTCAGATAACTATTAAGCACAACAAACATCACCTAATGGTCAGTTATATAGATACATAAACACGCAATGTGCGTCTGTTATGTGCTTCTAGAAGGTCTTGCATATAGTGGGCACTCAAGAAATTGTGACTAGGTTAATCACTAAAAATTAATAACTTTGCAGGTCACACATATTATCTCCTTTCATCCTCACCTTAACCCTAGGAAATAGTAAAAGCAGTAATGTTTCCTTTTGCTGGCTAAGGAAACAAAGATGCAGATAGGCTAAGGGATTCATGGTAATAAATGCCACCCTTGGTCTAGAAATCTGACTCCACTCTTTGGACCTCACAGGCTGGCACCTCGTAAGCAAAAACAGTGCCAAGAGGCAGCAGCTGCAAACCACAGAAGAATTCCAAACATCGCACCAAATAACAACGTGAAGTTCAATGACACGAGGATGGTTCAAGTAGGCTGGTCTTAAAACGAACCAGCACAGGAGCAAAGAAGACTATTGTCGTGCACACATTGAAATCAGAGGTATGTTAGAAGCCTTTACCCATGGGGAGTAAGTTAGGACGAGAAACCCTTGGATCATTGTGTCACAGGGACAGGATCAAAGACCTGCCAATTGGAGGAATATGCCTGACTCACAGTAGGCAGAACAATTGTCATGGTTTGCCCAGGACTGCAGACTTTCAGGGCTGAAACAGAAGCCCCTCCCTCCCCCGCCACTCCCGCCACCCTAGGCAAACTGGGACAAGCTGGTCATCTACAAAGAAGATGGTTGTTTCTGGGGGGAAAAAATCATGTGTATCTTGAAAATGAGCTTTAGAATTCCTCCCTAAGGACTGCCTTCCGAACCAGTGGATGATCCCGGCAAGAAAAACAGCCTTGTTACTTTCGTGACACCTTGTCTTTGACCAAAAATGGCATGACTTCAGTGAAATCTAAACAACGTTCAGGTCTTTTCAAAACCTTTCCCTTTAAAGGAAAAGATTTTTCACCAATCAGGATATCTGAAAGAAGGTACCAAGAACTAGGAAGGCAATCCCCAAAAAGATGTTCCCAAGTGTTTGGAGCATCTCCAAGGATGCCAAGGTGGCCCTTCCACGTGGCTCTGTCAGTTGAATCCCTGCCTCTGGATTATTTGTTTATTAAAACAAACAAAAACTGTTTCATTAACTTATAGCCAACCCTCATAAATACTTAGTAGATACGAAAAGACATTTCAGTTTCATTTGATGATTAAAGCAATAAGCAAAGATGGCATCCTGTCAGAGGCTCAGTGACACCGGTATCCTATGTGTGCCACATTTTAATATGCACAAGCACCGTTTCTGGCTGAGAAAGAGCAAACGCCTCCTGTCCGGGACATCGGTAGGAAGAAGAGCTACAGCCAAATTCATTCATCATGACAGGTTTCCCGGACCTCAGTCAAAATCAATGGGTGGTGTGTCTTTACAAGGAAAGTAATCAAACTTGATTAAAGCCCCAAGTCCCAGGTCCGTGAAAATGTTTGAGGCACTCACACATCCGTCCACATGCTTGGCATTCACAGATCTTGCATTGCAAAGACTCTTGGATTTGGACAACACTTTCGGGTACTGAAACCTGTTAGCAATGCCAGGGAGCTGAAGTCTATGAATGCCTTTCACTTCCTAGAGGAGCCTTCATGCACTCAAATGCTAACTTGTCTCCCATGATATGCAGAAATCCACGTTTGGCATGGATTTGTAAACTCTAGGTAGAGGCACAGCAAGCCGAAGGAACAAACAGAAGGAAGCCCCTATGAGGAGCCTCCAAGTAGACAAGCCCTTATGATTCACCTTCCAATCGCCTTTTTTTTTTTTTGAAAGATTTTATTTATTTATTTGACAAAGAGAGAGAGAGCGCTCAGGAACACAAGCCCAGGGAGTGGGAGAGGGAAAGCAGGCTTCCTGCTGAGCAGGGGGCCTGATGTGGGGCTCGATCCCAGGACCCTGGGATCCTGACCTGAGCTGAAGGCAGACACTTAACAACTAGCCACCCAGGCTCCCCTCATCTTCCAATTCTAAGAATACCCATGTATTAAGTACTTACTGCATGCCAGGCATGAGTCTAAGAGTTTAACGTTTAATGTTTTATTTACTCTCCATAAACACCCAACAAAGGGGATGGGTTTTTAGACCCAGTTTGAGTGAGGAGAGAGCTGAGGCCTGCAGAGATGAGGCAGCAGGCCCAAGAGAAATGAATTCAAGGCCAGGCAGTGTGCAGAGCCCACAGGCTCAAACTCTGCCTGCAGAGGTCTGGCTCTCGGGGCGTGCACCTGCTTTTCCCTTTTCATCTCTCATCTCTGGAGTCTGGAGCTCCTCCTGCCCCACACTAATGGCTCCCCGGCTTTCCCCTGTTACGTCTCCCTGCTGGCATCCCCAGGCATCTTCAACTCAACACAGCCCACAGTGAACACATTGTCCTCACCTCCAGACCCTAGCCCCGCTTTGTCCCAGGCATCCAGTGGCGGACTGTGTAATTCCCCATCACCCGCCTTGAACCCTGCAGTGGTTGGCTGTCTTCTCTCCATTTCCAAGTGCTGCTCTGTCATGTGGACACTGCCTCAATCATGGCATCATTCACACATACCTCTCCTTCTGTCTGTATCCCCGCCCTCCTCGGCTGCCCTGGTCCATGCTCACGATGGCCTGCCACCATCTGCCCCAACCCTCGTGGGTCCTCACTCCAACTCAGCCTCCATGCCTTGGCCTGACTAATCTTTCCAAAAGGGACTCTGAAGGGCAAGAGCACGAAAACCAGTCTTGTGGTTGACAAAGTACCCCAACTCACCGGACTTCCATGGCCTGTGAGAGGTTCTCCATGGAAGTCTGGTGTCAGACTGAAGGCCACAGCTGCTGATGAAAGCCCAAACTCTTTCCTCAGTCAATCGTATCCTGCCTCCTGCTCCGAAAAATTCTGTTTTTCCATTGTGTATAGAATTAGAGAGAAACTCAAATTTCTCAGTCCAGGTCTTTCCATGGCTTGTCCCAGCCAACTTTTCCAGTGTCCCTTGCCTAACACCTGGTAGGGCAGGCAAGCCCCCAGGAAGTTAGGTTTTCTCTTTGTTTTTTTGCAATGCAAGTGCCTGATTTGAGCTCTGATTGCCAAGACATCCACTTCAAAGAGGCACCCACTTCAGAGATGGTCAGCCACAGGACTAGATAAAGAGCCAGGCCACCTCCCCACACTGAGGCGCCTTTGTTTTCAAGATCTTTGTGGATTTTGATAACGGAGTATTTGGGCCACTTGTTTTTGTTCTTCCCACACTTTATATTCCTGCTCTTATTTAAAGATTTTATTTATTTATTTGTCAGAGAGAAAGAGAGCACAAGCAGGGGGAGCAGCAGGCAGAGGGAGGAACAGGCTCCCCGTTGAGCAAGGAGCCCAATGCAGGACTCGGTCTCAGGACGCTAGGATCATGACCCGAGCCAAAGGCCAACGCTTAACCAACTGAGCCACCGAGCTATCCCTGCTCTAATGTTTTAAATTCACCAATAAGGAGTGAGCCTGAGAAACCCTAGGTCTGTACCCTCCACCCCAACAAAAGCAGAACTCCACCCAATCCTAACTATAACCACCATCCCTCACACTCCACTATGCTCAAACTGTCTGTCTGTCTCTCTTTCTCTCTCTCTCACACACACACACACCACCCCTGGGGACCTCACTATATGGCCCCAGGTATGCTGTGTAATTTCCAGGTCCTGTAAGCAACAAACCTTTTTTTTTTTTTTTTTTTTAAGCTTCTTGACAGTTTTTACAGGGCATCTGGGGATTATAGAGAGATCCTAGAGGGCTGCTCCAAAGAAAACACCTGTTATTGATCAGCTGAGCCTGGCACAGAACACGCCCCCAGCACTTGGAAGTAAAAAGGTTGGATAGAGGGAAGAGGTCAAAAAGACATTAAGTGGAAAAACTATTATTTTATCCCAAGGATATTATTTTATCCCAAGGACATTCTGAGCCAAAAATTCAGTCCTAGTCTTTCTCCTAGTGAAGAAATACAGCTTCAAGTCTATTCTGTCTGGCTCTTTAAGTAGGCTAAGAAAATGGATGTTTCATCTGTTTCTCTCATTCCCTTTGTTTTTTCTAGAATGATTCCTTAATCAGGCCATTAATGAGTCTCCACCTCATTCTTAACTTATGAGGAAATGCACAAAAGCCCTCCTAGAGGAGCCCTGCAGCCAAAGACTTCCTGCCTACTACACTGTTAGGCCAGGTACTTGGGAGCCCCAGAGCTGATGTAGTTCCCTCCAAGGTCAAGTGTGTGTTTCCAGCAATTTAGGCGAACAAAGCCGTGAGCCTCAGGGCATAGATTTCCAGGCAAGGTTATCTTTTCTCTTCATTATAGTGAAAAATTGTTCATTAACTTTTTAAATGGGGTAAATTCCTCTAAATCCCACTATTCCTAGCATATAAATTTCAAATGTTTGTTAAATGGGGGAATTACTGCCCTCCGTGCTCAGCCAAAGCCAGCTAGCTATCGCTCCTAGATCAGGCAGCATTGCCTTTAGGGTAATCTCCATTTTCCTTGGACAGTACCACAAAATCACCAGCTTAATAGCCCTTTCTAGACTTTTCCCTGGGCTTTTGGCACGACTTTCTCCAGGCATGATTTTTGTTATCATTGATCATAATAATGGCCACAGATCTCATTTAATTCCATAAGAACTCAAGGATAACTGTTCTATTTTATTTCTCAGAGAAAATGGAGGTGCACAGATGAGAGGCAGTCTGCCCCGAATTCCATAGCAGCTGAGTGCAAGTCCAGCTCCAAACCCTTTCTGCCCTGAGTGCCCTCTTTGAAGAGGTGTTTTCTTTTTAATCCCAAAGTCTTTAAGACGAAGTGCCCCCTATTCTCCTGAGGGAATGTCTTGTTTATCCCAACACCCAGGACAGAGTGTGTTAACTGATAAATTAGAATTCCCCATGATAATGTCTGAAATATCTTGAAGTCTGCCTGATTCAGAATGTGTCCTTGGAGTCTTAACTTCAACAATGTGGCAAATGCTTGAGTTGATTTCAGAGATGTGCTCTGGACTGAATTATGTCTCCCTACAATTCCCGTGTTGAAGTCCTAACCCTCCCCCTGCCCCATGTGGCTGTATTTGGAGTAAGGAAGTAATTAAGGCTAAATGAAGTTCTTGGGATGGGGCCCTGATCCGGTAGGATTAGTGCTCTCGTGAGAAGAGAGGTCAGAGAGCGCCAATCCCTCCTCTTCCCCTTCTGAACTGTGTGGCTTGAGCAAGTCAGTTCACTTTTCTGAGTCTCAGATTTTTTCACCTATCAGACAGGACTGAAAATGTCCATATCATACACATGGGGTACATCAGGAGATGGGTACAACATAGTGATTAGATAATAAATGCTAGTGGCTTGGAACTCAGTGGTGTGAGCATACTGGGTAGCCTCAGAGGATGTGAGCATTTCCATATCCCTTTTTAAAGAAAAAAAAGGTAGAGGCACCTGGGTGGCTCAGTTGGTTGAGTGTCTGACTCTTGGTTTCAGCTCACGTCATGATCTCAGGGTCCTGGGATCCAGCCCCATGCCGAGCTTCACGCTCAGCAGGGGGTCTGCTTCAAGATTCTCTCCCTCTGCTCCTCCCCCTGCTCTCTCTCTCACTCTCTCCAAAATAAATAAATATGTCTTAAAACAGAAAAAACAGAAGAGAAAAAAGGGTGAAGACAGAGTATAATAATAAGACTTATGTATATCTTGGGCACCTGGGTGGCTCAGTAGGTTAAGCCTCTGCCTTCGGCTCAGGTCATGATCTCAGGGTCCTGGGATCGAGCCCCTCATGGGGCTCTCTGCTCAGCGGGGAGCCTGCTTCCTCCTCTCTGCCTGCCTCTCTGCCTACTTGTGATTTCTGTCAAATAAATAAATAAAATCTTAAAAAAAAAAAAAAGACTTCTGTATATCTTGGGTCTGTTACTCACCAGATACCATGTGATTCATTCTATACCTTCTGCCTTATCACAATAGAATGTTTGATCGTCCAAAGCCAAAATCATCAGCACAAGAAAGTTCATATAATATTAGTCCTGAGATGGTCAAACATGAAAACACCAGTGCATACCAGGCTTCCCACACTCCCCAGAGCCCAGCCTTATCATGACATCTGGTTTGATAGTGTGCAAAACTGAGGAAAACCCCCCGCCCCTGGGGCCCTACCAGGTCACCCCTGCCAATAACAGTGTCCTCCCCACCACTGAGAAGGCAGGCAGGCTGACGACAGAAATGACATCCGGCTCTGAGCAACCCCAGGCTGGTTCTGGGCACTGATGGCAGGCTCAAGCAGGGAAAGAGGTGGAAAGGGAGGTCCTGGCGACTGGAAGGAGTGAATGTACAGGAAAGGAGCCCAAGGTGGGGGAGTGTTCTCTCAGCCTCTTGGAGATGGAAGTAATCCAAAAGAAACCAGCACCAATCAGGAACACGGGTCACTGCTACGGGCTGACTCGTGTCCCATCCAAAATTCCTTTCTCAAAGTCCTAGCCCCCAGCACTCCAGAATATGGCCATATCTGGAGATATTTGTGCCCATTTTATAAAGCCACGGAGTCTTTAAAGAGGTAACTAAATTAAAATGAAGTTATTCACATGTCCCTAAACCAATGTGGCTGGTGTCTTTATAAGAAGAGGAGATTTGTACATAGACACACACAGAAGGAAGAAGGTGTGAAGGCATGGGGAGAACACAACCATCTATGAGCCAAGGAGAGAGGTCTGGCCATCCGAAGGAATGAATCATGCTAACACCTTGATCTCAGTCTTCCAGACTCCAGAATATTTCTGTTGTTTGAGCCATCCAGGCCCTGGCACTTTTTATGACAACAGGAGCCAACGAATCCAGTCATTTCTTTGGAGGAGACTCAAGAGGCAGGGGACCTCTGAGCAGGTAACAGAGCCACCAAAGAACAAGAGGCTCAGATAACAGGGGGACAAATTGTCCGAGACCGGGCTTTGCGTTTATAAGACCCGTGTTCAGTGACAAACAACCCCCTCACCAATAAAGGACACCATCCCCAACCAGCCCTACCCAGAACTATCCACCAGCCCACACCCACTGGAGGTGTATGCCTGAGCTCACCTCCCACCTGTCACCTGCTCCGTGGCTGCCACCCGGTCCCCCTACCACCACTGTAAGCCCCACGGGGATGACTGCAATGATTCTTAACTGGCCTCCTGCTCCCACTCTTGCCCAGCAGCATACCCTGCCCCTGCCTATGCCCCGAGCAACACTTGGAATGAGCCTTTTGGGACCTACAACCCTCCATGGCTCTCATCCTGCTGAGAACAAACCCTGCGTCCTTCCTCTGATCTAAAAGACAACATGTGATCTGAGCTTCGCCCGTCACGTGTGCCCTTCTCTCGGCCATCCTGGCATGCGGCCACCTTCTCTGCTTCTTGAACATTATCATGTTCCCATCTCACGGCTTTTGTACTTCCTGTCCTGTCTGCACAGGAGGGAGCTGCCCGCTGATACCCTCCTGGCTTGACCATCTTACACCATCTGTCTCCCTCCTCGTCTGATACAAGGCGCTCACCCCTTGAATACTCGGAGATG
The DNA here is from genome assembly GCA_004024625.1 of Mellivora capensis. NCBI lineage: Eukaryota > Metazoa > Chordata > Mammalia > Carnivora > Mustelidae > Mellivora > Mellivora capensis. The sequence goes on along the minus strand of PISX010000124.1, from coordinate 178,093 downwards.
TTCACATGCTCGGGGGCTGTCCATTCTGCTGACACCACGGGATCCCAGGGCTCTAGCAATTGCTGAATAATTGCTGTTGTACACGTCCTCTGATTCGCCCCTGCAGGCCACTGTGAGCCGGGGATCCACCTGGCTCCCTCCCTGGCTGGACTCAGGTCTCTGCTCAGAAGCCCTTCCTGACCATCCTCGAAGCTCACCCTCTGCTTTTCATTGCTCTCCTCCACTACATAGCTTTCCTTCAGAGCACTTCTCACCATCTGTGGACGGTTTATCTATTATCTGTCACTTCCTCCTGGAAACAAGCTTTGAGGGCAGGGGTCTGAATGGCCAGGTCGGTGCAGGGCCCAGAGTTGCCATCCTACAGTGAGTGGGTTTCCCAAGGGTGCGTGGACATTCACTCACTGACCTAGAGACTGAAACAACCTCTGGTCAAAGTCCCCCCCCCCCCCGCCCCCGTGCAAACCCTAATGGACCTGAAGCTCTGGCCACAGCAGAAGTTATAAAACTCTAGGGACCAAATGTAATGGGTTGTTCAATGTGTGATTAATTGGGATTTTCTGGCAGGTGCTGGGGTGATTCTGATCGCTGGCCTGCATGCACTGGACCCCCAGATCCGACCTCGCCAAGAACATGCCTCGCTGCAGCCAGGCTTCCCAGCCAGCCGTGAACATGCCCCCAGCCCACCCACCATGACCCCTGACTTCTGAGCCCCGGCCACGGCTCACTGAGCAACTCCCACGTGCCCACCGGGTGCAAAGGGCTGGACACGTGAGTTGCCCAGAACCTGTCTCACAACACAAGAGGTGTTGTTTCCCTATATTTTTAGATGGAGAAGCTAAGCCTCAGAGAGGGGGAGTCAAGCACCCAAGGTCACGAAGCTAATAAGTGTCCTTGAATCCTGGCACCTGACTCTGAGCCCACTGCTGTGTCCAGTGCTCTCCCACCTCTGACCAGTGTGCCCTAACTGCAGGAACTTTCCATCTGCTCTACTCCTCAGCCACAGTGGGCACCCAGGCATCTTCCAGTGTTTGTGGGTCTCTCGTCTCCCCAGCTGTACCCAGCTTCTTGACCTCACGACCCTTGCCTTCTGTCTCCATGCACTCAGCATCCAGCAAAGGCTCTGTCTTTGGGGATGGGGGAGGGAGGAGGGTCGCAAATCTCTGTTCACCCACAGACCCATGGCCCTGTTGTCATTAGGGAAGGGGTGCTGATCTCTTCACAAGCCATGACCCAAGTCACTGAACAGCCCAACAAAAATCACATGACTCCAGTAGGCCATCAGTTCCCCGTGGGCAAGGGATTTTGTCTGCCTCATTTCCTGTCTCATCCCAAGCCCCCAGAAAAACACCTGTAAACATTTCAGCACTGACAGCACGTGGCCGATGGTCAGTCAACAAGAATGGGTAATGCCTGTCTCCCTCCCTCTACTGTGAGTTTCCCACAGAACAGACCAAGCTGGTTCCTCTTTGTATCCCCAAACTCTAGCATTTGTTCCTTATTCACTCAACAAATATTTATGATATGCACCATTCCAGGCATAAAAGATACAGCAAGAAAATAAAAAAGGCCCAAATCCCCCTGCCTTCAAGTTTTCCTGGAGGAGTCCTGTGTGCCTGGAACCATCCTAGGCCCTGGGAACATGCCTTGGAATGAGGCGAAGAGGTCCCAGCTCTCAGGAGCTTTGTGACAGAGGGATAAAAGACAATAAGCATGCAACCAGATACATAAATGAAACCATTACTGACTGGGAGAACAGCTATCCCAGCGTCTGGCAGGGCTCAGTTGGCGTGCGAAAAGGAGAGGTAGGGGATGGCTGCTCAAACACACTCGGGAAAGAAGAAGGTCACAGCTCGAAGGCCAGCTGTGCCATTCACCAGCTGAGTGGCCTTGTGTGGTCTCGTTGGCTCTCCAGGACCAGGTCGCTTTGCTGCTGCCCTTACTGTGTGGGGTGGCTAAGCTAAGCAAGGAAGATGAGCACGGGAGGGAGGCTGAGAGAGAGGAAACAGGCAAGCCAGTCCCTACACCAGGTGAAGGGGAAGCCGAGCTGACAGTGGTTACTTATGACCCATACTCACGTCCCCTCCTGGGGCTGACACCAGTCAAAGGCGACAGCTCTTCAATACCCAACCCCAACCCAGGCTTCATGAAACACCTGGGACTGCTCTTGCAGGAATTTTTCCTCCAACATTCAGATGCCAATGAACATTAATGTTTGGCTGAAAACATCTATCCAAGCCCTTCCTGTCCCAGATTCAACTGAGATTGAGCAACCCAGTGTCTCCCTGGATCGGCCGAATGTACACAGAGCCCACTCCATGCTCACCAAATGCAGAACAACTCAAAGAACAGGGAAGACCTTGCCGGGTGGGGGGAATCAGTCTTAGAATCAGATCAAATCTGTATCTGCTCACTCATTCATACAACAAATATTTATCCAACCTCGAGGTAGCAGCTGTTGTTGGACTAGAGTGCAAAAATGGCACCGGTCGCCATGTTTCTACAGGGGCCAGTTACTGTCCTAGAAAGTCCTTATGGATGCCCCCACCATCACCACTTCCCCATCTGCCTATCTCCCTTCATCTGCTGAATTTCATCCCTCAAGGCTAAGTTCAGGTACATCTTTGGCCACCCTTCCTGGTCCAGATGCTCCTCTGCTATGCTCCCACGTGACCCCACCCTGGGATCAGCTCTGTCCTGGGCTTGGCCCTGCTGTGTGGTAACCACCTGCCTGCTGGCTCTCCAGTCTCCCTAGAGTGTGACCTTCTTGAGGTCTTGAACTGTAGTTGAAACTTGGTAAATATGTGCTGAATGGGTATATCCAACTCATGTTCTCCACCACAGATTCAAAAAAGCGTTATGTCTGAAAAATTGGTCCATAATATATAGAAAGGAGCCCCTGCTATCTGTCCTGAAGATATCCAGCCAAAAAAATGCTTCTGAAGGCAGTGTATATAAAATACCCCAGAGCACTGAGCAGGAACTGAGTAAACAGTTCTGTTACAGTATCGTTGCTGTTATCTTCTTGATGATGTTAATAATGATTATGAGAGAAGATATTTAAATTTGGCTGGAGGAAAGGACTGGAGGTCAGAAGACCATGACTTCCAACTGTGACTTTCAAACTGGTGTTGTGACCTTGGACAAATCCTGCTGATTCCAGCAGCATCATCACCTGTAAATTGGGAGTAGAAGTCCTTTCCTAGTCCCTCTGAATTTGTGACAGATGACACAGTCTAAGCCTATAACCCTCATCCTACCCCCGTTGTGGGCCCAAACACTGATTGAACTCCATTTTGAGCCAGGTCAAGAGGAGGTCCCAAATCTCAGGGTCTGCAAAGCCATCCACAGTGACATCCTGTTCCTTTCCTAGTTTGTGCTGTCCAGACCCTTGTGTTCCTACCATGCATTTCCCGAGGCACACGGCTAAGGACGGTCCTACCTGAAAGCAAGCCAGAAAATGTCACCACCAAAGAAATGCTTGCATAGTTGTTGGACACCCTTTGAAGAACCCCAAACTGGGTCACGATGAAGAGCTATACTTGTGACCCAGCCAGCCAGCACAATGCACACAGCATAGTCAAGGCTGTCACCTGCTGGAGAACAATGACCAGAGCCTTTGGGGACACCATGGCCAACTACAGGGCAAGTAGTGATAATGACACCTATCATTCTGCAACCCACATTTTCTGGGACATTCAGAACAATGCTCCCAGAGCCTGGTTTTATCCCACTCTGCCCTTCCCAACCCCCAGAAACTTGGGACACAGATGAAGGGTCTGAGACATTTAGGGACATTTGGGAGTTATTTTGGTGGATACCAGTAAAGACATCATGGTTCTATTGGGGGAATCCATGGATCCACATGACCCTCTGGACCTCTCTGGCCAGGTCCTCAGAGGAGCTCTAAAGCTGGGCCAGAAGAAGAAGGGAAAATGGAGAAGAAACAGGAGAGCTTTGGAGGTTCAGGGCCTCCATAGTAAACTAGAGACCAAGCTGACCTCCTCTCCCTTCTGAACTTGGAACTAAACCTCTCTAAAGAACCTAAATGACCTCTCTACAGACCATCCTGCAGGGGCATGATGTCACCTGTTCCAGGAAGCCCTCCCTGACCTGGTTGCATAAGTCTGGCCAGTTTTGGCATTGGCCATTGGAGCCCATACCACCTGTGCTTATCACTGCACTCATGTCACAGAATACTAATTGTCTGTTTGCATGTGAACTCTAGGGCGTAAGAATAAAGATAGAGTGATTAAGACACAGAGTCAAGCTGGAAAAATGGCCTGGGGCATATCAGGCAGAGTTGAAGAGCCATGCACAAGTGAAAAACAGAAGTTGTAAGTGGAACTCTACTTATTGAAAGGTGAGACCATCCCCCCTCATGCTCCCACGTACCCTCAGCTTCCAGAACAGTGGCAGCCAGGCTTGCGTGCCCCACACTAAAGTCTGGTGGGGGTGCTTTACTGGAGAGATCAAGCTCAGAAACCAGCCTAGGATAAAAGACCCACAGGTGCTGCATTTGGAGGTTTGACAAGGAAAACCCTGGCCCTTGCTCAGTTGTCCCACTGTGATTCCCACTGGTCATCCCAGTCCTCCCTTCAGTTTGTTAGAGTCTTGTTCTTGAAGATGGAGGGGCACTCAATGTGCAGCAGACATCTGAGGAAGTCTTCCCACAAGAAAGACAGACAGGGACGCTTGCTTGGCTCAGTCAGTTGAGTGTCATTTCAAGGTCCTGGGATCGAGGCCCAGATAGGATCCCTGCTCAGCAAGGAGTCTGCTTCTCCCTTTCCCTCTGTCAGCCACCTCCCCCACTTGTGCTTTCTCTCTCACACTCTCTCTCTGTCTCAAATAAATAAATAAAATCTTAAAAAAAAAAAAAGTCAGAGACAAAACCAACACCAAGAAGAAACTCACAGAGAGTAGAGCAACTCAGGGAACAGAAGAAAACTTTGGAAAGCCCACAAAACTTCAAAGGCAAAAGAGAACAGATTGTCCCCATGGAAAAAGAACAAGATGCTTGAAAAAGAGATACTCTGAAAACAGAAAAGGCACTTGGAAATAAAAGTTATAGTAATTGAGTATATATGCATATATATTCAACAGAAGAAAATATAGAGAAAATAGAAAGGAGAAAATTATCAAAGAAAGAAGATTTTCCCCAAATTGAAGAACAATATTTTCCAGATTTAAAGGGCTTATCCAGTACCTAGAACAGTGGAAAAAAAAAAGTGCCCCATAGAAAAGTGACAGAGGTGTTAGGTAACACTACAGGGGTAATCATACTGTCATATATAAATGTATCAAATCAACAGGTTGTACACCTCAAAGTCACACAATGCAATAGTCAATTACATTTCAATACAAAAATAAATAAAAATTTAAAGTGCGGGACGCCTGGGTGGCTCAGTTGGTTAAGCAGCTGCCTTCGGCTCAGGTCATGATCCCAGCATCCTGGGATCGAGTCCCGCATTGGGCTCCTTGCTCCGCGGGGAGCCTGCTTCTCCCTCTGCCTCTGCCTGCCACTCTGTCTGCCTGTGCTCGTGCTCACTCTCTCTCTCTCACAAATAAATAAATAAAATCTTTAAAAAAAAATTTTAAGTGCCATATAAAGGCCTTCATCATGAAATTTCAGGAAAAAAAAAGGGTTAAAAAGAAAATCCTTAAAACATCCCAATTGGGAATCGGAAATGTGTGGAACTTCAAAGTGGAAGCTAGAATATAATGGGCAAAGCCTTCACATTTCTTATGGGAATGATTTTTATCCTAGATCCTACATCCAGTCAAACCATCAAAAACACGTGAGGATAGATGACAGTTTCCGACATGCATGTTGCGGTCCCTTTCTCGCACTCCCTGGGCTCTCCTCTCCTCCTTAACGGGCTGAACCAGCTGCTTTCTGCCATCCATGCTCAATGGGGGCCAGATCACCCCCACATGGGCAAAAGTTGATTCTTGGGTGGCATGAAAAAATCATATACTTTTTAGTGTAAAGCACAACAATATGTACTATACATAAATCAATATATAGTCTCTCTGGGGTATGAAAATTATAGGGGCAAAATATGTCCCCTTGGAAGATGAAAATAGAAAAAAAGTTGAGAAATACTGGGTTAGTCATTGGAAGGCACTGGCAAGAGACTGAGGACCAAAGCTGTTGGAGAGGAATGCCTCTCTCCTCTCTGAGGCCACGTCCTCAGCAGTGGCCACATCTCTGCCTTAAATCCAGCAACTTCCAGCTTAGGCTGGTGTGACCCCGCCCCTGTGCTCCAGTTACACCAACGTCCGTTCATCCCTTCAGACTGGGGATGACAGCAGCATCCTATTGTTGCTAAACCTTGGAGTTGGGGTGGGGGCTCCCCATCCTATCTGGCTTCTTAGTTCTTCCATCCCACAAAACCATTCCCTTGACTCAATCCCCTCTGTTGACTACAAAAGGGAAACATAGCAGCCCCCTTTGGCCTCATAAGCTATGTATTTTACATGGCTGTGAAAAGCATTGTTGTACTTTAATTAAAAGATTTAAAACTTCCAAAAGGAATAGTGGTTCATTTTCTAAAATAAAATGAGTAATAGCTGGCCCAAGACAAAAAGGGTGGGAGGCAGGGGGAGAGAAGACGAAGAACAAGCCTTGTTTTCAGTGATGAGCACAGAAACAATGAGGTACTTCCCCAGCTGTTGAGGAGCTCAACACAGGGTCTATAGAACACACAGCACGTCCTAACAGAAGCATCCTGGATGAGATGAGAGGGTGCAGGTGGACCAGAGGGACTGGCAATATAGGCCAGTGACTGTGGGGCCCCAGTGTGCCCCTCACAGGTCAGGGCTAATGATCAAGAGTCTTTCCATTCAATCAGCGTCCCCACAGACGCACGGGGAGATTCCCACCCAGGACATCTTCTCCCACTTCTGGGTCTTCCCCCATGGATGAGCCAAAGTCGTTAAAAGAATTTGAAGAGTTTGTATTTTTTTGTTTAAATCAATGAAAAGAAGGGTCCCCTCTCCTTTTCACGCATCAGGAAAGCACAAAGTTCTCCAGGACAAGTTAAGCTTACCCTTCATTGCTGAACCCATGTCCTCCACTAGGGATTTTTTTTTTTTTTTAAGCACAAAAGATCCCTCCAAAATCTATTCTTTTTTTTTTTTAAGATTTTATTTATTTATTTGACAGACAGAGATCAGAAGTAGGCAGAGAGGCAGAGAGAGAGAGAGAATGGAGGAGGAAGCAGGCTCCCCACCAAGCAGAGAGTCCAATGCGGGACTCGATCCCAGGACCCTGAGATCATGACCTGAGCCGAAGGCAGAGACTTAACCCAATGAGCCACCCAGGTGCCCTCTATTCTTATTTGTATAGTCAGTGAGGAGATTCACATGGGCTCCATTCTTTCCCAGCTTCTGCTACCCAAAGTGGTAAAAGTGGACATCAGGTGAAAAGCAAGTATAAGGCAGTCAGCTGTGTGTTCCACCCAGCCCAAGGGCTCACCTTCTTGTTCAAGAAAGCTAGGAAGGGGGACGCCTGGGTGGCTCAGTTGGTTAAGCAACTGCCTTCGGCTCAGGTCATGATCCCAGCGTCCTGGGATCGAGTCCCGCATTGGGCTCCTTGCTTGGCAGGGAGCCTGCTTCTCCCTCTGCCTCTGCCTGCCACTCTGTCTGCCTGTGCTCGCTCCCTCTCTCTCTGACAAATAAGTAAATAAAATATTAAAAAAAAAAAAAAAAGAAAGAAAGCTAGGAAGGAAGAAAGAAAAAGAACCAGAGGAGCAAGGGAAGAAATGACACAGACATAGATGGTCTTGGAAACAGACCTGGTGACTGATCATCTTTCTCTTCTTTCTTTTTATTTGTATTCATTTATTTGCTTATTTGTGTTTTCTAATATGGTACAGCATAGAGAGAAAAAACTAGAGTTTTTCTTGTTTTGTTTAATGTCAGAAACTAAAGTGGGCATGGAAGTAGCAAGGAAGACACAAAGGAAACACACAGAAATGTTAACATTGCAACTCATTGGTGAGCCTGAGGGCAATCACTCTTATTTTTCTCATTTATCTTTCCACCCTTTTTACTAGGACCATTCTTGGCCTTGGTAATAACAACAAAAATCCCTGTACACAAAACAAAAACAACAATAAAGATTTTGTCTTGTGTCTGAAAAAGAAAAAGACTATAACTACTCTAAACTATAAACAGTGTTTGGAGGTTTTTTTCTGAATGATAAGACTTGGGGCACATTTTTCCTTTTTGTTTATCTCTGATTTGCAAATGGCAACAAAGAAAAGATATCACTTGCGTAAGAAGGAGTATCAAAGCGGTTATGTGTCATGCCTTCCCTCGACAGATGCCATCACCCCCGGGATACCCCAAGAGGGTCCCCAAACTGTAGTAGGGACAGACACCACAGAGACTGCTTCAGTCCCTTTCTCTCCTCTCTTTCCTTTTCTCAGGGAGAAAGGAACAATAGCATGACTTCTGAGGAGGACCTCAGCTTTGCTCGAGCTTGGGTTTGGAATCTCACTGCAGAGAATTTTCTTCCATAAGTTTCTTAAGCTCGAATCAACACATTTATTTTCCCAAGAGGTTATAGGTCTTTGAGGGAAGGAAGTATTTCTTAGTCATTTTTATATCCCTCCCAGTGTCTATTAAATTACCTATAACAGGGAGCTGGTGCTTTATCACTCACTCAACAAACTTTTATTGGGGGATCCATGGAGCATCATCAACTCAATGAGGTCCCAAGAGACAGACTAGGGCATGGGCTTTGCCCAGCAGGTCCCCCACTTCTCCCATCTGTGTGGAGGACAAAGTGTCCACAGTAGTTACACCCCAAATTGACAAGGATTAGGGTGCACCAGACTCAGCAGGGTCAGATGTTGAAATGTTTAATGTTGCAGGGCACTGGGTGTCTGGGAAGCTATATCCATTCATGTGTTTATGAAGTCCTGAGAATCCCTGGATTCATGGCTATCTGTTCCGCTGACTTGCTTCAACCTAACTCCAGCTTCCAAAGCCAGGGGCTCAGCCCCACTCTATACTGAACTCTCCTCATCCACTCTCCCCTGGGCTGTGGGGTCACCCATTGTCAAGGACACTAATCAGATGGATTGGAATATCCTCCTTCACCCGACAGGACGCTGGGCTCTGTCCCTCAGGGAAGGCTGATGGGATTCCGGTAGAACAAACAAAAAGTTCCAATAGCACATTTGTTGATATGAGGGAGTCTGATCGAAATCCTCAACAAAGTTCCTCAGAATCACATTACTCCTGCCATGGGCAACGTGAAAACCCCAGGACAATGTTCCTGAGGAGCAGAGTGCCTCTTGCGTGGGTCATCTCATCCTCTACCCGTTCAACACCTAGACTGATTGCCTACCATTGGCCAAGTCCTACCAGCTCTAGGGACACACAGAAAAGGAGCTACGGTCTGGCGGGAAGAGAGAAGTGCAAGCAATCCTGTAATAGGAAAACCCACGGAAAGCAGCGTGTGTGGACCTGGAGGCCAGGGAAGGGGAAGACATCGGGCAGCGGAGTCCGTGTATGTCAGAGATAAGGACAGGTGGGAGACTGATGACCGGGGAGACCATGGGGGCTGGAAAGAGGAATAAAGAAGTGAGGCTTAGCAGGAGTCAGGAGCCAGACCGAGATGAACCCTGTATACCACAAGAAAGAGATTGTGCCAGGTCCCTAACTGCTGGAGCCATGGAAGAATACTGAGCAAGGAAGTGACACATCTAAAGTGGGAGAGAAAGTCAAGGAAAAAGTCAAGGAAAAGTAGTCTTAGAATGGTCTAAAAAAAGAAGTTTAAAAATTCCTAAGCATCAGACTTGGAAACTTGGAGGTGATTTGGGTCATTCTGGCATCTGTTGGGGAGGACGGAGCATCTGGAGAAGGGACAGACACTGGCAGGGAGAAAGGTAAAGGGGGAGTTTACTACCAGAGGCCAGGTGAACGGGGCCAGGGATGAGCCAGGGCTGGGGAAGCAGCGACAAAGGAAGGGGGTAGATGGGAGATCGAGGGGACAGAATTGACAAGATTTGGTAACTGATTGCAAGGGGGGAGGGACAAGGTACAGTCAGAATGGAGAAGTGAGCCCTGGATCTGGTCACGCAGAGATCACTGGGATGCTTGACAAGACTAGTTTCTAGGCAATGGTGGGAACAAAGGAGAGTTTGAGGTCAGTTCAAAAGAGAAGGAGAGGACAGGAAGTGCAGACAGTTGTTTCGTTTCATGGGGGGACAGAGACAGAGGGCAGCAGCTGAAGGCTCCTGTCAGTCAGAGGAGGAGCTTTTATTGAAAGCTGGGGGTGTTCTAGCCTCTTCTGAAGAAATCAGAAGAGGAAGGGAACCTAAGAGTGTAGGAACGAGGAGACCCCGGCGGGGTGAGGGCTAGTAGGACTGGTCCAGAAAGAGCATGGAGGGGTCATCCATTGCCATAAGAGGGGAGGCAGGGAGGTCATGTGTCAACAGAGGCTGGTAAGTGCATTTTCCTGCTTGACTTACTTCACTTAGCACAATCCCCTCCAGTTCCATCCATGTCAATAGGTGGAACATAAGGAATAACATGGAGGACTGCAGGGGAAGGGAGGGAAATTGGAAGGGGAGGGGAACCAGAGAGGGAGATGAAGCATGAGAGACCATGAGAGACCCCAGGAAACAAAATGAGGGTTTCAGAGAGGAGCGGGTAATGGGGTGATGGGTATTAAGGAGGGCACGTGCTGTGATGAGCCCTGGGTGTTACATGTAACTAATGAATCATTGAACACTGCATCAAAAACGAATGATGGAAAAGCCTCCAGGTTTTTGTACACGCTGTTCCCTCTGCCCAGAAAGCCCTTCCTCCTCTTCTTCACCTGGACACCCCCAACTCGTTCTTCAGAACTAAGCTGAAGTTCTGAAGTTCTGAAGTCCCTCCTCCAGGAAGCCTTCTGGCTCCCACCCAGGCCATGCTGGGTGCTTCCCCAGCTAACTGAACATAATTTTCAGTGGCTAACTGAACATAATTTTTAAAAGAGCATCTTTCCTGTTGATTTATATTTTCTCAATGAAATAAAAAGCCGAATGGGGGGGGGCGCCTGGGTGGCTCAGTGGGTTAAAGCCTCTGCCTTCGGCTCGGGTCGTGATCCCAGGGTCCTGGGATCGAGCCCCGCATCGGGCTCTCTGCTCAGCAGGGAGCCTGCTCTCTCTCTGCCTGCCTCTCTGCCTACTTGTGATCTCTGTCTGTCCAATAAATAAATAAAATCTTTAAAAAAAAAAAAAAGGCCGAATGGGGGAGCTAAGGATGAGCATGGGGAGGAAGCTTGGAGGGTCTGGGGGGGAGGAGAAGGAGTGTTATTGCCCTCTGAGAGAACAAGAGAGGACACTGAGCTTTGGGAAAGAAAATGGTAATCCAGGTGCCCTCAGCCCCCCAGGAGAGCATGCAAGGGTGACCAAATGACTAAGACAAGGAGAGGGCAAGTGTGAGCCCTGGGAGAGTTAAAGGGCCCCAATGGGACTAAACCCCCCTCCCCGCCGGAAGCATAGAGAGTATCAGCCACTCTGGGTGGGGTACAGAGAGCTGCCGCGGAAATGGGGCCTTCAAGCCTGAGCCTGGTTTCTATTTGGGTGAAGGGATGGAGTGTGTCAATAATTGGGGCACCATGGAAAACATTGGGAATGAGGTCAGTAGTTACAAAAAAGCCATTGAGAAGTTACTTTCCAGTTTATAAAAGTGGACACTTTTCTTCGCAGCTTTGCAAACAAAGCCAATATAGTTTTGTGTAATTAGTGATACAAGTGAACAAATGATATCACAGAGATGGATCCTGGGTCACTTTGGGTCATCCAACATCCTTTTCCCTCCTCAAGGTGACTGTGACTAAGAGCTCATCCTCGAAATAAACCACAGAGCTCTGATGGCTGCTTTCCCAGGAAGACCAAGGTGTGGTTACTTCACTGTTCCTGGAAGACAGACTGCCATTGAGGTGCCCATCGGCCTGCCCTGACATACATACACACACACACACACACACACACACACACACACACCCGGCACCAACAGTCCCTGCAGAGAAAGAACTCATCCAGACCCAGGAGCCCAGCTCACTGACCTCGTCCCTCCCTGGAAGGCAAATGGGGTGTTTTCAGCCACAGAAATGTATGTGCATCCGTGAGTCACAGGACAGGTGATCTTACATCACTCCCTCGGGCATCAAGGTGGGGTTCACTTTCTCATCCACTTCTGATTTTACATGCCCAACCCCTGCCCTCTGTCTCCACTTTAGAAGAGGCCTTTTCAGTGCCTAAATCTCATTTGTGGAGCTCATGGGTGGCCTCAGTCGGTTGAGGGTGTGACTCTTGGTTTCAGCACAGGTCATGGTCTCGGGGTCATGGGATGGAGCCCTGCATTGGGCTCCACGCTCAGCATGGAACCTGCTGCTGATTCTCTCTCCCTCCCCACTCTCTCTCCCTCTCTCTCTCTAAAACAAATAAATCTTTAAAAAACTCTCCTTTGTCTCCACTACCCTTGCTCCAGCCCCACACTCATGTCTCTGCTGTGGATGCCATGTGCATGACACAGCCTCTCCCTGGCCAAGCCCCAGCAGAAAAGACACACACATCATCCCGGGAGAAGCAATCATTCCTTCCCAGGCTGCAGGATGGGCACCAGATTCCCGGTTTCATCAGCAACACGCAGGTGTCCTCTTCACTGCCTGGCTAGTTGATGAGAGCCAAGAAGAGCATTAGCCATGGTTCACGATCTTGTGAGAGGCTTTGGCAAGAAGAATGGCCATCAGCTGATTGTCTGCTCCCGACACTTGGACCAGGCTCCAGGGCGGCTGCCAGGTGAGAGGCAGAAAGTGACCCAATGTGGTAGAGGACTCCGAGGAGTCAGAAGGAGTCAGAATGCACAAGTCTGTCCTCCAGACCTCAGGAACACTGGGGCTCAGGCATCAGTGGATTTGAATTTGAACCCTGACTGCACCAGGATGATTTTGAGCAATGACTCAACTCAGTTGGACACCTGGGTCCTGGCCTCCCAGATGGACCCGCCAGCCTTTCTCTCCTCCTCCCCACTCAGGGCGCTTGTGGGGATCCCATTGCTAAGGCAAAGCAAGACTCAGACACCAGGAGCAAGGCTTGGTAAATGTCCCGTCCTTCCCTGGTGAGGTTTGTATTTATGGGACTCTGAATGTCGCTGATGGAATTCCAGGCCCCGCTGAGCTGGAAATGGGTCTGATATAAATGAAGGCATCCCCTTGGAATGTAGGAAAGAAATAAGACCATGCAAAGAACAGCTCTCCGGACCCATCGGGGATCCGCCAGCAGGCCAACATGGCCCTAAGGACCTGCGCGGGGCTTCTCTCAGGACTCCAACCTCATCCCACCTCCCATGCACTAACTGGCTGGGCTCTCCCAAAGGTCAGTACTCTTTCTGCCTCCAGGTCTTTGGACACACTGTTCCCTCTGCCCAGAAAGCCCTTCCTCCTCTTCTTCACCTGGACATCCCCAACTCATTCTTCAGAACTAAGCTGAGGGGCTGTCCCTCCTCCAGGAAGCCTTCTGGCTCCCACCCAGGCCATGCTGGGTGCTTCGCCGGGCACACAGGACTATCTTCTTGCTTGTCCATCTTCCGTCAGACCAGGAGCCCTGGAGCCAGGGACTCGAATTCATGAACGTATTAACATTCCTGGCATCTGGCACATCGAAGGCTCAGAAAGTATTTACTGAGCACCTACTATGTGCCTGACGCTTGGATACTGCAGTTAACAAATAGTCGGACTCCCTGCCATCACGAAGCCAGGAGACAGACATTAAAAAGTAATGCAATAGGGGTGCCGGGGTGGCTCAGTTGGTGGAGCACCCGACTCTTGATTTTGACTCGGGTCATGATCTCAGGGTGGTGGGAGCGAGCCCTGCGTGGGGCTCCATGCTGGCTGTGGGGCCTGTCTAGGATCCTCTCTCTCTCTCTCCCTCTGTCACACCCTCTCTCTAAAAAAAAAAATAGTACTCAAATAAGTATAAGCCAAGTCATACGAAGTGCCAGGAAGTAAAACTAAAGCAGGGTAGTAAGGACGGGATGGGGGGTTGTGCTGGGCAGGGACCGCTGGTATGTCATGCAGGGAGCCGAGGGAGGGTGTGGATGCGGGCTGAGCTTTTGAGCAGAGCCATAGGCCATAAGGATAATGGCAGCAAACAGTTTGCCCAGATTTAAATTACAGCTCTGTCACTCATCATCCGTATGATTTTAAGAAAGTCTCCTAACTTCTTCATGCCCCGGTTTCCTCGCCTGTAAAATGGGAATACTAACAAGAGCCTACTTCATAGAGTTTTTGAGAGGTTTGAGCTTTTCTGTCGTTGTAAAATACACATAAACTAATTTGCCGTCTCAACCGTTTTCAAGTGCACTGTTCAGGGGGATTAAGGACATTCGCATTGTTGTGCAAAACATCATCGCCGTCCGTCTCCAGAACGCCTTTCCTGTTCCCAAACCGGAGTTCTGCACCCACTGAACGGTGACTCCCCTCTCGCTGGGCCCCTGGCAGCCACTGCCCGCCCTTCTGTGTCTATGGATTCCACCAAGTGCTTCACTCACAGAAGTGGAATCTTACATCATTTGTCTTTTTGTGGCTGGCTTATTTCACTTAACATTGTGTTCTCAAGATACGTTCATGTTGCAGCCTATGCCGGAATTTCCTTCCTTTTTTAGACTGAATAATAAATATTCTATTGTATGTATATATCCACACACATCCCAGGAGAAACAATAATTCCTCCCCAGGCTGCTATAAACATTTTGTTTATCCGTTCATCCATCAGTGGACACTGGGCATGTTTCTACCCTTCGGCCACGTGGATAATGTTACTATGAACACAGGTGTACAAATATGGCTTCAAGACTCTGCTTCCAGTTCTTTTGGGTGTATACCCAGAAGTAGAATTACTGGATCATGTAGGAATTCTATTTTTTACTTTTTGAGAAATTGCTGTACAATTTTGCATAGTGACTGCATCATTTTATATTCCCTCCAACAGTGTATAAGGATTCCAGGCTCTCCACATTCTTGCTGATACTTATTTCCTTCTTTCCTTCCTTCCTTCTTTCCTTCCTTCCTTCCATCCTTCCTTGTTTTTCTTTTTTTCCTTTCTTTTCCTTCCTTCCTTCCTTCCTTCCTTCCTTCCTCTCTGTTCATAGTAGCCATGCTGATGGCCAAGTGTTGATAGTTTTGGTGACTTCGTACCTCGTCTCTAGGAAGTGCTCCAGAAATGATAGCTGAAATTCCCCAGGTTTTGACTATCTTCTGTGACTCTCCCTCCAGCAATTGGAATGAGGCTGCACCAAATGACACGCCGTTCCTTGAGCCAAGGCTCAGTCTTCTCCCTCTGCTTCCTGCCCACACTTTCTTTCCCTTGGTCGGCCCATCCCCCATCTCTGCCTGGTCAGAGCCCTTCTCTTCGCCACAGCCCACTGCACTCCCAGCTCCCTGCTGGCTGCTTCATTCCCACCTTCAGATGTCCTTCTCTCTCTCTCTCTCTCTCTCTTCTTTTTTTTAAAAGATTTTATTTATTTATCTGACAGAGAGAGATCACGAGTAGGCACAGAGGCAGGCAGAGAGAGAGAGAGAGGGAAGCAGGCTCCCTGCTGAGCAGAGAGCCTGATGCGGGGCTCGATCCCAGGACCCTGAGATCATGATCCAAGCCAAAGGCAGTGGCTCAACCCACTGAACCACCCAGGCGCCGCATGTCCTTCTCTCTTCATCCTCATCTTTCCTTCTACTGCATCCTGTGTGAACTTACCTCATTCAGTTATTTCTTTCGTTTATTTTTTAAAATTGTGGTAAGATATGCATAATGGAGTATCTACCATCTTAATCATTTTTAAGTGCACAGTTGAATAGTACAAAATACATTCATACTGTTGTGCCACTGTCCACTGTCCACCCCAGACCTCCTTTTTTTTTAATATTTCATTTGAGAGAAAGAAAGAGAGAGAGCACACACCAGGGTAGGGGCAGAGGGAGAGAGAGGGACAAGCAGATTCCCCATTGACCATGGAGCCTGATGTGGGGCTTGATCCCAGGACCCTTACTTAGATCATGACCTGAGTCAAAGTCACTTAACCGACTCAGCACCTGGGTTACCCCAGAACTTTTTATGCTGCAAACTGGAATTCTGTCCCCATGAAACACCAACTCCTCATCCCCGCCCCCTTATCTCAGCATGTCCCAGGCCATGGAAGGCCCAGAGATGAAAGAAGCTGTCACACTTCCACCAAGAATTTGAAGTTCTCATATTATAGTGAGTTCTCATTCTCCTCCCCAGTCTCCTCTGGCCATGGCAACAAGATCCTGTGACAAAGAGAGGGGAAGGGATAATTCTATCTCATCCAGGGTCCTTGTCCCTTGATGAAGCCAGACTGGGGCCCCCGTCAACTGTCCTGCACCGTATCTGGAAGATCCCAAAACACCTAAATGGTTGTATTGGTGGAGTTGGTTTTATACCCATAGGGTTCCAGGAAGAGCAGTGGTATTCTAGAGCAATCCATGGAGATAAGGCGCACATGTTCACGCCATCATGAGTTTAGTATCACTAGTGCCCACTCACTATACACTGACACGGCAAGATTTCCCGGAGAGAAAATGGCCCTCCACTCGGGGCATGCCTGAAGATCGTGACCCCGATGCCTTAGGTTTCCCCTGAGGAGGAGAGAGACAGAGAGAAGGAGAGGGGGAAGGGAAGGGAATTTGCTCTGCACACTGACTTAGTAACCTACTCCCTCTCCGCCGTGTTTCCTTTACACCTCATGGCAACCCTACCTGGGACATGTCGTGTGTGATCTTCTCCCCTTCCGGGGAAAACCCTGAGCAAACCTGAAGCCCGGAAGGTTTGTCTGAGTTCACAGAGTTTGTGTGATCTGAACCCCCGGCATCTTGGGGGTTGGTGAGAATCAACGAGGGGGTTTCAAATCAGCCTCTAGGAACATTTTATACCGCTGGTCTTTATGTCTCCTTCCTCCTTCACCTGACAGGTGCCTGGGCCTCCGCAGGACCAACACCTGCAACCCCAGCTCCTGCTTTTATGCCCTGCCCTGCCGTCGCGGGGAAAGTCTTTTGTCAGCAGGAAAGCGACTTAGGTCTGGGAATACTTCCCCACCCCCCACCCCACCCCACCCCCGTCTTTTTATAAAAGCCAAGGCTTTTATGTGCATGTGTTATGTGCATAAGATGACATTTTATGCGATTTAATGCTATCCACTCCCCATTCGTGAGCAGAGAGAAAATTCTTACATCTGTCTGTACCCATCCTGAGCAAAAACATCAAAATGATCCCATACCCTCTGCTGAGAGTTGACCTATGTCCCCCCCCCCAAAAAAAGATTTGTTGAAGTCCTGCCTTTAGTCAGTACCTGGGAACCTGACCTTATCTGGAGATAGGCTCACTGCCTAGAGATAATCAGCTGAAAGTGAAGATGAACTCCTACCGGAGGAGGGTGGGCATTAAACCCAACGGGATGGTCTTTACAAACAGAGTGAGACAGGGAGCGGGCAGCCAGGTGGTGACAGAGAAGGACAGATGCTGGAATGGGGCATCAAGAAAGCAAAGGAATGCTGAGGACAGCCAGCAAACACCAGAAGCTGGAAGAAGCAAGAAAAGATTCTTCCCTAGCACCTTGGGGAGAAGCATGGCCCTGCTGACCGCTTGATTTCAGACTCAGCCTCTAGAACTGTGAGACAGAATACATTTCTGTTGTTTCAAGCCACCCTGTTCATGGTACTTGATGACCGCAGCCCTAAGAGGCTCACACAGCCTCCATTGGTCAGCAGCCTGCCCAGATGGACACTCAGGCCGAGGCCACTGGCCACTAGCCATTTACAAGCTCCCAGCCCCACCTCAGGCATCTCCCACCACAGCTCTGAGCTCTGCAGCAACGATCAGAGCTCTGACTGGAGGGGTACCCGGGCATAATCCCCCAGGGGCCCGGCATTCACCCAAATCCACACCAGAATCCCAGAATCACACAGCTGGGAGGGCTGTTCTTCCAACGGCGGCACCCCCTGGATCAGAATCACTGCAGACAACAGTGCGAGAGGTCCCAGCCCAGCTGACTCCAGCCATATCTGGAATCCACATTTTTAACAGGCACTTGGTGGGCCTCTTCAGACAGAAAAATGTGAGGAAGAACGGGCTCGGATATATTTTCTGGCACTGGCCGTCTCCCTCCCCAGAAACTCCTGTGGCCCCGAGAACCCTGCTGCAGGTCAAGCAGGGAGTAGGGACATGTGCACACGGTTCCTGGAGAGCACAGTAAAGGAGAAAGCAGATCAGGAACAGACCTTCCGGGGCCAGGGCCCGGGTTGAAGGAGGGTGGATCCGGGGCCTCGGGGCAGACAAAGCTGGTTCGGAGAGAGGATGCACAGAGTGGGATGGAGCTGAGGGCCTCATTGGGAGCAGCAGGGGCTGGGGTTCACCCCCGGGGGAGGGGGTTGGAGGTGGCAGGAGAGTGGCCGGGAAGAGCAGGAGGACCTTGCCCCGATCTCTCTCTCTCTCTGTCCTCCCTGAGCCCCCGTGTCCCATCTGTAAAAAGGAGGTGACAGCAGCTCCTGGGCCTTCAACTCCGCAGGGCACCAGGTGAGAAGAAAACAGTAAAGGCCTCCGGCCGCCCTGACTCCCGAGGTGACAGGGAGATGGCACCACCGGTCCTGTCTGCGCCCACGCACAACAAGAGGCCTGGAGAAACCGGGGTCCCCTGGCCACCCAGCCAGCGGTCAGGGCCCCAGACTCTGCAGCCCGTAGCCCTTGGCCTCTCTCCTTCCTGGCTGTGCGTTCCCAGGCAAGTTATTTAACCTCTCTGTGCCTCTGTTTCTTCTGTAAATCACGGATTCACAGTAGTTCCCACTTAACAGGGTTGTTATCATTAAATGGATTTCTGCTGCTAAAGGACTCAGGGTCTGCTACAGAGGAGTGTTTGTTACAACCCTGTGGGCCAGAGGAGCTGGGCTGGAGTGATCGGCTGTCACAGAAGCCACAGAAGAGGGACAGGAGTCCGGGCTCTCCGGGGCAGAAACAGGCCTGGGCTCATTGCTCTACCTCCTGATCCCTTAGTAGGAACTGCTCCTGTGGGACGCTATCACCACTACTGACCACTAGAGG
Source organism: Mellivora capensis (assembly GCA_004024625.1). Classification (NCBI taxonomy): domain Eukaryota; kingdom Metazoa; phylum Chordata; class Mammalia; order Carnivora; family Mustelidae; genus Mellivora; species Mellivora capensis. The sequence continues at coordinate 158,981 of PISX010000124.1, read as the reverse complement.
GAGCCACCTCCCCTCCCCTTCCTCTCGCCTCGCTGTCTCTACGAGTCTGTGTCTGTCTGCCCTTTCTCTCTCTCTCTCCCTGTGTCTCTCTCTGTCTCTCTGTCTCTGCCTCTCTGTGTGTCTGTCTCCCTCTCTCTCTCTGTCTCTTTCTTTATCTCTGTCTCTGTGTCTCTCCTCTCTCCCTATGTCTCTCTGTCTCCCTCTCTGTCTTTGCACTCTCTGTGTGTCTGTCTCTCCCTCTCTCCCCCTGTCTCTTTCTCTGTATCTCTGTCTCTGTCTCTGTCTGTCTGTCTGTCTCTGACAAGCCTGCTTTGGAAAACACTCCTCTCTCTTCTTAGCAAACCCACATGGCTTCAATCTTTCTAAAACAGTGAAACCAAGACATCTATATGATCACAGAAGTTCAAACGGAAGTTTACCAAGTCTGGGGACGCACTTTGCCCAGATGCCACGCTGAGCCAGGCCAGCTCCCCAACAGAGAGGGTGCTGACCGGTTGGGCCCGGTGGGTCCTCATGTCCTCCCAGAGTCCTGGCCTTTCTCTCCACTGCCCTGTCTGGAGAGCTCGGCCTGACCCCCACCCTGGGAGCAGAAGATTGATTCTGGGTACCTGGGAGGTGGGGGGCACTCTCGACTTCCTCACCATCTCTTCCTTCCCTCCCAAACTCTCCCTCCTGGGGCAGACGCTGGGCAGGGGCAGGAGAGGCCAGAGGCTCCATTATAGGACCCAACGGTTACTTCCTTCCGGGAGAGCCAAGAGGCCGAGAGGCCACCCAGCACCAGGGCAGGGGCACAGACTCTCCAGCTGGAGGGCCTAGCTTGGCTCACTGCTCAGAGGCGAATTCCCGCTCTGAAGCCCTCCTGCTGTAACCTCCCTTTCCTGTGCCCCATTGTTTCCCCTTTTGTAGCAAGAGCTTGATGGTGGAGAGTAGTATTCCTAAACATTACAATTATTTTATTCAAGAAGTGTATCATTCAGGGAAAGAGGGAGATGGCACACCCTGAGGGCTGAGTTGACAAGCTTACTAAATGGATTACAGTTACTGTTCACAACAGATGGGTCATTCTGGAAGCCCTTGAGGCTGGTCAAGCCCCCAGAGAGGAGCCAGAGTGGGAGCCGTGACTCCGTGAGGCCTGGCGGGTGGGGGAGAGTGGGGGGGCAAGAGGAACTGGAACCCAGGGCTGCTGGAGCTATCCCGGCAGAAACTCAGGCCAGAGAGGACACCACCTCTGCCAGGAGGGGAGGGTAGGAACAAACACCCCCACCCCTTTCCCCTCTTGTCCACCTGCCTCCCATCTGCACCTTGGGTCAAAGTCAACAGGAAGGCAGAAGGCCAGGGAGCCTGCATGATACAACCCATAGCTGCCAGGCTGGCCGGCACAGGTTTGGGGACTCAAAAGGCGGAGACCGGGTAGGGGAGCGAGGGGAGGGCATCACAGGCCTCTGCTCCCCTTTGACGACTGAAGGGCCCTCCTCAGCTCCCAGGAGTCCTCAGCTGACAGACCTTGTCCGGACACCAGGGCCCAGAACCCTCCCCTCAAGGAGGTAGGTGACACATTTCGGCAACACTACAGAGGTGGTAAGGAGGTAGGGACAGGAACTCTGATGCTCTGCTGAGGGTGTGAATCGGAATGGACCAACTGGAGACCCATCCAGCAGGACTAAGTGCGGCGGGATGGTGGCAGAGCGCTTGAGCTAGATTTCCACTCTGAGATACATATTCTAGAGACACTCGGGCATGAGTGCGAGGATACCGGTACAAAAATGGTCATCAACGTATTGTTTGTGACAGCAGAAACTTGCAACAGTCGAAATGCCCGTTGGCAGAAGAAGGCGTCAATAACCTGCCGTGTATTAAAACGATGGAACGTTCTGCAGACACAAAGTGACTCAACTCTTGCTCTATGTATCAACATCAGGCAAATCGCCAAAGCGTAATATTGAACAAGAAAAGGTGAGTTGCACCAGGCGGTATATAGTGGTATAACAGTCTCTAATGTGTGTGTGTGTGTGTGTGTGTGTGTATATATATATATTCCTGTTACGTAATATTAGAGAAGAAAAAACTTAATGATATGTGAACTTTAACACCCTACACAATAGCATAATTATTTATGGAGACAATATTTGTACTAATAATGTAAAAACACACCTGGGAATAATAACTAAACTCAGAGGGAGGGGAGAAAGGGAAAAATCAGGGAAGAGTATGGAGGGGACTCTGACTGTATCTGTACCACTTTTTAAAAAATCTGAAGAAAATTGGGCAAAATTAAAATTCTGTAAACCTGGGTAGCAGGTACACGGGTGCTCATTAGATGACTTGCTCTTCTGCTCACTGGAATCTTGCATACATTTTCAAGGTCTCTAATATTTCATGAATGTCATTCTGGGACCCTGGGGCTGAATATTTTAAATCACCCTTTAACTAACCAACTTGGCTCACTCGTCCCGAAGTACTTGCAACCTCCACTAACCTCTGCCCATGGGCTCCCTAAAAGCCACCCCGGGCTCCCCCCGCCCAGCCTGGAGTCCTGGAGAACGCACCTTTCTTCAATCCAGCATTTGCTCCAATTTGTTTCAAGCATCATCTCATATACAGCCTGACTCCACTTGACTTAGTTCTGCGTGATCCCTCCAGAGGCTTCCAGCATGACAAAACGAGTCCGGAAAAATCATCTTCCTCACCAGCTGACTCTGGAAGGCCCCGGTACCGGGAAGCCTGAGGACCCCTGTGCAGGAGTGAAGGCTTTTCCGGACCTCATCACCCCTGGAAGGCCTGGCTCCCCTCCGAACCCTCAGCTGATCTCCATCCTTGGGAGGTTTGGGGGGCTGGGAGGTTGTTGTCTGCCTTTGCCAAAAGCAAAGACCAACCCCCAGGGTTTAGAGAATTTCACTTTGAGGCAGATAGAATGCCCCTCCGAGTTATTTCCCCAAATCCACAGCAAACAGGCATTTGAGGACTTTTCTAATCGGCTTGTACTTGGGTTCTGACAAGAAAAACCAAAGTGTTCCTCTGTTTCCTACCTCAGAACCCCCCATGTATTTCTTGGCCTCCCCCAATCCCTGCTACAGGTAAGATGAGAACTCACTCACTCCAGGTGACCTTCCAGGAGGACAAGACAGAACCCTGGGAGGGCAGGAGGGGTGGGGGAGGGTGAGTCCGTCCTGGCCTTGCCGGCCTTCTTTCCTGGGCTCCTCAAGGCCCCTTTTGCAAAGGGTGCTGCTCCACCCTCTCTGTGGTCCCACAGCGAGCACAGGCTGGCCCAGCGTCAGCGAATCTGGCAATGACTCCCCACCTCCTCAGAGCTCACCTTCTAGGAGGGAGACGGGCGATTTGCAAGGAAACCAAGAATTAGCTGACATCATGGCACACAGGGACACATGTTCGGTAGAAAAGCAAAGTGAGAGCCTGGACAAAGGCAGGACTGAGACAGGAGGTGAGGGAGGGCGCTCAGCGCCTCCCCCGCAGGCTCAGGGGACCTCTAAGGAGGGCACTTCTGAGCAGAGCAGACCTCTGAACGCAGGCTGGGAGCCAGGCATGGAGACATCGGAGGGGGGGACAGTCCAAGAAGAGGGGTCCTACGAGGAGCTGGTAAGAGGCACAGGGAGCGAGACAGCCAGGGGCAGCCCTTGTCACTGGCAATGTCCTGGCTACCATCTTACAGAAGAAGAAACAGAGGGTCCAGGAGGTCACAGGGCTTGCCGAGACCACGCAGCCAGTACATGCAAGTTGAAGTCAGGCCGCCTGACTTGGTCCTGACGCCTCACTGGGTCCCTGCCACAGATCCCACACTCACGGACCCACACCCCTGCTCCACAAACCAAGGCCAGCCATGACTCAAAATCCAGAAGGCACTGATTTTAGAAAGTCCCCGCACTACAGGCACAAGGTGACCTGTGACACCCCGGTTTGGGTGGTGGCGGGATCCAGAAGAGCATGCCGCCATTGAACATTGCCGCATAGCTCAACACGATTCAACACATTCATATTTCGGCAGCAAAACTGATTCATCTTCACACTCTGTGGCTAAATAAGGACCGAAGCCCAAAAGACAGCTGTTCCGGTGAGCTTTGGCCACCAAATTCAGGTCCTGTTTGGTGCCAAATTAGTTACCAAAATCAGTACATGGCTTTTGGGTTTCAGAGCCCTTAGGGTGTCCACACAGAGCATCGGGGTGCAGTGCTGTAGCCTCTGAAGTGACAATGACGGGGAAGCCAGCTGGGACCCGGCACCCCCCCATTCCCACGTTGGCATGGCCCAGACCACGGGAAGGGAGGTCAAGGCGGCCCATTGCTCGCGGCACCAGCTCCCTCCCAGGGAAACAGCGGCTGGCCACATGCACACAGAGCGGGATGCGGGCCGAGAAGGTGACAGGAAAGCCCCAGGTGACAGAAAGGTACCCAAAGGACACCTTTCAAGGACACTTTTCGTTTCCACTCTTCCTAGTGTGCCCTTGCTAGGCTGAGTTGGGAGAGATAACAAAGCATCTTTCTTTAAATGAGAAATCACCCCAGTGCCTGGGCCTTGGTCCTCCTGCCCCCATCCCTACAGAGAAACGCAAACCAATTCCAAGCCCCTCTGTGGGCAACCCCGCCCCACTCTGCTGTAGCCTCCTTTCTCCTCTGCTCAGCCCCTTGGGAAGGTGAGACCTGGAGTGAGGCGGAGGGCACTGGGTAGAGGGCCGGACTTGGGGAAGAGGCATTGGCCATCGTTCCTACACTAGGTCAGGTGGAAACTCAGTCTTCGCTTGAGTCTGCTGTAAGATTCTCTGAGGCTCAAATGGTCACAGAGGTAAGAAGCAAATGATGGGCGCCGGGTTTTCCTTGGGAGATTGGAAAAGAGTCATTCATTCATTCATTCATTCATCCATTCTAGATGTTTCTTGAGCTCCTACTATGTCCCAGCGGTTTAAGAGACATCTGTGAATGAAATAACAAAAGTCCTTGTCCTCACTGGAGACGGAAGTCACACCTGGATTCCAATGCACTGTGCAAAGACGATGAGAGCCTTGGAGGGAGAGAGTAAGGGAGCTCAGGGGCCTGGGGAAGGAACTGCAGTTTGAAATAGGGCATCAGATTGAGCCAATAGGCTCAGGAGTAGCAGGGAGCCGTCCCGATGGTTTCTGGCAGAGGGCACAGGACAAAGGCCTGAGGGGGAATGTGCCTGGCAGGTTCTAAGAGCAAGAAGGAGGCCAGTCAGGCTGGAGCTGAATCAATATAGGGAAAGAAGAAAGTTAAGTGTGTGTGAAAGTGGCAGGGGCAGAGTGGGGTGCAGAATCTCTCAGGGGCTAGTCCCTGAGGGCTTTGTCTTCTACTCTGTGGAAAGGAACTGTTTGAGGCTTTTGAGAAGAGCAGATTCAGCGTGTTGGTTAGAGGACTCACTCCGGCACCTCTAGGACCTGAAAATCATCAAACTAGAGCTGTGAGCCTCTGAGTAAAGAGGTCCACTATGACCCCAGGATTGTAGGATAAGTGGGGTGTGGAGAAGAGCTGGGAGGGAGTCTGGGAAACCCGTGAGGAGGCTGCTAGAAGTTCCAGCCTGGAGCGGTCAGATGGTGGCACTGGGGGTGGACAGTGGGGCATGAAACCCAGGAAAAACTTCAAAAGCATAATCCAGACAGGGTGCAGTGATCAGTGAAAGGAAAGTATCCAAGACAAGCCATTGGTTTTTGGTCCAAGTACACGGGTTGTGGCACATGTTCATAAAATAACAAAAATTAATACATTAAACATGAACACTTTTTTTTTTTTAAGTAGGCTCCATGTCTAGGGCGGAGCCCAATATGGGGCTTGAACTCACCACCCTGCAATCAAGACCTGAGCTGAGATCAAGAGTTGGGCACTTAGAAATAAGTCAGTTAGAGAAAGACAATTATGATCTCACTCGTATGTGGAATTTAAGAAAAACAACAGAGGATCATAGGGGAAGGGAGGGAAAAGTAAAAACAAGATGAAATCAGAGAGGGAGACAAACCCCAAGAGACTCTTAATCATAGGAAACAAACTAAGGGTTGCTGGAGAGGAGAAAGGTGGGGGAGGGGGTAACTGGGTGACGGTCATTAAGGAGGGCACATGATGTAATGAGCACCGGGTGTTATAGAAGACTGATGAATTACTTTGCCTCTAAAACCAATAATATTTTATATGTTAATTAATTGAATTGAAATAAAGAATCAGCTGCTTAACCCACTGAGCCACCCAGGTCCCCTGCCATGAACAGTCTTCAGATGACCCACCTCGTGACCTCATGCCAGGGCCTGGGCTCGCTCTGCTTTGAATTCGGGGTATCCCACAGATGAAACTGTGTGGTTTCAGTTTGCCATGCTGGTTTTCTCTTTGAAGAAATATTTTAAGTTGTGATAACCCATGTGACGTAAAATGTGCCTTTGTAGCCCTTTTCAAGCGTGCCATTCGGTGGCCTTCATCCTTTCTCCTCCTGTGTCCACCTCAGTCACAACAACCCTCAGGGCGTCCTCGGCACCTCTTGCCAAGGAGTGGATTCCCCGCTCCTCCTCCATGGGGCCCCCAGGCCCCCTTTCTCAGCCGACAAATCCAGTCCAGCTTCTGGTCCCAGACTCCTCAGGACCGTCCCCATTATGTGTGGGCAGTGACCCTCTGCTTGTCACCAAGTCACCTGAAGTGTGTGTGCGCCACAAAGTGCTGGGTCTGTCCCCTGAATCTCTGGGGTCAGCAGGTCTGGGGTCAGCCTGAGAATCTGCATTGCTAGCACATTCCCAGGTGATGCCCCCATGACCCCACTTCGAGAACCATTGGCCTGTGGGATACGGCAGATGAAATCTGACCACCTCTCACCCCTCCACTGCTCCCTCCTCTGCCCAACCAGAGACCTTGTGCTGGACTGTTGCAAGAGCCTCAGAGGTCGCCCTCTCTCCCCTACACTTTGTTCTCAACACAGAAGCACGAATGATTCTTTTGGAACAGAAATCAGGCCATGTTCTTCCTCTGATTAAAATCCTCCAGTGGTGTCCCATCTCGGTCAGGATAAAACCCACAGACCTTGGTATATCTGGCCTCTAGCACCTCTGCCTGCCACCTCCCTGCCCCCATAAGCAAACCACAGGGCCTCGGCAGGTGCTGTTTCCTCCATCAGGAATGGATCTATCCCAGATATCCACCTGGACTCCCCTCCCTCCTCATTCAGATCTCTGCTAGAAGGCCCTGACTAACCTAAAATAGCAACTTCTTTCCTCTTCCTTCCTTCCGTCTTCCTCTTGAGCTCCTTAATCTGCTTCACACTTCTTTACAAGCAGCGCCATTATCTGAAATAATCCTGCTCGTGTATGTTTTTACTTCATGGTCTATCCCTCCCCCCATTAGCATGTAAGACCATAAGGGCAAGGATGGAATGTCAATGGATATCTATCACCAGTGCCAACAGTGGGGAGAGCACATAGGAAGTGCTCAATAAATGTTTGTCGAATGAATAAATGACATCTTAACTTCTTAGCATGACATACAGTCTCTCCGTGATCTGGCCCGGGCCCACTTCTCCAGCCAGATGTCCTGTCCTTCTTTCCAAGAATATTCCAACAATACTGAACACTGATGGGCTGGGGAGGTGACCCAGTCATTGACTGCACCAAAGCCCTTTGCTCAGAATGTACTAATGGTCTGGAATGTCCTCCCCTCCCTTGTGAGTCTGCAGACAGCTTAGTTCTAGTTCTAGTTCTAGTTCTAGTTCTAGTTCTAGTTTTAGTTCTAGTTCTAGTTCTAGTTCAGCTCGATCTACATCCTGACAAAGCCTTCCCAGGCTCCCACGGACCAACCTACCCCTCTCACCCCTCTGTCTGGTACCTCCCATACTCCAGCCTCTACACCTCTTATCTCACCTAGGGGCTTGTCCATCTGTGTCCTCCTCCAGCCACTTAAGGGCAAGGCCAGGGCCTCCTTCATCTTGAATCTGCAGGAGCCAGCTGAGAGCCTGGTACCCACATGTACCCAAGGGGTGTTGGCTGAATAAGAGAAAGAATCAGCCAAACCTTCTGAGTTGTATTTCTCTTAACATCACTCTTAAAATTACAAAGGTAATCCATGCTAATTAGTTGTCGTGCAAATACCCAAGTGTGCATATACAGGGAAAAGTAAAATTCTGAATTTTTCAGGACTCTCTGAAGCTGCTTCTGACCCCAAGCACTTCCTCTCTAGCTTGGGGGGGCCCAGGCAGAGAGCCAGATGGTGCAGGGAAAGGAGCTAGCCCCAGGACCTGGCCGTGGCCTACCCAGGTCCCCCGTGCACATACCAAGTAGAAATGAGAGTGAAATCCCCTGGTGAGGAGGTTGAGGCTGACACAGCAGACTAGCTGACTCCTCTACTAGAAACCTGTGACCCCACTGCCTTCCCCTCCCCCCAGTCCAGGAGAAAATGTGTGGATGCCCCTCTCTTATCCTTTTGGGGTTGCCCACATTAAAACTTCCCGGAGAAGTTGCTAACATTAGCATCAGGAAAATGGATTTGTTCAAAGTTTGGCCTTTCTATTTCTTCTTCTTCTCCTGGTTTTGGAAATAAACAGATTCTTTCTCAAGCTGGACCCCCACCATGGCCTTGAGATTCCCCTTCTGCAGAAATCAAATGCTACCACCGAACGCCTTTGGCAGCCAGGCCCACACAGCACTCCAAGGCAGCCTATCCTTCTGGTAGACCCAGGTGAGCCAGCCAACTTATAGCTCAAAAGTTGGCATCCAGCACAATTTTACTACAGAAAAATGATGTCCTGGTTGGCAGAAACGAGTCCCTGGATGGTTCGAAAATTGTACTTCTCGTTGTACATTGTGATTTTTCAATTTTTTTCACTCCTAAAAGAACTCTGGACATTAGCTTTCCAAAGTCTACTCCACGCCCCTTTTACCACTTTCACCATGGTCCCTGGCTCTGGCCCCCAAGGCTGACACTTTGCCAAGGTCTCCTCTCACTGGTTTGCTTGACCAAATGTATCAGGTCCACACCTCAATGTAAATCATAATTCACATCTACCTGATACCTAAGGTTCACGGTTTGCTTTTGTAGTAATTATCTGACTGCACCCTCTCCTCGTGGGGAACGGAGACCCATCTTACAGGGGAGGAGACTGAGCAACAGAAAGGGACAGTGATTTGCTCAAAATCTCACAGCGAGTTACATAGTGCACTGAGACACGGACGTGCAGAGTCTGATCCAGAGCTGGGCGCTTCTCCATCTACACTGCGGCACACCAGGGGAGATCATCTGCTTCATCTGAAATACAGAGAAGAAGCTCCCTGGGCTCAGACCTGGTTTGCAGAGACAGGGCTGAAGGCACCGAGGTCAGAATCCTCAGTAAATACGGAGCCAGCATGGTGCCTCACACGGGAAAATGATGAGGAAGATTGCACTAAGCCAGCACACTGAGCACACTTGCGCCTCCTGTAGCAAAACCAAGATGAAAAAATGAGCCTCAGGGATACTGAGCTGTGGTTCTTGCTCCATCTGGGAGCCTTCTTCTCCCTCTCCCTCTGCCTTCCCCTCTGCTCATTCTCTCTCTCCCACTCTCTCACTCTCGTTTCTCTCAAATAAATAAATAAATAAATAAATAAAAATCTTTTTTTAAAAATGAAAAAAATAGAACTATAGAGAAGACTAAGAGAGGTGTTGAATTGCATCATTTTAGATTATTTATTTATTTATTTTAGAGAGAGAGAAAACACAAGCAGGGGGAGGGCAGGCAGAGAGAGAGGGAGAAGCAGATTCCCCACTGAGCAGGGAGCCCAAAGTGGGGCTCCATCCTAGGACCCCAGGATCATGACCTGAGCCGAAGGCAGACACTTGGCTGACTGAGCCACCCAGGCGCCCCAAATTTCATCATTTTAATAAGCATCACAGGGTGGGCAAAGCACTGTAGTGAGATTCAGTAGAACGGAGAGGATTATGTCAATTCTGACCAAATGCATGACTTGGGCCGGGCCGGGCTGATTCATTTAGCTTCAGTAGCACTACAGCCGATGTCTTCTCAGGTGTTACGGAGTCAGGCTCTGCTCCAGCTGATGGGGGGAGCTTGACATTCCAATGGCCCAGGACACACAGGAGGCTTTCCATGAGTCAGGGTAGGACACGCTCCTCACGAGCTTTCATCTGCCTTATGGGTCCCAGCTCACGTGAGGGATCGAGTCTCCTGGCAGGCACCATGTCATACAAAAGAATTTTGCAGCTCCGGACATCTCAGAATAACAGGGTATTGTTTCCCAGTCACCCTGGAGTCAGTCCTTACATTTCAATAAAATGGCGGCCCCAAAGTCCTCACGGCTTTACCCTGGCCCATCTCTGCATTCTTTCCCATCCCGCTTCCCCAGGTAAGACCCTTGAAAGAGCTCTTGACCAAAGATGACTTAAAAACGGCCAATAACCACAGGAGAAGGTTTTCATCTTCACAAGTCCTATGGAAATGCGTGTGAAACCACAATGGGATAGCACCACACATTGAACAGAAAGGCCAAGGTGAAAGACGGGGGCGATGCCAAGTCTCGGCGAGGAGACAGTGCTGCTGGAACATTCCTACACTGCTGGTGGGAGTGTAAATTGGTATGACCATTGGAAAAACTGTTGGCATACACCTCGAGCCTCACTCCTAGGTATATGCCAGCAAAAATGCTTACATGGGTTACCCAAAATACATGTACAAGGGTGTCATGGCTGTTTCATTTTGAAGAGCCTTTCACTGAAAACTACTCAATATCTATCAGCAATAGAACAGAGCAATACATGCTGGTATACTCAGACAATGCAATATGATAAGCCAATGAGAATATTGGATTGTCACTCCATGTAACACAGAAGAATCTCACAAAGACGCTGTTGAGAGAAAGAAAATAAACACATTGCAAAAAAAATACATATAGCCTGCATATAGGTCTGCTTATATGAAGTTCAAGGGCAGGGAAAGGTAATGGATGGTCAGCATGCGATTCCTGTGGGGAGGGGGCATCGCAGAGGCTTCTAGGATACTGACAACATCCTGTTTCTTCATCTGAGGGCCGGTCACTTGAAGTTCTCGGGTCGTGATAATTCATCAGACTACACGGCGATCATGGGCTTACCTTTCTGACTGTAGGTAATACTTCTCTGAAGGATTTTAAGACTCTGTTAGTTTAATAGGGGCAGAGGATAAATACAGGCTTCAGTGGTGGTGGGTTGGAATGATATAGACAATCTCACATCTTTCCCTGTTGGTGGAGCCGGTTACCGACTAGAGTCATGGGTAGGTGGAAACAGTTAAAGACGGAGTAGCCTGGGCGCTACAAATAGAACAAATAGAAGTCTGAACAGGAGTCAAAAGACAGAATGGATGGCAAGTAGCAGGAACGGCGCATGGTTGGCTGTTGGTCTGAACCATGCCTGCACTACAGACAGATCACAGCCACAAGTCCCCATGTCCAACACAGCAGAAGCCTTTTCAATAGGCCCCGGGTGGCTATCTGCCAAGGCAGGTGTCTGCTGCCCAGATCCATCCACTTATTCACCTTCTCTTCATTTACCAATCCCATCTAATGTACTATTTCTCAAACAAGGTCCCCAGGATACCCGAAAGGTTCACTGATGGAAAACTCTCAGAGGTCTGTAAAACTTTTTCCTATAAAGGACGTATAAAGGACGTCATAAATAACGTTTCAGAAATCCTGAGCAAGAGGCTCAAAACTTTGTTCTAACATCAACAAGAGACTCAGAACATGTAAGTTCAAGTCCCTTGAAAACCAGGTCACAATCTGGTTGTCCTTCTCCCTCAGCTCTTCCCCTCTTCCTCTCAAATAAAAAAATAAAATCCATATATATGTATATATATATACATATATATATATATATATTCACAGCCTTCGCTGTGTGTAACATGATAATCCTCAACTTACAGATAAGGAAACTGAGGCACAGAGCAATTCGGTGACTGACTCAAGGTTACTCAATAAGCATTGCGTGGGGAGGGAGGGGTGGATCTGGGGTGTGGTGGGGGGTCCTAGGACCACCAGAGTTCTCAATCCTTCTTTTGCCCATAGCAGGGGCCACTAACATTTCTGAGCACATCTCCAAGAACACAGGGAACTTCTCACTTTCTACCCCTTGGCTCACGTTAATTCTCTCACACCCTCTGTGGGCCCGTCTGCCCCCAGTTTCCCACTGAAGGAGCCGAGGCTTCATGAGTGAGCCAAGGCCTCCTAAGAGGGAAGGGGGCACCAGGACTCACAGGCATTCATTCCAGGCCTGAAGCCCACCCCCACCACAGGCCCACCCAACGTCTGCGTGCTTTTGGATGAACATTTATCCAGGTGGTGGGATTTCAAAAGCAAGCCTGGGGTTCACTGTTTTCACCCCACATTTTCCGGGAGTAGGGACGATGAGGTTTGTGTCTATAAGTAGGAAAAGGAACGCAAGGGCGAAAAGGGTCCAAGATCTCTCTTTAGCTCAGTCTGAAGTTAGCCCGAGACCAAAGACCTAAGACTTCTCACCCTTGTCACAGACTCCCTGAGGAGTCAAAGTGGGCCTTGCCAAGGGGGTGACATTTCCTCAGAAAGTGGGACAGGACGACCTAAGTGTCGTGGCTTGGGGTCCACCGGACACAGCGATGTGCTATGAAAAAGGAAAGAGCTGGGAACACTTGGAAGTTGTTCTGATGAGGCTGGGGGTCCTGCGGGCCCCTCCCCTGGGGTGACCCTGGGCAGTTTACTCCCGGAGCCTGTGATTCCCCTGCGAATCGCTGACCTTGTTGTTGCAAGACTTAAAGTGGGTCCACAGAGCACCGAGACTGTCCTCAGGAGGCCACCCGCACTTCCTGTGAAGGGCAACACAGTGAGGAAGAGACACGGGTCCCAGTGGCACGTGTGGCAGGTGCTAAGGATGCAAATGCGTGTGGAGAGGAAAAGAAGAAGGTGCCAGGAAAGAAGGAGGGTGTTGATGTGGAAATATCGCATCTAGGGGAGTATGAGCTCGAAAGGCATGGAACAAAATGGAAATGAAGAAGAGGCAGACACTTGGGTCTCAATGACAAGCCTGGGGTGCCTGGATGGCTCGGCTGGTTGAGCATCTGACTTTTGCCTTTGGCTTTGCTTTTGCCTTGGCCAAAATGGTCCCCGGGTCATAAGACCAAGCCCAGAGTTGGGCTCCATGCTTAGCAGGGAGTCTGCTTGAGATTCTCTCTTTCTCTCTCTCTTCCTCTCTCCCTAACCCCCCTTCTCTCTCTCTCAAACAAATGAATAACCTTTAAAAAATAAACAAATAAATGATGAGCCACAAACCACTCCATGGGATTTCTCACCAGAGGATTCTTTACTCCCTATCTTACCAGGCCTCTCAGAATCTTCCACATTTGACCACCTCTCCTTCCAGAAAGCCCTACCTGGCTTCTCTGACCATTATGTGCCCGGGCTCCTCCGACCCTCCCAGCTGCTCCTTCTTGGGTTTCTTTGCAGCTCCTTCCCTTTCGCAGAGTTCCCACATTTGGGAGGACTACAGACAGGTTCTACCAAGACCCTGTGCTTATCTTACTCTCTTCCCTCCTTAGATCATCTCATCACTCCCAGGCCAATTTCGGAAGTTATAGTCAACTTTTATTTTTCATTCTTCACTGTTAACTTTTTTTTAAGTAAGCTCTGGACCCAACATGGGGCTTGAACTCATGACCCCAAGATCAAGAGTCTCATGCCCTACCACCTGAGCCAGCCAGGTACTGCTATATCCCAATTTTAAATCACTCTTCTGAACACCCCCAATATCCAACAACCACACTTGGATATATCGAAGGCACCTCCCATCCCATGTGTCTGAAGTCAAGCTAAAGATTATGCATGGAAATAAAAACTACACACACACCTCAATCGCACACATTTTCAGGGACATCAGACAAGACAGAGACACCCATGAGACAAGGAGACAAGAACAGGATCTTGCAGAAGAAGGGGATGGGTGTAGAGGAGGAAAATCTTAATAATCAAGGAACAAGAAAGAGCTCTTGGAAATTAAAATATGCTAGAAAAATTGAAATTAATTCAAAGATTGGAAGATGAAGTTGAAGAAATCTTTCAGAAAATAAAGCCAAAAAGCAGTGAGATTTTTTTAAAAAGAAAGAGAAAAAAGATTTTAAAAATAAGAAAACCAGTTCACACAAATTCCAAGAGAACAGAGAAAAATGAAGAGAATAAAAAAGTCAAGAAATCATAATTTTTTTTTTTAAGTCCCAGAGCCTGAAGGATACAAGTTGCAGGGGTGAGTGGGTATGGTCTTATCCTGACTTGTGACAGCCACTTTTTAAATTTTCAGGAATTTTCTAAACAGAGCTACTAAGAAAAAAGACATATGTAAACTTATGATTAAGTAAATTGTATTAAAAACAAATGTAACGAGGGACGCCTGGGTGGCTCAGTTGGTTAAGCCGCTGCCTTCGGCTCGGGTCATGATCCCAGCGTCCTGGGATCGAGTCCCACATCGGGCTCCTTGCTTGGCGGGGAGCCTGCTTCTCCCTCTGCCTCTGCCTGCCACTCTGTCTGCCTGTGCTCGCTCTCTCGTTCTCTCTCTCCCTCTCTCTGACAAATAAATAAATTTAAAAAAAATTAAAAAACAAACAAAAAAAATGTAACGAACACTCAAAATGCCTTACTTCTCATTAGTTTGCGACATTTTATGAATTACTATTATTCTCCGTGCCTTCAAGGTTGTTTACGCCTGTTGTATCTGCAACGTACAACATCTTTGCTGTCTGACTTTGTCTTACTCTTTAACATGAACAGAACAACAACCAACAACCCTTCGGGAAGTACACAGGTTCATTGATGGCACGAACGCCCCCTTGGCTGAACTGGCTAATAAACCCATAGTCTGATTTTGTCCAGTCATGCCTGAATTGGAGCTAATGGTCGGTTACAATTTAAGAGTGCAGCAGCAACAAGGAAAGCACTCTTCGAGAATCGATTGGCCATGTAGAATTTAGAGCAAAGCCTACTGCATATTTTATTCTTCTTTGTAAATGGAGGGTCTGGCTTTCCAGATGAAAGCCCATTAAGGCCCCAGTAAACAAATGCAAAGAGTCCCACATGGAAACACATCACGGAGATCTCAGAATACTTGGGCGGGGAAAGGGATGATGCTAAATGCATCCAGAGGAGAAAACAGACACAAACCCACAGCCCAGGTCATCATGTAGGAAGGACAGGTCACTGGCCAACACGGACTGCTGGGGGGTAAAGGAGCAGCACCTTCTAAACCCTGAGCGGAAATGGTTTCTAACCTGGAAACATGCACCCAACCAAAGTGTCAATGGATGTCACAGCAAAGACTTTTTCAGAGACAAGACGTCTCAGAAAGGCTACTCTCATGTACCCTTCCTTAGGAAGCTTCTGGAAAACGTGCTCCTCCCAAATGGGGGGTTGACTCAGAAAGAGGGAGGAAAGGGACCCAGGAAACAGAGGTGAAGGGAAGCCTGGGTGTTGTTGGTAGTGGGGAGAGTGCCGGCTCCAGCCGCAACAGCTCCAGCCGCAACAGCTCCAGGCAAACCGGAGCAAGACAAAAAAGCTCCTCTTGGTTTATGTACATTTTTTTTTTTAAGATTTTATTTAGTTATTTGAGGGAGAATGAGTGAGAGAGAGCATGAGAGAGGAGAAGGTCAGAGGGAGAAGCAGACTCCCCAAGGAGCTGGGAGCCCAATGCGGGACTCGGTCCTGGAAGTCTGGGATCATGACCTGAGCCGAAGGCAGTCGCTCAACCAACTGAGCCACCCAGGCACCCGGTTTATGTACATTTTTGACAGTCATCTCCCACATCAATTATAAGAAGCCTGGTACTTGTGTTTGAAGAACCCTTGGGTCAAAAACCTTTGGGTTTGGTTCAATCAAAAGAAAGTGCATCTGAATCTTATTTTCTAGTCTGTAACTCAGGTATTTTCAGGCTTTCCGGAGACTTTTGTGAGGGCTGCAAAGTACTGAAGGAGGGTGTGTGGGATGGACGTCCCCAAGGAACTGGGGCTGGGGGCCCACGGCCAGGTAAAGCATTTAGTGAGCACCGACTCTGTTTCTCTGGCCACTCAGAACCAAGGTAAACACCAGGCATTTGCAAAGCATCACAACGCATTGTCCCACGAGTCACCCACACCGGGACCAGCCAGATGCAACAGTCTTGAAGCTGATAGTGTCACGGGGGAACCGGGGACCTGGTGTGGAGGAAGGCGGCAGTACCCATGGGCGCTGGTTACTAATCCACGCCATTTACCGTATCCACGGCCCTTCCCCAGTACTCTGCTTTGGAGGTGGGACTATAGAGTGGGGCAGCTTCTTCCAAAATAACCCCAGTCTTGTGCATGCCAATGAGCTCTTGCTCTTTGCAAATGGCCACGGGGGAGGCCACCTTTCTACTCCAACCCAAACTACTGCTTTTCCCAAAGTTCAGGGAGGACCTCCTTGGCCGCTGCCCACAGCCCCCTGTGGCATATTCTCTTGAATCCCCTCCGTGGAGATAGGCTGTCATCCTTTGAGAGTTTGAAGGGCATTCACAGCCGTGATGTCCCAGGTGATAGGAAATAAGAATATTTTTTTGACCAGAAAGCAAACCTGAACCTCAGCAGTGAGGTGATGGCACTGATCTAGAGCTAGGCCCACAGGCGAGCAGGTTTGCAGACTGTGGGTCTGGGCCTGGGCCCCTGCAGTGCAGGATCACTGTCCCATTTCACAGACAAGGAAGCTGAGGCTCAGAAAGGTTAAATAGTCTGGTTAAGACCTCGTGGCTACTAGGTGGCAGAATGTGGCCTGGGAGCTGGCTCTGTCTGCTCCCCAGGCTCTGTCAGGGCTGGGGAAGGGGCTGAGGGACTGCTGCTTGGGGAGACTGGCTTTGTGCAGGGTGCTGACACCGAGGGCCTGGCATGGGCGGAGGACGGAGGGAAGTTGGGTGACCCTGGGAGAACTGTGACACGGGGAGCAGTGACAAATATGGACAAAAAAGCCTCAACACTTCCATGCAAGGGTTTAAAGAGCCGTATGCCGCTTTTTTTGCAGTGAGCCCAGATTAGCAAATTATTGTAAAAAGTTTCCATTTTCTTGCTTCTGAAAATTTCAGGGGCCCTGATGTGGCTACAAGGGTAGGGGAGGGGAGTCCCTGCCAGAATGTGGATTTGCAAACCTGGGGAGTTCCCTAGGTGAAATCCGAAACTGGCCCCATACACAAGAGGGCAAGGAGGCACTGAAGAAAAAGGCCACTCCAGACTGGTAGGTGGCAGGTGTCATCAAGCTGCAAGACCCATTGATCCCTGCCCCCACCCCTGCCCGCCACAACCGTAAAACTTTATGTGGAGGCCTTAACGTGGTTCAGTTACATCTAGACCATCCAGATGGTCTCAACACCAAGACTACATCCTTGAAACAGCTTCCCCTGTGGGAACGGTGGGCAGAACTACATTCCAAGGCCAGGGAAAGGGGGTGAGGATTGCTGGATTGCCTGGGGGGGGTGGGAGGGCAGCTCCTGGGTCAACTAGAGGTCACATCCTCTTAAGGATCTCTTCCAACAAAGGAATAGCAAAGAATGCCTTGAAATTGGGTTTTACACTTGTAAGGTCATTCACTGGTTTTGTATTAACACGGTACTGCTGAGATGCTTGAAAATGTTGCTTTTGCAACTGATGAAATATTACCCTTCTCCCTGCAAACTTTTTGCACAGTGCATTTGCTTACCAAATCTTTCTTTCTTTCTTTCTTCTTTTTTTTTTTTTTCCAAAAAATAGACCAAAACTTCTCTACTTAAAATGAACAGGATCCGGGGTGCCTGGGTGCCTCAGTGGGTTAAGCCTCTGCCTTCGGCTCAGGCTCAGGTCATGGTCTCAGGGTCCTGGGATCCAGCCCCGCATCGGGCTCCCTGCTGGGCGGAGAGCCTGCTTCCCTCTCTCTCTCTGCCTGCCTCTCTGCCTACCTGTGATCTCTCTCTCTCTCTGTCAAATAAATAAAATCTTAAAAAAAAAAATGAACAGGATCCGAATTAGTAAGATTGGAGTGCAGGGAGACGAGCGTTTCAGCCAGCACTTACCACAGACTCACCCCGCCCAGAAGACACCAACCATGCCAGGATGGAAAGAGCAAACCAGAAGGTTTGCCAGCTTGAGAAGGAAAAGAGCTCGTCAGCCAGGCCCTGAGGGCTTTCTTCTGGGTGCCTGGGCTGTCCCCCCCCCGCCAGGCCCTCAGTTCCTAGGGACAGTACCATCTCCCATTCTAAGTAAAAGTTGGGAAACCTGCAGCTCGATCAGCCTCCAGCCAAAACCACACACGCAAGCCTGTCTGGTCATAAGTCCAAAAATGAACCCGGGAATGATGGCCTTTGCGGGACTCGGGATGACGTGGAAATATGGAAACCCCCGTCCAGAATCCCCGGGTGGCGACAGCAGGGTGACGGACTGAACCTACAAATGGACGATCAGTGAGCAGGAGCATGTATAAAAGGAGGACTCTGACCCCCCGCCTGCGGCAGCCTGGCCAGCACACCAGCACCCCACCCACCACGCTCAGCCTAGGGACGCAGCCTGCCCGCTGTCATTCCTGCAGGAAGTCACACTACTCTCTCTTGTGACAATCCGGGAGCCAATCAATAACGCTTGTAACAACCCTCCCCAAGTGGCCAGGACTTGATCAACAAGCAACGGCTTCCTTAGTGTCTGCTCCCAGTTCCCACCTGGCACCACCCAGAGGATGCCCAGCCTGCACCCTGTACTGGTCCCAGAGGCAGCCCAGTTTCCAGGTCTCCTGCCTTCCACTTCCCCGCCTGGACCCTCCCCTCTTCTGCCCTCCAAAGCTTCCCCACCCCTCTGCCACCTTTGAGCCTCTACCAAGGGATGGGGCTGGCACCCCTGCTCAGGGTAAGCAGCCTTTGCTTCAGCTCACTTGGTTGGTCCTCATTTAGCCCCAGCTAAGCCCTTCGGAGCTAGAGGCCCCAGCCCAACTGACAGGTCGCCCAGCCGAGCCACACACAAATGAGCAAACAAGCGAACTACTGCCCTCTGCTGGGATTTCCGACCTCCTCCAACTGCCAGGCCAAGAAGACCTCGGGGACCCCATTTCTGGATGGGGAGCCTCCCACACAATCTCCCCTTCAGGGATATCCATCGCAGGCTCCTGGATCTGGCAGAGCACTGCCTGATGACCAGCGTAAGCCAGAAGGCCCATGTTGTGCCTGGTTTGCCTGGGTGGAGGCATTCCCACAGAGCACCCTCAGAAACCCATGTGGCCATGGCCGTGGCTGTGGAGCAGTCCCCCCTACCTTGGATGGCTGGTTCTGTGGACCTGGCCCTGTGGGCTTGGAGCCTTGGGCGCTGGCCCATGGGGGGGCTCAAATGAGCTTTCTCAGGCCCCAGGGGGTGCTGTGGCTTCCCAAAAAGGCCTCAGGGGGCCCAGATCCCACCAGTTTCAGGGGCAGAGCTTCCCAGGGGCCACGGATCATGAGTGAGTGGCATTGCTGAGCCAATCTGCAAATTTGTTCCTTTAACTTCCACTTCTCAGATGGAAGCTGCATTATTACATGGCCCCGCTCTGCCACACCGCCCCCCTGTCCCTGCCAGTCTCTCTCACCCTGTCACACCCCCTTTACCTGTCGGGTGAGTAAGCAGCATCGTTGTTGGCCAGTGGTGTTCCGAGCTACTTTGTGCAAAAACAGAAGATGTCCCTGGTGTTTCCTGACGCTGCATTCTCGCAGTTTCTAGCCTACAATTAATGGCCCGAGTGTGTTGTTCTCGCTTGGGTTTCATGGAGTCTCACCGTCTTCCTCAGGGTTCACAGCTGACCGTCCTGGGTTCAGTGGCTTGCCCACCGTAGACTGCAGATTCGCCCTCTGTCGGTCCATGTTTTCAGCCTGAAGATCAGTTCCCTGCCTCTCCCATGCTTACCCCCTGTCCATCCACTGCGGGCATCCTTACCCACAGAAAGTCTGCAGACAAACAAAATGCAGCACAATCCTGATGAATTGGGCCCTGCTGGGGAGAAAGCACGGCTCTCTCTCTCTGACACATGGACCCACACATTCCAGAACCTTCTCAGAAGGTGAAGGAAGAGGACACGGGCAGTTGGCTGTGGGCAGTACTGCCTGGGAGGAAACCACCCTCCTCTTGGGAGTCAGAACTTGGGCTTCACGTCCCGGCTGGACCACATGCCACCCCCATGTCTGCAGGAGGAAAAGCATTGCTCCACCTTGCAGCCTGTCTGCTCACAGAGCTGACAGCAATCCTGAAGGAGCTCGGCCTGAGCAGAAGCTGCGTCGTCATCCGGTCCACGTGGCACAGACAGGATGGTGACCAGGCCATTGAGGGAAGACTGTGCTCAGGAGACAACTGTGGGCAAGGCAGCTGCAGGGGGGTGCAGGGGTCACGGAATAACCCAGACCCCAGATGCAAGAGTCCTGCCCTGCACCGCCTGGCCTCACCCCCCACTACACCCCCCGCTGCCTGTGTCACTGCCATGGACAGGTTAGAAAACTGCCCTCCACCTCAGTTTCCTCATCTGTGAATTAGGGATGGTGTCAGAAGAGCACTTGCCTTGCAGGACCGTGGTGGGCATCAGTGCATTACTCATGCACGGTGGCTGGCACAGCACACAGTGCCTCCTAAGCCCTCGAACACGGTCAGCAATCATCGTTACCTGGGCTCAGATCATCGGTGTTGCCTCTGGGCTCCACCACCTACGAGTGTGTTTGAGACACAGCAAAGCCCTCTGAACTTAACTTTCTTTTCTATAAAATAAGGATAGCAGTGCCTTGGTTGCAGAGCTCATCAGAGGATTCTAGGGGACCTTGCGGTCCTTCCTGTGCTGTTCCTCCTCTGGGACAGACGTCTGCAAAGGAGAACTTGGACAAGCCGCAGGTGAAGAAGGACGAAGGGGATGGATGTCCGCAGATGCAGGAAAAGACCCTGGGATGACGAAGGCCTCAGACCTGGCCCCAGAAGGCCTGCAGCCCCAAGCACACGGGATTTTCATGTACAGCCTGGCAGACCTGCAGGTTCCCAGAGCCAGGTCTGCCAACCCAGAGCCAGCAGGCCCTGCCTGGCACCTCTGCACAGTGGGGCAGGAGGATAGCTCTATTTGAGCTCCTCCAGGGCCCTGTCCATCCCTTGAGCCAGGAGAGGTTCCCTCAAGCTCCAAACAGTCCCCTCGTGGCCTGCGTGACCTGCCACACAGCTGTTTCCGCCCAGCAGCCCTGCACCAAGGGCAGGATTCGGCCAGACCGCCACCCTAGACGCTGCAGCATGGTTATCTCTTTCCAGCTCCTCTGGGGCAGTTGGCTCGGGACCTGGGAGCTGGCATGGCCTCAGCCTGCCTAGGATCAAATCCCAGCCTCATCACCTACCAAGTAAGTGAGTCGCTGACTCCCTCCAGGCCTCTGGAAGCACAGACAGCTTCCCATCTCTGCTGTTGTGCTCAGTCCTGTCCTTGCCACTCACAGGCAACCTCTGGTCCATGCCCTCCTACCTTCCCTACCATTGCGGCTGTCACCACTCGGGGACTGTCATAGCCATCCTGAAACCCCGGCCCCTCCGTTCTTGAGCCACCTGGCTCCAGTGAGTCCCTCATTCCTGAGGGAAGCCCTGTAGGAAACACATGGGCTCCATCAGTTCTGGAACAGTCACTGAAAATGGCCCTCTCTGGCCACCATCCCTCCTTGTCCTCCCAATGCTGATTCCAGAATCCCACAATTCCCCACCCTCCAACCCACTGCCCTGTCACGGGGAGACTACCTTCCCAACCCCCTCACACTCTCTGTCTGGTCCTAATGGGTTGACAAAAGCCCAACCCAGATTAAACTCAACGCCCCAGCGGAGAAGATCCCATGAACTGGACTCCCTTGAAATGGACACTGCAGGTCTCCTGGGCGCCCTCGACATTCCCACCTCCCCAGCAAGCAGGGGGAAGCCACGGCTTGGGGATCTAGGCTGAGACCTTGACACCTAAGTTCCCAGGGGAAATTGTATGGACCACCCACCCGTGTCCCCATGCGGCCCCCATTAGGATGCAAGGGACATCGTGCTCCAGCCCAGCGCTGAAATCCCTGGTCGCTGGGTCTCAAATGTTTGGGCTTCTTAAGGATTTCACTCTCACGCTTTTCCTTCTCTCTAGACATGGCCAGTCTCTCACCTGTCAGCACGTCACTGCTGTGGATGTCTAACTATGCCTCCGTGTCATCGGTCTTTTTGAAGCTTCCTGATGCCATCCATGACCCCTCCTACTCTTGCAGCAAAACTCTTCGTGCATTGCCCCTCTGGGTGGCCTCTGCTCCTAACCTCACCCCTGATCCACACCCACTCGCACCGGGCTGCCGCCACCACCTCTGCCACCCTGAGAGACCATGCCTGTTGTTGTCATGACTGATTTTTTTTTTAACTATAAGTCGTCTTTTAAATACATCACTTCTTAAGCTTACAAAAACAGAGGCCTTAAAAATTATGTGGAGGCTGAAAACTAGGGATCCTGATTTGGAAATATGGGTGTAAGGTCACCAGTATTTGGTTGGAGGGCAGACTCCCGGAAGATCGGTAATGGTCACTTTCAGTGGGCGCAGCCTGGACCATCCATGGTGGTTTTTAAAGAGACGAATATCATCTGTCAATCAGTTTGCAAATTTGGGGGTCCAACCTGTTTGTGAACAAATTCAAAGCACTGTATTGTTGTTAAAATTTCAAGATAACTTATCTTTCATACCTCAAACCAGTGTCCACTTTGCTGTGTGTTAGGAAGTATTTCTTGAGCACCTACTATGTGCTAGGCACTCTGGTAGGCACTGGGTATAGAGAGGTGAACAAAATGGGCATGATCTCTGTCACAGGGTTTATAATCTAATTTAGGCAATAAAATAAGCAACTGATTAGGACGTAAGTCCTAATTGTGCAAATTGTAAGTGCAAATTGTGACATCTGGCATGATGGGGAAGGGGAGGAGAGACTCTTGAAATCTCAGTGGGTTTTTCTGAGAACGACATAGCCTGAGGAATTGAGAGTCAGGAGTAAGGGAAGGGCATTCCTGGCAAACAGCACGTCCTAAATCTCTGGGGCAGAAAGAATCCGGTTGCTCCAAGAAGGAGAAAGAAAACTAAGATG
The DNA here is from genome assembly GCA_004024625.1 of Mellivora capensis. NCBI lineage: Eukaryota > Metazoa > Chordata > Mammalia > Carnivora > Mustelidae > Mellivora > Mellivora capensis. The sequence goes on along the minus strand of PISX010000124.1, from coordinate 135,920 downwards.
AGTCCCGAGATGATGCCAGGGAAGACTGCAGGGACTGCCGAGCCTTGGGGAACATGCTCACAAGACTGAAATTTGCTCCAAATGCAACCACCACTGACTCAAGTGTTCAGACATACTAGCCAATCCTCATCACTCCCTTCCTCCACTTCTTGGCAGCATTTGACATGATTGAAGGCTCCCCTGACTGGGTTGCCATTAAAGGTGTCACCTGGGTCTCCTCCTGCTTCTAGGGACCACTCCTCCCAAGTCTCCTCCGATGGCTCCTCCCCCAGCAGGGAGAGAATGGGCTCTACACCCCGTAGGACCCCATGGCCATGGTCTTTGCCCCTTCCATGTCCACTCTGCGACTCAGAGATCTTGACTTTACAGCCTAAGACAGCAAACCGTACCATATATATTAAATTTTATCCTTCATACCTCTTCCTGCAGTAGACAGGCAGGGCACAGTGCTGCAAAGTAAGCGGTGGAAGGGAAAACAGGAAAACGTGTTATCATCATGAGAACACTTCGCAGCATCATTTGACATGCTGACAGTCACAGGTGCCAGTTCATAGTATCTGGTTGGGCTCCTAAATACCCAGTTCTACAAGGGCGCCTGCATGGCTCAGTCGGCTAATCGTCTGCCTTCAGCTCAGGTCATGATCTTAGGGTCCCGGGATGGAGCCCCTCATCAGGCTCCCTGCTCAGAGAGAAATCTGCTTCTCGCTCTATCTGAAAAGTGGGGGGAAAATACAACTTAAAATAATAATGGTCATTCTGGAACAAGAATTAGGAATACAGAACTGAATAGAAACAGTTCCTAAAGTTTTCCAGCCTGGTTGGGGGAATATGGGAACACTGGCAGTTGGAAAGGGAGGAGGCACGAATTACAAACTTGTCTCCCTGCTTTAACATTGAAAGTATCTCTGCAGCTGGTGCCACGCGTCAGGCAGTCACGTCCGCAGGGTGGACTGATCATCTGGACGGCAGTAACCACACAGTCCACTTAGCATCTAGGGTACTGTGTGTTCAGTCTGACTACACACCCCCGAGCGAGGGTGTCATTTATGAGTCACAATCGCCTATTAGCTGGCCTGCCTGGCATCTCGGCACACAGACCCACTCGGCATCTACCATTCTGTGGAACGTGAGCTTAGGGTTGAAATGTGGCCTTCCAGGATTAGGTTCTACATGCTGCGGTGCACAGACTCGGGATAATTAGGCTCACCATCGTTTGAACAGATTTACAGAACTGTGAGCATGTTGCATGTAAAATTAATCACATCAGGATCATTTGTAGGGAAAAAAAAATGTTTCCAATGCATCCAAGGGAGCAGCTTTTAATTAAAAAATGATAAACATCTAATTATTAAAAAATAGCTTCTGTAGACTACAAAGGTTCTCAACTTTAGTGGGCATAAGATCAGATGAGTTGGTTAAAAATGAAGGCCAGGGCCCTACCTCCACATTCTGAGTGGTCTTGGGTGGCGCCTATAAATTTGCACTGTTAATCACGGGCCCAGGAAATTTTGATGTGATAGGTGTGTGCTTCATGCAAGATCCTGTTCCAGTGACCCCAGAAAGTGGAAAACATTATCTACATATTAATAATTCATTTACTTAAAACCAACCCTTTAATAAGTGAGAATTTCTAAACTGAATATTCCTAAGAGTTCACGTACTATTGCCTGCTCTAAAATAATCCTTACTCTCATACTGCTAAGGTTTTTGTGACCTTGACTTGGTATAATACTAAGTACCATCTCCCTCTACTCAGTGAGAACTAAAAATGGTATGTTGGACAGTCAAATGCATATTCTAATAAATGCAATCAGTCTACAATAACTGTCACAAATGCAAGAGATGCCAAAGAAACTGATTTGCCCTGGAGAATTCACGCAACCCATGATTTCAATTATAGTATTCTCTAGAAGTATTTAGCACGTCTGCTTGCTGGATTTCCTCAAGAATTGCAAGTATTTAGAATGATTCAGATATCTGTATCTAACCCTAACCTATATCTAAGAGACATTCCCTACTTATGGGGTCATAAACCCAAGGTTATTCTATAATGAATAGTTTTCTTCACATTTATATTCAAATGCTCTGAATAAAGAAGAGAAAATGTTTTAGCTTTTTGCTAAGTGTAAAAAAAATTTTTTTTTGGAAAAAAGTCAAGAAGAAAATGGAAAAAAAAAAACAAACCCTACAAAGCCAGAGAATTAGCAAGACTAGTATCATAGTCTCATCAAGTCAGGCACCAAGTGGCGGGGGGGCAGGGGGCACTATTTGAATTCCTAAAATATCAACACATTTTATCCTGGAAAAGAGCAGCACAGAATTTTAATAAATGCTGATCTTTATCAGGTGTCTCCTATGGGCCATCCACAATGCTCTACAACACCCATTTAGTCCTCAGACAGTGAGATAGGTAATCGATTATCCCCACTGACCCCTGAAGGTCAGGGACCAGGATCCCACATGTCCCACTTTTCTTGTCATTAACTCAATTCAAAACTCAAATTCAGCATCTGCTAAATAAACTAGAAATGATAGTCTATAATGCTCAAATTCTTTCTAAATATTAAAAGTAAAGTTTCTAATGGTATGGAAATCATAGCCTCTATCTAAAAATATAATGATAAAACATTATCTGCACTACAATTATTAAAACTTAAAAAGGAATTCAGGTATCAGCTCAAATTTTCTGCTTTGGTTTAACACAAAGCCAGTTCCTAAATTATTTATGATAATCATTAAAATCATTAATGGAAAAGCACACCTCCTAAAACTAGGAATGATTCACAATTATTTAACTTGATGATAAGGGATAGTTAGTACATCAGTAGAACTATTACTGATGCCTGGTTTGAGACGAGGGCAACTGGTTTCAATTCATCTCTAGCCTGGAACTGCAGAAAGCAAGCGTGTACATATCAAAAAATCTTTATAAATTTCATGCTGAAGTCACATGGGACAGATTACCATCTAATGAACTGGTGGCTCATTGTGAAATTGTAATTCATTCTAACAAGCTATAATATCACCTGAGAGATTACCTTTCTTGCTCACAAAAGCTCATTCAAGACATCTGCCCTATGCCATGAAACTGACCAACCACCACAAAGTACTGATGTAAACCATATATTAAGCAAGTTGGAGGCCTGCTATGTGCCACACACGGACATAGCCGGGCTCCTGAAGATCATAGTTCTCATCGCCAAACGTCATGCACACAACAGTGGCTTCTCTTCAGTTTTCCCTTCAAAACCAACACAGATCAGACCAACTGAGGTAACTAGAGTATCTAAAGTATGACGTACCTAAATTCCAAGTGCAACTGAAAGAAATAGACAAATGACACAGAATCCGGCAGTTCGCCACTCATGTGGTTATAGTGCATTTTCCTGCCTGAAGATACTGAAAGCTTTAAGAAGTGATGCTTTCATTCATCGATGAACTGATACTAGAATTCATATATAAAACGGAAACTCTTTGAAAGTCTCATGAGAACACTACTCAACTTTAGGAATGAGCACCAGGAAATCAATAGGAGCTCATTTGCACTAATGCTACATTAGGCTTAGTTGATCCACATTTCTTGTGTTTTTAAGACGCTGCACACAAAGCCACCATGTGTCCTTAGCCAATTCTAAACAGAGGAAAAAGATAGATCTAAACGCTGCCAATTCAAAGTATTCAGAGCTCAAATCCAGTAACAAAATGAGAAAATAATTACATAGGTGTCAAGCAGTGTTTTTGCTTAGTTTAGATGATAAAGACAGTACCCATCTTTTGGCTTATTTAGCATTACAGTAAAGCAGTATAATTTTGAAAATATAATTTTGAAAGCATTCTGGAGACCGAGAATCAACTAGAAGGGGGAAGATGGAAAAGGAATAAATATCTATGCTTTCAAAATACTAAAGGCATCAAAAATTCTAGTGATGAATGACTACTTAAATGTAATTTCTTCTTGATATAGGAATGATTCCTGATACCTATCTTTTAACAGAAAAGACTGAAATTTTCTTCACACTCAATTTATGTTTTCTTTAAACATGAGTTCTGCACACAGTATTAAAAAGAAATCTCACCAAAAAGAAAGTCTATCATAGTGACTCTACTACTAAGAGAAGCTGAAGCAGAATAAGGAAAAATAAAATGTATGGTTTATTTCTTTGTTATACAAAGAAAATTAAAAGTGATCCAAAACATCTTCACCCATCTCCCATGTCCTTCCTGACATAATGAGGACATACAAAATCAGGGCAAGCTAGATTAGGAGTCCAGCTCAGGGTCAAGTTTTTCCACTTTGATGACTATCTCTGGAGCAGATGTAGCAGCACTGGCCTGCTGGTTCTCAACCTCTGAATCCGACAACACTTCTTCCTTTATCTTCACGGGCTTATTACTGGCTTCCTCCTCTTCATCCGAAGATTCATCAAGCTCCCATTCATCATCTATGTCCATTTCAAATACTCTTACATGACGGAGATTTGAGCTTAACTGGAGAAGAAAAGGTCAAATAAAGAATCTTTAAATTAATGGCTGAACTAATATATAAGAAACCAAAAGTTTGAAAAATGGTTTTGTATGAAAGTTATTTTCCATCGATTTACAACAAAATCACTAAACTTAGCCTCATTTGCTATAAAAGGATCTCTATATACAATAGTGACAATTTTCCTAATAACTGAAATCAAGGGGTGCCTGGTGGCTCAGTTACAAAGGCATGAGATACTTGATTCCTGGGTCATGAGTTTGAGCCCCAGGCTGGGTGTCAAGACTACTTTAAAAAAATAATAATAATAATAATTAACATCTAGAACTGTATTACTCAGTCAACTTTCTCAGAACGAGAAAGCAACATAGCTAAGACCACAACATGCTCATAATCAATAAAAGCAATACACCATGAAATGTTTACACTTTCTGAAAGGACCTTATAGATCCAAAGTCACTTCCTCCCATTACTCTCAGTCAGTAAACAATCTATAAATACTTACCACACAGGACACTTTGCGAAAACCATTCCCAGCAACATACTGTGCTTTCATACTTTCCAGTAATCGCCAATGCTTTTCAAAATGCATGGTACGTGTGGGAATAGCACTGCACTGTTCATCTAGCCTGGAGAAGGGAAAATCCAACCCAAAATGAAAAGGCGATCTTCTCTCGTTTACAAGGAGGTAATATAAGGATCTACCATGGGTTTGATTTCTACCTATATTCCCAGTTCCAAAATAATTCTATCAGCCACTGTATAAAAGGCATCTTCCAATATCCTAGGAAAATACTGCAATTCCAAATAGCTAGAATGGCATCTTACTAAGGTTTCTGATTCCTGCTCAAGGAAAGCAAACAGACAAATTTTTTAATTAGAGAAGGGACCTACTCACTTAAATCTAAGAAAACTAAAGCCATCTCTAGAATTGGCTGTGTACCCTCCACTGGCTACTGAAGTCCTGATTCTGGGAGGAAACCAATAGAAGCAAATCTAAAATAACTAATTCTGTTATTAACTGAGGTTCAAGCTACCCTTAAAAATAGTACAGAAGTCCCATTCGCTACTCCAAATAATCCCCCCCCCTTATTTCACCAAATACTCTTGATTTATTAGCAAAGCAAAAGGGCAGGAGAGCTGTTGAAGCCAGTATTTAAAAAAAAAAAAAAAAAAAAAAGTACTTCTGTTCAGCTGATTGTCCTACTATCCCTAGTAAGCACTGCTTAGCATACCCAAGGAACCATAATGTACGATACACATTCAAAAGCATATACTATTTCGTCAGCAAGAGTTTCTTACTCACGAGTTAGTTACCTTGTGGAGTAAGCCCCCGTGAACTGATACTCTGCGGCATCCTCGCTGTTATACACTGAAGATAATGGCAACTGGACCAGAAGTCTATCTCTCCCTTCGCGCCCCATGGTGTCTTTCAGAACTACTGTTACAGTCTCATCATCATAGAACTGTGCATCTAAGCAGCTGTAGGCGCTAGAAGTGAATGACGTTCTGTTACATCATAGATGACTGGGACAACTGAGAAAGTATTATGGTACCACGCAAAAATTTAATACAACAAAAATCAAGTGACATTCTATACTCATACACTGAAAGTACATCATCAGTTTGCATTTAAATCAGTTACCAATTGCAGTGATTAATCATAAACAGAAGTAGGCCCTAAAAAACAGGTCATCATGAAAAAAGAAAAATCTGGGAGGGTGAGGTTGGTTCACAGTTTCAGAAAACTCCTGATATCAATAGTCAGGCCTTAGGGGTGTGGAAATTCCAGGAATGGCACCTTGTAGATATACTGGCTAAACAAGCAGGGCTAACTAGACTGAGAAGTAAAAATAAGATTGACAGAGGTAAAGTCACAACAACTTTAAAGACATCATCATAAAAAACTCCTTTTATATAAGGAAAAGAGAGTGAGAAAAGGTTTGGCCTGTGAGGAGGGTCCACTCCACAGCCTCAGGGATGACTTTGCTACTGTTACCCTTTTATTTATTTATTTTTTAAAGATTTTATTTATTTATTTATTTATTTATTTTTTAAAAATATTTTATTTATTAATTTGACAGAGAGTACAAGTAGGCGAGAGAGGCAGGCAGGGAGAAAGAGGAGGAAGCAGGCTCTCCGCGGAGCAGAGAGCCCGATGTGAGGCTTGATCCCAGGACTCTGGGATCATGACCTGAGCTGGAAGCAGAGGCTTTAACCCACTGAGCCACCCAGGTGCCCCAAAGATTTTATTTATTTATTTGAGAGAGAGGCAGTGGGAGAGCATGAGCGAGGAGAAGGTCAGAGGGAGAAGCAGACTCCCCCGCGGAGCTGGGAGCCCGATGTGGGACTTGATCCCGGGACTCCAGGATCATGACCTGAGCTGAAGGCAGTCGTCCAACCAACTGAGCCACCCAGGCGTCCCGCTACTGTTACCCTTTTATATTCTAAGAACATCCCAGAGCAGTGAGAATGAGGCCACCACACGTTCCTGTTGGTTGTAACAAGAACTTCAGCCACATGCCCCCTGGAGCCATCTTGCTTTGTGAACAGACGGGGAGCTGGGAAGTATTAATCACAGGAAACCACAGTTAGGTAAGTTCCTGAAGGGCAGTAAGGTTCTATTCAATTGTTAAGTCAATCAAAGTATAAGCTATGTATGCAATCCTGCGCCTTCTGCTGCAAATTACAAAGGCCTCCTAAGTGTAACATAATCACTGTATCTGAGTCTGACCATATTTCTATAATTAAACATATGCACATATCATTTGTATATGTATATAATCTCATCCAAACAAGGTTCAGATTTACCTTCGTCTCACTTTTTCGGTTGTGGCATACGTGAAGCTCCCAAATTTAATAGCAATTAGTCCATTACTTACAGATCTTGAAGAAAGAAAGGGGGGAAAAAAGACTGTGGAACAACTTGGATAGCCAATAATCTAAATGCTTGAAAGAACATCATTGTCAGTGTTAGTATATTTACCTAAACAGCCAAGTCCCAGACCCAAAATAGCATTATGCTCACTCTGCAAAACCGACAACTAATTTAAACCCCTGGATAGACAAACCTACATCAAAATTGCAACTCGTTTAAAATCTTAGTCACTGATACCTTATAAAATTAAGGACAATTGGGAACAACCAAATTATTTCTCTTTGGCCCATCTTGGGTCTCAAAACATTTCCTTCAAATTCAGATTAAAAACCATTTACGATATTAATGGTATTCTGTACGTGATTTATTTTTTAGAACTTTTACTTCAGATTCTCAAAAGAAGTCTCTACAGGCAGGCCTCTTGTTAAAGAAAGGCATACCTAACCCAAGGCTAAAATCCTTTCCATAAGGAACCCAAACCACAGTTCTGAATGCTACAAGTTCATGAGATATAATCCTGATTGTTCTGTTGTATTTTTCTTAATGCTAAAGAAATCTTACAAGTCACAGCTACACCTGTACAAAATTAATAATCTAGAATCAAAAGGGATCATAAAGCTTGTGATTTGGCATTATCATCTTAATGATGTGAAATTTAAGACTAAGAACAGTGCACCGACAAGCCTAAACTCCTAAGGTAGCTTAACTGAACCCCAAAAATATAAGGGAGGGAAGCTGTACATTTATTACTAAAAATAATAAAATCTCACTCTCTAACTCAACTTTAGATTAATACTTACTGGGAAATATCAGTATGTCTCCTTAAAATGCACATTTTATAAAGTGAATCTTCTAAAATAGTAAAAAGAAGATAATGTAGATTTGAGGTTTTATTATTCCACCTGAGGAAAAAAAATTAATGTCAAAACACGGTATTTAGCTATCACAGCAGAGAACAAAACTGTATTGCTCATATGAGACAAGAAGAAACACACACTTACAGAAAAGGAAATTTGAATAATCTGCGTGTACAGTCCTGACTAAAACAAAAGAAAAAAAGGTAAGAAAAAATTAAATTGGCCACTAAATTTTACCACCCAAAAAGTAAATAGAATTACCTTCTAGCATCCCTGTATAATGGAATACAGATTGCTTGATTCATCGATTTTCCAATGACATCCTAAATAAAATAGATTTTAAAAAGTACAATTAAAGCATTTACATACACACAAGTACTCTACAGAAAGTACCTGACCTTCACTATTCAAGTCTAGTAAAAAACCATCTAGATCACCAAGCTTTCACACATAAAACTTCAATGACAGTTCTAACAGCAAGGAAAAGAGACCGAAGAAATTCTGAAAAGTGCACCAGAAAAAAGTATGCATAGAAGACTAAGAACACCCAGCCCATCCCCTTCTCTCACGGCATCTTACTTCCCTCCTGCAGCAGTAAGCTAGATACATGATAGCTCTCTAGCCGAGACTGTTTATAAGAAGTTTGTTCTAGGAACAAATAAAATAATAAGGATACCAACACTCCTAATAACCTTGTTATTTGTTTACTTCTTAGTTTATGTAAGAAACTAACAGTAAGAGGAAATATTAGGGTGAACCCAATGAACCTGCCATTTTTGTTAGGCAAAGGTTGAACAGCAGCATTTCATACGGCTCACCTTAGTAACTATGACCATTTACATAAGTGAACCCTATACTGTAGATATTCTCACTCCTCCACAAAGGCATGCATTGCTTTTTCAAACTTACTGCTGGTTTTTGCAAGCACAGATCAATAATGTTCTCCATCCGCCTTTTCACAAAATGCAATGATTTTCGAGGATAATAAGGAAACAGCAAAGGACTTTCTGGTTTCAAACAAGAAGAGAAACAAAAACAAAATCACAAAGTTATAGTAAACCAAATGATTAGGAGAAAATAATCTGTCAGAGGCAGCCCGCACCGCTCATCTGACAGTGGCAATCTCCCTGGCTGCTTCATTAGCCCCTCACACAACCTCACCACGAATGACCATGGCCTCCTGCCTTTTCTTCACCATCCCCTGCTGCCAGCCCACTAAAACCTGCCACACCCATTGCAGGCTGAGGCCTAGCAGCTCCGTACTCTTTATTCTATTTTCCCCCACTCAAATCTGACAGTTTGCTTTTGCTGGGTATAAGAAGGAAGGGGTGATCTGGGAACCACAAGACACAATAAAATAGAGTTCATTCTCTACTCTTTGCCACAACGGGCTGGCAACAAGAGTCCAGTATTGTTTTCGAAAAGTATAATACTGAAAACAGAAACAAGACACAAGAAACTAGTGCTGTGTAAATAAGCACTTTACTTTGCAAAAGGCTACTTTACCAGTAGCGAGTAATACATAATTAAGTGCTCAGGGGTAGCGACTATGCAAGAGTCCATCCTGTTACTTCTATTGCTTACAACAGCTGGACAAAGTAAGCATCGCACTCTCCAAATTACAGATTTAAAAAATGAGGCCCAGGAGGTTTGGGCAATCTGCCTGGGGTAAAAATGATAATGAATTCACACCTCTGAATCCAACCCTCGGAATCCCAGGCCCACCCTCTTCTCCTGAGCTCTGTAGGCTTCCTTCACTCCCAGCATCTCATGTCCCAGTTATGCTGGACAAAGTGAGTTTTAATCAGGTTAACATTTTAAGCTTCCCACAGGTGAGAGATGCTGTGGGAGCAGAGAAAGGTATTAGGTCTTTGTCCCTAGTTCCTGGCACAGAGCGTCTAAAACCCTCAGAATTTTCTGAGTGATAAGGGTGATAAGAACATCTTTTGGTATAACAATGTGACTGTGGGTAGATGCCTAGATAGTTTCAGAATGAGGACTGGTCACCAGAGAGACTAAGCCCTGACAGAAGCCTGGACTTTCCAGCCCTCATCCCCCAACTACCAGGGTGGGGAGAGGAGCTGGACTTGAGTCCAATCACCAGTCATTGATCACTTAATCCATCCCACCTGCATAATGAAAACCCCATAAAGAACCCCTAAACAGAGGGCTTCTGTGTGCTGGGTGACACACCCAGAGCAGGTGCGGGGGCTCTGAGCCCTTCCCCCCACACCCTGCCTCTGTAGCTCTTCCACTTGGCTGTTCTGACTTGTGTCTTTATAATAAAGCAGTAAACCTAAGTGAAGTGTTTGGGTTTTGTGGGCCATTTTAGCAAATAACCAACCTGAAAGGAGGAGGGAGGGAGGGTGGGGACATAAATGTAGGCCACCCAGGGACCTAATCCTCAGGACTGAAGCCACAGAGACGGTCTTGTGGGACTGAGCCATGGAAGCTGTAGAGTCTGGGTAGTCAGCATCAGAAATGAACAACAGGATACACAGTTGGTATCAGAATTGTTCTCAGGAGGAAAACCCTCTTATTTTAGTGTCAGAAGTGTTCTGAGTAACCACAGCTCACGTGACAGCATCCCAACTGCTCAGGAGCCACGAGCTGGGCGCCCAGCGCTCCACCTGCATTTACAGAATCCTCACAATGGTGTTTTGAGGGAGGCACCACTACCGCCCTCATTTTACTGATGAGAAAACAGGCACAGAGAGGTTAGACAGTCTGCCCTCAGCCACATCACGAGAAGTCGCAGAGAAGATTCCAACCCCCGAAGCCCAGAGCAGCGACTTTCACCCATCCTACAGCCCCAGCACTCCCTCATGTACCCTGAGAAAGTACATGTAGCAAATATTTAGCACATGACTTTGGCGAAGTGCTAGAAAGAAGTTTCATGAAAGTTTTCTTAACAGTTCCATAACGATGGGGCATCAGGGTGACACAGTCAGTTGGGCAACCAAGTCTTGGTTTTGGCTCAGGTCTTGAGCTCAGGATCATGGGACTGAGCTCTGTGTTGGGCTTCATGGTCAGTCCTGAGTCTGTTTGGGATTGGGATTCTCTCCCTCTTGCTCCGTCCCTCCCCACCACACACTTTCTAATAAATAAATCTTACAAAGAAAGACAAAAACCAGAAATAGTTCCATAATGAGAGTATTTCTTCACACTAGACTAAGAAACGATAATTAATGAGTTTGTCCCAATTCACATACTAGCAAAACCTTGAGATGAAGTTAATAATACACAGTGTTATCTTGGTTAAACATCATGCTCCTAGCTAAGATTAGGCCTTCCTGTTCAGCCATAGATATGAGGAAAGAGGGTAGGCCCCATTTTTAGCCCACCCAAGTTCCCAGAACCAGTATTAGCCCACTCTCAGACAGGGCGCTGGTGCCACCACTCCTGGCACACTGCCATGATCCCTCCTCAAGCTGGGGATGCATCCTGATTAAACAGCAATGGAGTCGGCCGTACCTTTATTCTCCCTCCTTTCAATAACTAACTGAATAGATCTCAAGAAATACAAAATGTCCTGCTCTGAAAAAGAATTTGAACTTCTAGGGTTAAAATAAAAGGGCAACAAGCCAAGTGTTGGGCTTCAGAGAATTCTCTCCTTCTCCCATCTCCTCATTCATTCAGATAAAGAGAAACCAGAGAGACTGGCAGAGGTCACCACTGAGTTGAAAACTCGGGCTTTGAGGTCAGCAGACACCTAGCTTCATCACATACCAGCTTGTGTGATCTGGGCCTTCTCTGACCTTCAGCTTCATTATTAGGAAATGAGGATAACAGGTACCTACCCCCTAGGTTCCTGGGGGCATGAAGGAAAGAACTACATGCTGGGGGCTATTACCCTAATGACCTAAGAAACTGACAGGCTGTGATCAAATTACCCTGTGAGGCAAGCAAAAAAATACTGCTTCCAAAATATCTGCATCTAAAATAGTGAAGTTCTGATATATTTAGTGGTTGCTATTTTGTGTTGCATCCTGAATTGTGTTGGATCATTTTACTATAACAACATTTCAAGATCTTAGAGAATGAGAAGCACAAGTACACAAAAAACCTACAATAATCTCAGGAGAATAGTTAAGCATCACTATGCTTTTAGGAGTTCACAAACAGGAATCAGCAAAAGACTTCTCTCACTAGCAGGCTGTATGATTTTCTTCCTAATATCCTATTTTTTTCATAGGGTATAAAACAGACAAGAGTATCTGAGAATAAACAATCTTACCCTATCACAGTTAATTTCAGACTGTTTTCTACCACGGTAAAGTCATATACTATTTATTTTGCTGTTTCTCTAGTCAAAAACAATAGGCACAAATGATCTAAAGACCTGAAATAAATATTCAGTAATTGTTCAGCAACATTCCTAGTTAATATACTGGTCTCAAAGCAAGTATAAACACGGCCCAAATCCACAAAGTTCATTAAATACCTTTAAGGTGGCTGCTCTTTTGAAGAAAATCATACCACTGGTTTCCTTCTGTGTTAGGCGGTGACACGAGATCATCATCTTCATCTTTCAAGTACTAGAATTAATACCGAATCAAAATTTTAAATGTCATAAACAAAGAAGGAGGCTTCAAAGACTTATCGTTAGCACTATTCTATTTCAGAAGTGATTGTTTTACTGCCAAGTGCTCTGAAATTGCACTGCTATTATTCCAAGTGAAGTGACCAAAATTCACTAAATGCCAAGCCACTTAGCAAGCTGCAAACTTCTGGAAGATCAGAATGCTATGGATGCAGAGACCACATACAGAGTTTAAAGTATGTGTTCCATTTTCATGAAGGACATTTTAATCTTTTGTTGTGTGTGTGTATGTGTGATCACGCATGTGCACCTGTGTTATAAATTAATTTTAAAAGTATCAACTTGTCATTCTACTCTTGGACAGTAGTCCTCAAAGTGTGGTCGACAGACCCCCTGGAGCCCCAAAGATGCTTTAAGGATCCATGCGGTCGATAGTATTTTTTTTTATTTTATCTTATTTTTTATTTTTTTTAGTATTTCTAGATTTCATTACACTATTTTTATAATGTCAAATGTTATTTGCCCTTTCAACTCTGTTGACATCTGCACTAAGGGTCAAAAGCACAGGTGGGGAAAATTGACACCGGGAGGCAAGGTGGTGGTCTTAAGGCACACTAGTGGGCACTGTATTCCTTTTTGTTACATACTGACAGTTTCACTTATTTAACAAAGCTATTAAAATAATTAATTTTATTAAATCTCAACCCTGGAGTACAAATCTTTTTACTGTTCTCTGTGACAAAGTTGGGAAGTATACATAAAGCACTTTGGCCAATACCAAAGTACAATGGTGACCATGAGGAAAAACATTTAAGAAATTGTTGTAGTTGTGGGGAAAGCCAGGCACTTTGCTGCTGTTAATGGAATTCCATTTTTATTTGAAAGAATGACTGGCAGATAAGCTATGATTATTTGTACATGGGTATTTGGTAGATATTTTCTTGAAAATAAAGCAAGCCTGTCACTTTAAGCAAAACAACTGACAGTATTTGCTGCCAATGATAAAATTTAAACATTCAAGCAAAAATTAAAATTTTGGAAAATCTGTATCTGCCACTGTGTACTTGACAGCCATAGCACTTAAGGATTTTCTGATGATATTGGTGCAGATATTCATAAATCTGACTTTTGGATACTGCATGGGGAAAGATGTCAGCATTCAGAAGATCTGCATAACTCAGTGAGCCAGTATTTCCCAAACGACCAATACATAATACTACAAAATCATGCACAGGTAAAAGATCCATTCAAATCATAAGACAGATGAATGGATTTTAATATATCAGAGTATGAAAAGTTCACTGATGCAATTTTAGATTCCATATTAAAGCTAACCTTTAAGACACTATCTCTTATCAAGACTTGGTATAATATCAACAAACATCCACAATTACCTGAAACAGCCATTATAATACTTCTCCCTTTCTAAAACCTATGTGAGCCCAGATTTTCTTTACATATATTAAACATAAAAACCCAACACAGGAGACAAAGCAGCAGCTATGAGAAGCTGTCTTCTATTAAGGCAGACAGCAGAGATTTGCAAAACTACAAAACGATGTCACTCTTCACTAAACTGTTTAAAAAAAATAGTCATTTTTATTATAAATATTTATATAACATGTAACAGTTAAGTGGAATTGCTGTTACTTTTAAATAATTTTGTATTCTGTTATATTTCTAATGCCTATTAACGTCTCCCATTGATAAATATAACCTATATTAGCAAAACTCTCCAGGGTCTTCAATAGTTATTAAGAATATAAACGAGTTCTGAGACCAAAAGTTTAAAAACTGCTCCTTTTTGGTTACTTTACTAAAAGAAAAGGGCTGCTGTGTAAGCTAGCATTATATCATTTTCCAGAAACTTTGGATAATAAAGACTAACACTGCTAAAGTTTTAGCATTAGTTTTAATAATTTCTAAAAAAAGTAATATCCACATTCAATCAAATGCCCATACCTGACCAACTTTTTCAACATTGAAGTATTTTCCTTTCCGATTATAAAGGTCTGGAGCCTAGAAAGAATAAGCATAGTTTAGCTCTTAAGTCAACTCACAGAAGAGAGGAAAAAGAATTCTTAAGCTTAATGAAAACGTTTATTTTTTAAAAGAACTGTCAGTGGCAGTTATCTTTTTCTTCTAGGGACTGTATGACACACATCCAAACAAAAGTTGGATTTATAAAGGCTCTAAAATAAGTATTGCCATTAATTAGTTCAATAATTTAAAAATCACAGCTGCTAAAAAGGTCAATTAAATTGGATTAAATGTGATTATTTTTCACCATTACCCAGGTTTAGGGCAACTGTTTAACTCTTTCAAAAAAAAAAAAAAAATACCGGCATTATAGAAATAACACTTTCGTACCTCATTGAAATGTTCAGTAAGAAATTCGGCAACAAATGTGATATCTTTCTGAGTCATCTATCAAAATCAAAAAGGAACAAAAGGAAAAACAAATCAAGGAAAAAGAAAGCTTCCCAAAAGATCTTACATTATGTAATAATAAATCTGACTTTTTTTTTTTTACTATCTACTAAAAGCCATGATACAAAGAGGCAAAGTTCCTTCAAAGAAACATCAATAGAAATCCAAAAGATTATGCAACTATGAAAATATGAAATCTTGAAGCTCTGACAAGCATGTAATTAAACATTTTAAACCCCTTTTTCCAATCAGCTAATCCAAGAGCTACAGAATTCCTTATGGCCTGAAGTTGTTTATTATTTTAGGCCTTGTGCTAAGACTGTGTACAGGGTCCCTACTCTGGAAGAGGAGACTATGTCCACAAAAGTCAACTTGACTTGAGTGAGGACCTACAAGTCAACAGTCAACAAGATGCTTGTTTGGCAGTTGGCCTCTGCTTCTTGCAGTGACCCTGCATTCACCCCACCCTAGTTCTTCAGCCCTCACAGAATTATACCCGGGGATTACACTCAGGGACCTCCCCCAATAACAGACACATTTTACTTCCCCAAACAAAAGAGTGGTCTCAGAGATAACAGCTTAACGTGAACCTCCCTGGTTTGTGAGGCCAGTCATCCACAGCACAAAAGATCTGCTTCTTATAAGAGTCTCAGAATGGCAATCCCTTATTCATCCAGTCCACTGGAGCTAATTCTAATGCTCTCCATTTTCACAGGCCCCAGATTACCTCATCTATCTGAATCAGAGTTTGGGCAGGGGTGAGGATGAGTGACCACAGAAATCAGGTGGGAATGTTGCCCAAGTCTGAAAGTTCTTACTTAAAGGAAATTCCACTGCCACTGTCACAATCCTTGTAATCAGAGAAACTACTGTTTACCAGACATCAGCACTGGGACTAATATTTAAAGTACCAGATTTCCAAGGAAATAAAAATGCATTCAAAACTTAAGGAAGGTAAAGAATACAAGCACTCTACATAATACAGATTACAAAATCTTATATAAACATGAAAATTATAAAATTAGATAACCATAGTAAAGGTATTTTGTGAGATGAAAAAAAGGAAAAAAAAAGACTCAATTACTAAGCTGCATTTAGGGTCTACAGCCTGACATTTTGTCAACTAGCAATGGCGTATGAATACTGAGCCAAGCAGCCAAGCTGAGCTCAGTCAGAGCAGCAGTAACACATGGGAAAACGTTACTACCACATACTACCTTATTCAGCTCTGGAAGCACGTGGTCTTCTGTCATTCTCAACATTGCTGGAAACAGAAATCAAAAAACTATCTTTAAAGGAAAGGTACAAACCTAACTTTAATATAGATACATTTCAAAGACTAAATGTGTTTCATTGGACTAAATCTTCAATATTCAACCAAAGAAATCTTTTCACCAAGGAAAACTTACTTTCCTTCTAAAAACTAAAGTGTGAAGACTCTAAATTTGACTTGCATTCTCAGGTTCAAAAAGGCTGGTCTAACAATCCTAAACTATTATTTTTTATTTTCTCCGTCAACTCAACAATGTGAGCAGACCAGGTTCATTCCTCTCCTAACATATGGCATTTCTTCTCTTAAAATCTGCAAACAATTCGGTCCTTCAAAAGCCTTAGAATACCAAACAAACATGTTTCTCTCCCTTGGGTCTTTTGCTACACAAAGATATTTGCACTAAGACTTTTGTGTACATACATACACTTACATATACGCGTATTTACAGACTCTCTAATATCTGCAGCCAATTCTTTTTGTCCTCTCCGAGGGTTGTATTTTTATATTATGTCCACCTAAGTCAAGGGGAATGCTGCATGTGTTTTTTGCACTGTTTGAATATCCCTCTTAATTGCATTCGGTCAGGAATAAGCATGCTGGATGTGATTCTGCAAACACGGATTATTTTAGAAACCGTTCTTAATTAGTTCAAACTTCTAAATTATCTGAAAAACAAGCCATGATCTAGTGCACTCATTCATTCATTTATCCATCCAAAAAGTACTCACTGAGCATACTATGGGTGCTGGGGATACAGCAGTACAAAAGAAGTTCCTGCCTTCATGGAGGCTACATTTTCCAAAGGAGCAAACCCAGGCGGCACCACTAACAAGTGACAGAGCCAGGATTATAACGAGGTCTTGGAGGGACGCCTGGGTGGCTCAGTTGGTTAATGAGGTCTTGGGTTCTCCCATCCAGCGTGCTTTCTGCTGCCCTGCTCTAATGATAAGGATTGAGCAGTAATTCTTTTCTCTCCTAATCAGGCTTCTCATTAGAGTTAGGACATGCACTAGAATATAAACTGCCTCAACTACTCCAGTAATTACAAGTAAAACCAAACCTCTTCTGTAAAAGAAAATTATTTCAAAGATCTCACTGAGTTTTAATATTGTAATTTATTCTAATCAGCATCTCTGATATTAAACAGGCTGGCCTGATGAACACTCTGGCTCCCCATTCTGGCTAGCATTGGTATGGTTTTGAGGAGAAAAAAAAAAGAATTTTAAATGTCAACATCTGTGGATCCCATTCTTTTTTTTACCACAAGCAATTACATTAGGCTGACAAATACAAAGTCTGTAAGATTCCAGAATTGAAGATCTGGACATTTGTTAAAAGATGTGAGCACATTACAGATAATTTAACTTCTATTTTACTTACTCTTTAGAATTTTAACAAACGAATAAATCTCATTTATAACCAAATTTTTGCTTGTGTTGGAAGGGAATGTATGCTGGACTATTTCAATGATATTAAGGGGGGGCAGTCACAGAATAGTTCAAATGGACCTACATAAAATATGCACATGCTGCAGAGTAAGCATTAGAACATGGACTATGAAGTCAGTAAATCCTGGTTAACTACCTACAAATGAAAAGACGCTATGTAGAACAAAGAAAGGCAATGAGTGGTCTGCATTCAACTTAGCTAGGGCACTAGTGTCTGATGGAAAGGATGCTAGAAACTTCTTGTTTGGTGCTGTTCAATGTGGCAGGCACTGACAGTGTGTGGCTACAGAGTACTTCAAATGTGCATAACGTCACTAAAAAACTGAACATGTAACTTACATAATTTCAACTAATTTATTTATTTTAAAGATTTTATTCCTTTATTGTTTGAAAGAGAGAGAGAGAATGATGGAGAAGGAGAAGCAGGCTCCCCACTGAACAGGGACCCAGGATCCTGGTATCATGACCTGAGCTGAAGGCAGCTGCTTAATGGAGGACGGAGCCACCCAGAGGCCCTGTAATTTCAACTAATTTAAAGAGCCACAGGTGGCTACTGGCTACCGTAACGGGTGGCATACCTCTAGAAACAGAAGATCAAGAAACAGAACAGAAAATAAGCTACTCAAAGGCAGAGGCCAGATCTTTGCTTTTTCCCCATCTTGTTTTAAAAAACCTAACACCTACATAGCAGAGATGCAAAAATGTTATTTTAACCTAAGAAGTTACTAGGTCAAAAAAAAATTTTTTTAATTTAAAAAAAAAAAAAAAGGGGGACGCCTGGGTGGCTCAGTTGGTTAAGCGGCTGCCTTTGGCTCAGGTCATGATCCCAGTGTCCTGGGATCGAGTCCCGCATTGGGCTCCTTGCTCAGCAGGGGGCCCCTGCTTCTCCCTCTGCCTCTGCCTGCCACTCTGTCTGCCTGTGCTTACTCTGACAAATAAATAAATAAAATCTTTAAAAAAAAAAAAAAAGGTTACCCATTAGCAGTGACAGGGACAACCGGTGCTACAAGTGACATCTGGGGGAGCTGGGGCTGGTGGTATGGAAGGAGGAAGGAGGGCTGTGTGTTGAAAACACTGACACCCGTGAAGGGTAAAAGAGGGGTCATTTATACCACTCGTTCTACTCCTACAGTTACTTGAAATTTTACTAGAATAACTGAAATATTCTAAATTGATACACCCACAATTTTTAAAGAAGAATTAAGGTAACACTAATGCTTCATTCGATCAACTTACCCACATAAAGCCAGCGAAAAAATGCTTTGAAGTTTTTCATACTACTATCTATAACTCTGAAAAGACAAAAATAAAAGAAATCAGTGAAAAAATGCTTTGAGGTTTTTCATACTATCTATAACTCTGAAAAGATAAAAAAAAAAGAAATCAGAAATAAAATTACAATGTGTGGTTCATATATCATCATTCAATTGTTCTGGGATATAATAATCCTTACCATTCTCTTTTATCCTATCTGAAGGACATTTAAACCTTTGATTTTACAAATCAAAAACATACCTAAAAATAAAGGTTCAGAAGAGCAAGTCCTGATTCTTCTCAAAAATAAAGCAAATGACTCAGATTCTAACTGGTTTTAACAGTCTTGCCACAAACTGTGTAATGGTCTTTCCCACCATTCAGTAAAGTATGAAATCATTTTTCAACTTTGCAAACAAAAGAAGTCGGCAAAAAACTGTTTTCAGCATTTTTCTCAGTTAAAAAAAATACTGGTCAGTAAGAAGAAAAAACATCAACGCCAACAGAAAACCAGGATTATAAATTTGTACTATGTCACTATCTCTGCTATCAGTGGACATTATTTTTGGAAGTTGGTTTTTGATGCTTATGGTAACTGATCTCAAAAACTGAATTTCCTTGAGCTTTCCAGAAATGGACTCCCCAAATTTAAGTATTAAAAGTGGAAGTCATGTTCATTTTGATGAAACTATCTTTAAATACGGAAGGGCTATCACTTTAAAAAAATCTCTTTAGGCTCACATCTATAGGATAACTACTCTAAGCAAGTAATACCTGCATCTTTCTTTCCTAAATTTCAAAGCTCCTTCCAAGAAAGAAGTTTCATGCTACTGGAGAGGTAGGTCACCATTATTAACCTAGCTCTCTAGAGTAAAACACCTGACATAAAAAGACTGCCACATTTCTGATATTACCAAGTAATATAATCAAAACTCTCTTGTGGCAAAACGAAAAAAGGAAAGAAAAGTTCCTGTCCTTCCCAATCAATATTCTGACTGGCCTCTATACCCAGCAAGCAATCCCTGCTCTGCTGGAGGCGAAGATCAAAATTCTCACTGCCTCACTTTCTTCATCTATAACCTAAAATAACAATGCTATATTCAACTTCTTCCAGGGAGCAAAAAACTTAAATAAACTACCTTCCGTTCATATTGAAAAGTGATCACAAAAAGCTTAGTATTTTATATCTACTCTCTGCAAATACGGTGAACCAAAAAATAATTCAACATATAGGAAAAGCAATGTCATCTCTCCTCTCATTTTGTCTTCTGAACACAGAAGTCTCCAACCTCTACCTTCTAAAATCCCATTAAAATGATAATGGGGGGGGGAGGTGTGTACTATAAACTCACAAAAACAAAAAAGGTGGTAGAAAAGACATTAATTTCAGAAATGTCAGAAAGGACATGTGGCTGATGAAGCTCAACAGAGGCAGTCACATGCAGAACACGGAGAGGACAACCAGCAATTCCAGCCTGCAGAATCCCAGGGACACTTCGGACCTTGCAAATGTCAGGCTCGATAGCAGCCCTCAGGATGACACACGGGGCTGGACACAGGAGGACAAACTGAAATATAGAGCAGTCAATATGTTCTTTCCCCCTAAACATGAATACCTATGGGTCTATGCCCCAAACAGAAATGAACAGGGTTTTCCCAAGAAAGCGCATAAACTGGGAAGAGCTGAGGTGGTCCCATGCAGGTGCTGGCGGCCCACCACACAGCTCTACACGCCTGCCCGGGTGCCAAAGCCAGCTTTCTGCTGCCCCTGTCCACACAGATTCCAAGCAACTTCAAATCACCTCACGAATAAACATGAGTAAACACTGGAGCATCGGGTATCTGAAGAAAGCTGGCAACGAGACCAAGACAAACAGATAAGTGACCCGGGAAGTGGAGATCATTCAGGGAATGGCAGGCTTATAAAAATATCTAATTAATGTCCTCAGAGATTTGAGAAGATGTCATCTACAAAGCAAGAGCACAGCTCTGAAAAATGATTAAAGAAATAAGAAAACACATTTGGAAATTGAAAGACAAGGACTGCTGTGATAAAGAATTCAATGCAACAGTTCAGGTAACAGTCAAGTCCTCCGCTCACCCTGACTACTAATTCCAAAGCTGACAGCCTACACCCCATCACTACCAACTTGAACCCTCTGACTCTCAACGTCAAGCATGCCACTCACCAACAACCACCTGTCTTCCCAGGGACCTCTCTTCAGCACCCCAGCTTTCATCTCCCCAACTACCGCCTACTGGTTCCCCCACCTCTCCTCCCTATCTCTCACTCATACTGTGTTCCCACTTTTCCCCCAAACCAACTCCAATTCCAGGTTCATTTGAATCATGCCCTCACTTTAATTCCCTGGCCCCGCTTTGGCTTCACTTTAGTCACCAAGCCTAGCAAATCTAAGGGCTCACCTGCCCCGTGCCCCGGCACACTTGGCTGACCCCGGCTGGAGAAAAGCCAGCAGCCACGCTGACCAGGGGCACTTCTACATTCTCACAAGGGCTCCCCAAGTGGCCCTCAGCACCAGCAGCATCTGCCTGTTTCACCCGCCCGTTCTTTCTCCCACTGCCCTAGGCAACTGGCTCACAGTTTTTCCTTTATTCTTAAACCACCTCCCCACTCTTACCTCCAGCTGACAGAACATTGCCTATCTCATTAAGATAGTAAGAACAGTTGGAAGTGAACCTCCCCAAGCCTCCATGTGCCCAGATACTAGCGTCTGTGACCATTTACACAGCCTTCTCTCCTATAATTATAGATACACTATCTTTCCAGACCATTCCCCATGCACCACATGGCCCTCCCCTCCCGTACTCTTACTCCATCAATCCTCTTCTGTCTCTGCCTTCAACTGTTTCCCTTCCAGAACACCCCATCATATATAAATATGCTCTAACTTCTCCTGTTGTAAGACAGAAAAACCCAACAACTGTTTGCAACCACTGGCCATTCGGTTCACAACAAAACTACTCAAGAGATGATACTTACTATTTTCTTTGCATCTGCTCTCATTCTTTATCCCAATGGCTCCATGACTCCATGACATGGCTCTGATCGAGGTCACCAATAATCGTTTCTAGTAATATTCTGATTATCTGTTCTGTTCTTGGTCTCCATCTTACCTGACTTAGCAGCATCTGACAACTGATCCCTCGTTCCTTTTTACGATGTTTCCATTGCTCAGCCTATAGGATACCGACTCACTCTTCTGGTCTTTCTGCCTCTTTAGTTTCCTTTGCTAGCTCCCCATCAATACCATTTCTAAATGTTGGAATGCTCATTGCTGTCTTCAGATCTGTCCTCTTCTCTAAGCACACAGACTACCTCATCCAGCCTCATGGCTCAAAATAACACCAACGTGTTGATGGCTCTCAAACTGCCATCTCCAGCCTGAACCCTTCCCTTGAATATTAGTCTAATATGATCAACAATGTCTTGGACAGATACCCATGAGGGTATCTAACAGACATTTCAAATTTAATATGGCTGACACACTCATCAGGTCATCAAAATTCACGCCACTAAGGAGAAGCAGACAGACATCATTTGCCTCTGGATATGACACCTTGAGAAGGACACTCCACCAGTTATGTATATTCTGGCCAGGGATGTATAAGCTAAATCTAATCGTAAAAATACCAGATAAACCCAAATTGAGGAATATAAGATACACGTATATAATTTATATATTCTCTCCCTAGTTTTCCACATTTCAGTAAATGTCAATTCTACTTTTCCAGGTGCTCAGACCCTAAATTCATAATTACCCATAACTCTTTTATTTTACCACCCACACATAATCATTTAGCAAATCCTGTTATTTCTACTCTGAAAATGTACACAGATTCTGACCTCTTCGGATTGTAACCACCATTTCTCTCTTGGCTTCTGTCCTTGCCCTCTTTTAATTTATTCTCAAAACTAAGCAACTAACAAGAGGATCTTTTAAAAACCTAAGTCATATTCCTGTCACTCCATAAACTTAATTGCTTCTTCTTATATCCAGAGTAAAAGCCAAAGTCCATCCAACTGCCTACAGACTCTACACAACGTGGCCTATCCTACATGAGCTCTCTCAGCTCATCCTCTATCTCTCACACTCTGCTCCATTCACTTCAGATAGAGTGGCTCCTGAGGCACGCTCCAAACTCAGCGCCTTCATACTTGCTATCTCTTTTACCAAATATCGATGACTCACTCCTTCCAGCATCATCATCTTGGTGAGGTCTGCCCTATATAAATCACATCCCAAAGGTCCCCCTTCCATGCTTGGTTTTTCTCACCACTCCTGACACTATCTGCCTTGCTATGTATTTTCATCATTCATTTCTTTATTGCCTATCTCACCGCATTAGAGTATAAGACCCATGTAGATTTTATCAGTTTTGTTCACTGCTATACCCTCAGCATCTAGAATAATGTTTAAAATATAGTTAAGTACTCAATAAAGGTCCCCGATGAATGACAATGTTGCATAACTCAGTCAAGAAAATTTCTCAGGAAATAGAAAAGACATTTATGAGAACTACGTGAAGAAAAACAGAAGACACAGGTCAGTTCATGGCCTAGTATCTGACCAACCAAGTTTCTAGAACAAAAAATCTAATTAAAAAAAAAAAAGGGGGGTGCCTGGGTGGCTCAGTGGGTTAAAGCCTCTGCCTTCGGCTCGGGTCATGATCCCGGGATCCTGGGATCGAGCCCCTCATCAGACTTTCTGCTCAGCGGGGAGCCTGCTTCCTCCCCTCTCTCTCTGCCTGCCTCTCTGCCCACTTGTGATCTCGGTCTGTCAAATAAATAAATAAATCTTAAAAAAAAAAAAAAAAAAAAAAACGAGGAGGAGAAAGAGAAAAGGAGATTACTAAAATAATAACACAGTAGAATTCAGGTTCAAATATTTTCTTATTATCAGCACAATGAAAAGACCCACATCTAAAAACACTACTGTGAAATTTCAACATATCAAGCATAAAGAATGAAGCTTTGAGAGATGAAAAACAAAAAACAAAAAAACCCTATAGAGGGGTGAGAATCAGAAGCACCAGACCTTCCAACAACAACAGAAAGACCAGCATATAATAAAGCAATACTTTCAAAGTTCTCTGAGAAAATGATTTCCCCTTCATCATCCTATACCCATTGTAAACCATCAATAAAGCGTGAAGGTAGGAGAAAAGACACAGAGTTTATTATTGCATAACTACTTCCTGAGCAAGTTACTGGAGATGTTTCCCAACAAAGTGATGAAAGGAAGCAAGAAGCAAAGGCAATCGTGATGTCTGGACCTAACCCAAGAAAGCACCAAAATGCCTGCCTGGCAGGCTATTGGGGCAGCTACAACAGCGCATCCAGACCAGCGTGGGGGAGGGAAGGCAGGAGGAGAAATGTCACGGAGGGTGGGGATCCCAGGGTGTGATCCTGCTGCCTTGGAGATAGGCGAAGAATCTAAGGATGTAAAAAAGGCAAACAACACAAGAAAAGAGAAAACAAAGTCTAGGAAAAACGAAACAAACACAGAAGAATTTCTAAAACTATAAATAAAAGAAGTGCAGTATAGTTATACAATTTAGAGGTATGGAGGTAAGAACTAAAAACAGAAACAGTTACAGGAATTCAAGGATTTCCCCTGGAGAGGGGACTGGAATGAGGACAGGCGGGAGAATACAATACCGCTTTAAATGATTAGACAGCTATGTTATTGGCTTGTTTTAATCATGTAAAGGTGATAACTTAGATAAAAACTTATAAACCAATTTTAAGAAAATCATGACAATTTGCTGGGTTCTTGCTTATAAGAATAAAATATTCTCACGTCAATGATTCTAGGTATCTCCAATACTTACTGAAGAAGTTCATTTGCCTTGAGTATGAAAGAACCCACAGCAGTAATAGCATCTAAAGAGAAATAAATAAATATCATTTGTCCAGTAAGTAAAGTGTGTTTAATGCACTCTACCAAAAAATTAAATTACTACCTTCAATTCCTGCAGCATCTAGTCCAAGAGGTTCATATTTTTGCTTCCACGAAGCCATTCCTTTCAGTTCACTCAAATGGTATAATAAAGACTCGGAACCGCTATCAAAACAGAGCAGAAATAAGTTATCATTACCATCATCAAGGTGGCAGACAGCTAGGACCTCGCCTAAACATTTCCAAATTTTCAGAAATAAAAACTGAAACGAACAATTTTCTTTCTATGAGAAATGATCATTTCTCAAACTTTTCTCTAAAAACTGTAGCAGAACCATCTGGCCATCCTGACGATGGAGATGAATACACAACCGCAAGATTTAATCTTACGAGATCACATTATGTTCTACAGTTGGACCTGGCACCTTGAAGACAGTCGGATGGTCATCCTATTCACCCAAAAGATATGTATTTAACATTCAACAAACATGTATTAAGCTCTAACTTTAAGTCAGCACTGTGCTACATACTGGAGACACAACAGTGACCAAAACAAAAGGATCCTTACAGCACTGACAGTCTCATGGGGGAAGGACACTCATAACCACAATCAGACAACATATCATTCCCACTATCATAAGTGCCTGGAAGGAAATGCACACCAGTATAGGTGTAATGGAATAACCTGACCTAATCTGAGGAATTAGGGAAAGCCTCCCGGAACAAGTGAGATTTGAGTTAAGGGGTTCAAGTAAAGAGCTGGGTGGGAGTGTTCCAGAAGGCAAGATGGATGCACAAAAGCCCTGGGTAGGAAGAAAAAATGTCAAGTCTGCTAAGACCACCAGTGTGCATGAAGCAGGGAGGCAGGTGTGTTAAAGACCATGCACAAGTCTTGGTCCTGAGAGCAATAGGAAGGCACTAGAAGTTTTTAAGGAAGAGTAACATGATCAGATCTGCTCTGGGGAATTTACTTGAGGGGCACAAATCTATTTGTGGACTGGAAACCAGGCCAAAGGCCACTGCAGTGATCCAAGGCTCAGGTGATGCAGTGGGGGCTAGGGAACTCAGCATAAAGGGATACATCGAAATTTAAGTCAAACACCGAGCAGCCACATGCAAACTGCTTCACTGAGGGAGCTGTGTATAGAAGTAGCATGAGACCTGAAGATCAGAGTCTGGCTGTGACACTTTGTAACTTCAGGCCAGTTTGGATTTCAGTTTCTTTTTGTGTGAAAAAAGAATAATCATAATCAACACCTTGCAAAAGTGTTAAATGTAAAAACACGTATCATGTTTTATAAACTGTAATATTATAAACATAATTTCCCTGATCAAAAAAGGGTATATGGGGATGCTTGGGTGGCTCAGTTGGTTAAGTGTCTGCCTTTAGCCCAGGTCATGATCTCAGTGTCCTGGGACTGAGTTCTGCATTGGACTCCTTATTCAGTGGGGAGCCTGCTTCTCCCTCTGCCTACAGCTCCCCCTGCTTGTGTGCTCTCTGACAAATAAGTAAAATCTTTAAAAGAAAAAAAAAGGGTATATGTCTTTTCAAATTATACCTCCTGGCTGTCTGGCTGAGAAAAAAAAAAAAAAACCCAGACAGAGAGCCTACTCCAGTGAAAAGATGTTTGAAAATTATTTCAAGATTTACCATTATTGACTCTTTATATCTTGGGCACTCCAACATTCCCTTCAAGTGCCAATGCAACAATTTTAAGCTAGAAAGGGCTAAAAAAGAGAGAATGACAGCTGATGAAGAACACCGACACCAAGTACATATAGACACAACACCAAAAACTCGACATCACCTTCATACCTCTGTAAGTGACTTATAACCAATTTTTGTATACTGGAATATGATGACTCTATAGACTGGCCAAGCTTCTTTAAGCCCTAAGTAAGAGAAAAAAATATATTTAGCATATAAGTAAGACACTGCATGCTGCTCTGAAAAAAAAAAAAATGAAGAAAGTGCACATAGCCATTTAAAGACAAAGATAATTTAACTGTACCTTTACTGTTAACTGGTTCATTAAGAGGGTCTGAAGTTCTGCACTACAATGAAAAAGGAAGTATTTTTAGTCTTCCCTATTCAAAATGTAAATCCATCACTTAAAACTCTTAAATTTTAAAAGTAAAAACAACATTTTTAAACAAAAAGAAACTCCAACAAAAATTAAGACTTAAGGAACAGACAGAAAACAGAAAACAATAAAGTCCAGAAAGAGACTGAAGTATACTTAAGACGTCCCGAATGTTAAAATGGCATTTCAAATCCATAAGGAGAAAACGTAATAACCAATAAATTATGCTGGGCAATTATCTAAACCTTCTGAAAAGAAGAAGTTAAATCTTCCATAGCATATAACCAAATAAATCACATCTGGATCATGCAGATGGAATAAAACATAAACTATAAGAAAAACTCTAAAAGAAAATACAGATCAATCTTTAAATACTCTTAAGATGGGAAAGGTCTTTTTAAGAATAACACTAAGGCAGATACTATAAAGGAGAAAACAGATGGGACCATAAAAAATTAGAAATTTTTTTACACATGTAGAAATACATACATATATTATAGCCACAGAAAATGATTACATTTACAAAAAAATGAATAGAAAAATCAGTACTATTTTTTATTCTTATGTACCAGAATTTTCTTTTTTACAACAAACATGAATTACTTAAAAAAAAAAAAAACAACACTGTAAAAAAAGAAGAAAACACAAGACCACCTAGTATGAGTTCACTACCTTGCTTTCCCCCATAACAGCAAGTGCATGAATTCATCCTGCACAGAAGTGGTTGTGCTCTTCTCCTAGACAAAATGGATAACATCATGATACGTATTTTTAAAATTATAACTATATGTATAATTCAAAATTAAAACTATAGGAGCATGAATCCCTTCCTTTTCCTTCACCTGCCTTCAAATCCTTATTTAAACTGATTATCTGTCAGTTCATGGCAAGTAGCCAGCCAGCTCTTCCACTACCTGTCCTGACTCTCCACTCCCCACCTGCTCCACTTCACAGACCCATCCCCACCTAGGTTGTCCCGAATAGAGGAGAGCCTTTCCTCTCTGGGGAAACAGTGCGAGGTCAGATTGAGCCATCTGAAAGCTTAACCTTCACCTTTTACAAACCCGACCAGTATCCACCAGGTAGCTCATGAAGTCAATGAAATGAAAGTAGCACAGCGTGCCTGCTTTCACTCCATCCAGGGGAAACTTCACAAACATTACCTGCACAAATTTGGTGAGACGAGAATCCATCTGCATCAGTATTTCTTCCCATGCTTCACACATACATGTTAGTGACAAATTTATATACTATTAACAAGAAGGAAACAAAATATCAGAATAATAAAAAAACAAAACAAAAAAACAAAAACAAACAAAAAACTATGTAAATCAATGTGCTAAGTAATATATGCCTCTTCTTGCTAACTATCTCAAAGAAATCCAGAATTTACTTTCAATCATTTTTCACTCAGCCTGTGAAAGAGAAGACCACAGCTAATGCTTGATAACCACTTAACCATCAAACATTCTGAAATTAAGTTTTTATCTGGTAAAACAGACATCCTCCAGCTTTTTATATATATATATACATATGTTTCATGTACACTAACTGTCAAAATGCTGGTTCAGTCAGCTATTCAATCTTCAAACAAAATCCTTAAAAAGACACCGTCCAGAAATCTTTGACATGTCAGGGACTGTGGCAGACTCAAAGAGAAAAGCCACAGTTCTTTGTAGCTCCTTTATCCAGATGCAGACTCGGCCTCCCCAGCCTGAATCTGGGCTGGCCTTGCATTGTGCTGTGACCAACACACAGCAGAAGGGACACTGAGTCCAAGGCCTCCAAAGGCTCTGCATGTTCCCACTTGCACTCCTGACACCCCTGCTGTGGCTGCCACTTCACAAACAAGCCTGGGCTAGCCTGCTGGGACATGTCACATGGAGAGCCACCACTGCTGAGGGACACCCAGAACAGCCAGCTGGCCAATGATATTTGACCAGGCCCGGCTGAGATGAGCTGAACCTGGCCCGGATCGACAGAACCTTCTAGCTAAGCCCAGCCCAAACTAAGACAGTGACTTGCGGAATCAGCTAATTTGGGGTGGGTTTTTTTTTTTTTTTAAAAGATTTTATTTATTTATTTGACAGAGAGAGAGCACAAGTAGGCAGAGATGCAGGCAGAGAGAGACAGGAGGAAGCAGGGCTCCCTGCTGAGCAGAGAGCCCGATGCGGGACTCGATCCCAGGACCCTGAGATCATGACCTGAGCCGAAGGCAGAGGCTTAACCCACTGAGCCACCCAGGCGCCCTGGGGTGGGTTTTTACACTTACGAGTGAACTGACATAATGGCTATTTTCCATAATGCTTGATTTGCAGTAAGACTTTTAAAATTCCAAAATGTTATTTCACTTAGGGGAGTATTTTTAAAAGATTTGAACTAATTTTTTCTTTTCTGGTGGGAATAGATTTTCAATTAATTTCCTTTTTCTTGTTAACAGACATTATAAGATTATCAGAACAAACATTTATACCACAGATAGTTAGCTTTACAGAATGAAATTTGCAAGTGTTTTATTTATAGACTGTGAAAAACTTAAGAGTAAATATTCACATAAAACAAGCTACAAATAAATACCTGTAAAAGTGCTGAAATGTGAGTAAACTTTCTAGCCATCCTAGTTACTTCAGGTAAGAAAGAGTACAGCAGATTGGTTTCAAGCTGTAAAATCAAAATAAAGTGAGTTACAATCACACACACACACTTCTTTTAAAGATAAATCAGTCCCAGCTCAAAAAAAAGAAATCCTACAATTTAAAGAGTCAAAGTCATGGTCTAAGTATGTGTCCAAAAGACCATATCTGAATTCTGCTATCTTTGAGACTACTACTTTAAAGACTAACAGAACAGAACTTTAGGTTTTCTAATCTGACATGTTTACCTGTGCACAGATCAATCCTCTCTAGGTTTGCAGTGCCATCTCCATAGCTAGATAAATACAATCTATTTTGTAACACTATTATAATAAAGTTAAAAAACAATTACAAATATACATAAAAAGTTTTTAAAGAACTATATGCTACTGACAAACACAAATTACATATCCATTACAATGAAATAAGAATCATATCTTTAAAAAGCTATTACTTAACAAAATATCCATTCCAAACTTCAAAGAAATAGCAAATCTTTTTATTACAGCATCAAATGCAATCCTAGAAATCATATTTTCACAGAACCCTAAGCTGAAGCGCAAACGTGACCAACTATTCCGGGCTTAGGAAGTCAAGAGCTCCCTGATGCTCTGAATACAACAACGAATACTGGAAATCATCAGACAGAGTACACAATGCATCTTTTTGTTCTATTTTTGTTTAGAATTTGTGCATCCTTAGGCTAAGCAGCAGGGTTATCTGGCACGAAAATCTAGGGAAGGGGCACCTGGCTCAGTTAGTAGAGTGCAACTCGATCTTGGGGTTGTGAGTTTGAATCCTTTGTTGGGTGTAGAGATTACTTAAAAATAAAATCTTAAAAAAAAAAATACCTATCTAAGGAAGACCTTCTTAAAGGCAAGACTATAACCTATATACTCTATAGGAGCCCACATGGCTTCCATATAAACAGCACAGAGTACAAAGCTTTTCCCAACGTTAAATGATCATCTGACACAAGAGGCAACATGCTGGTGACAAGCACGGACTCTGGAGCCATACTGCCCAGCATCACTTCCATGTGAGTGATGCAGAGCAAGTTCTGCAGTTTCTACTTATCTATAAAATGGGGATAATAATAGGACCTACCTATTAGGTTGCTGTGAGGATTCAAATGAATTATACTGAACCACTCAGTACTTTGCACATATTAAACAACTGATCTGTATTAGCTTTTATTAGTATTAGGATCAGAGTCCCTTTTTTTTTTTTTTTTTAAAGATTTTATTTATTTGACAGAGAGAGGAGACACAACCAGGAAAATAGCAGGGAGAGGGAGAAGCAGGCTTTCCCCTGAGCAGTGAACCTGATGCAAGCTCAATCCCAGGACCCTGAGATCACGACCTGAGCTGAAGGCAGACGCTTAACCAAAAGATCCACCCAGGTGCCCCTAGGATCAGAGTCTGAAGAACACACTTGATACAGGGGTGCCTAAGGTGGCTTGGTAGGTTACATGTCTGACCCCTGGTTTCAGCTCAGGTCATGATCTCATGGGTGGTGAGACGGAGTCCCATGACGGGCTTTGCGCTCAGCACAGAATCTGCTTGGGATTCTCTCTCCCTTTCCCCCTCCCCCTGCTCACAGTATCTTTCTCAAATAAATAAATCTTAAAAAAAACAAAACACAAAAAACTTGGTACAAAGACAGACTGATATAGCAACCAATTAACATGGTCATTAATAAACTATCAAAACACTGTTTTTATGAAAACTATACTGGACTCTGGGAATAATGAAGTGTGCACTAGAGTAAGAGTCTATACATGAGATTTAGAAGCTCCAAGTTGGTTTTTTTTTTTTTGCTTTGTTTTAATAACCATTAGAATCCAAAGATAAAAATAATAAAAACTATAAAACCTTAAAAAAATATATTTACTGGGGAACCTGGGTGGCTCAGTGTGTTATAGTTTCTGCCTTAAGTTCAGGTCATGATTCCAGGGTCCTGGGATCGAGCCCTATATGGGGTTCTCTGCTCAGCAGAGACCCTGCCTCACCCCCCACTGCCTGCCTCTCTGCCTACTGTTTTCTCTGTCAGTCAAATAAATAAATAAAATCTTTAAAAAATATATAGATATTTACAGTCTGCTGCTACCAGGTTTCCACACTTACCTGGAAGTATGAGACCTCCGAAGCAGCACCAGCAGAAACCTCTGTGACCACTGATAATGACTTCAAATCACTGGATAAACACAATGCAAGACAAGTACCAACGATCTGTAAGACAGTCAAATCCCCTGGTCCATTTAGTATCACTGCTAGTCTGCACCTGCTTACAATACAGGCAACAGAAACTAATGGAACTCTGCAAAGCAAAATCACACAAGCCTGACACGTTCCACATGTGCAAGAGAGGGAAGATGTGTGTCCCCCCAGTCCACACCCCTCATGGACACACACCTCTCCATCAGGAGAACCAACTCAAGTGCTGGAGAGCCCACAATATTTCTCCCCACCCCTCAGAAATGGTGAGAACAGGATGGAAAAGCTGTGGAGAGACCAAGACTGAGTAACCAGCACAGATCTGGTGCTGAGTAGAAGAGCGCTTCTCATGATGTTCCTTCAACGTTCCAGTCACAAACTGCAGCTCTCGCCCTGACTACAGGCTAGAAAGACACTGAGTCAAAATTAAGTGTATATGTCAATCTTTTTGTTAAGAAAAAGTTGACTAATTCCACTAATAGTACCTGAGCTTCACAGATATCATATCACCACTATTTTATCCTAACTTTTTAAAAATGAATAACTCCATTAATTGAAACTGAGAAAAAAAAAAAAAACCTAGCGTTTTTTTTTTTTTCCATAAATCAGTTAGCTGGTATATTCTAGGTGGTATAGTCTAAGAGAAATGATGTGAAAATTTTAAAGGAAACTTACCCCTGTGACTCGAGCAATTTTGAACATTCCATATGCATAAAGCTCAATAAATCCAGAGCTTCCTCCGAGGACAAGAATATTAAGCCTAATTAAAAGGAAGGTAACAAGCTGAGGACAACAGAAAAGATGAAGTTCTTAAACTAAAATATAAATTGTTCTTGCTTTCAGATAATCTGCATGCTAAGGCTCCCCTGCGGGGAAACAAGCCCCAAACAAATTCACAAATACTCAATATTCAATCACACTGGGCTGCTTCCTTTTCTCAGAGGAACATAAATTTGCTGTCGCCTAAAAAACATCAGTTTATAGTAAAATAAGGATACAGTATTTTAACAACTACTGTATTTATATACTCTCAATAACACAATCTTTTTTCCAGCTGAGCAAAGCGCCATCAGTGGTATCATGGCTCTGATGCTAAATGCATTAGAAGGGCTTAAAAAAGTTGGAATATTTAAATTCAAATTTTAGAAATTCTAGTAACATCTATCCTCATTTACTTCATACTTAAAAGACCATACAATAAAAACAAGTAAATAATAGACACTAATGTCTGTATATTATTCAGTGGTGTTTGTCAGCAGGGAAATAACACAACACATAAAGGAACTGCCCTTGAAGCTCTGAACTCTGTCTCAAATACCAAACATCAATGTTAAGAAATTAGACTTGTTATTTAAGATATTTGCAAGATTTACCTGACGTCTCCCAAAAGCTTAATAATTTCATCAGAATTTTCTTCACTAAAATATAAAAACAATTGGGTTACCTTTCAACTACATCTTTCAACTAATAAAAGATTATTTTACCTGAAAACAAAAAAGACATATCTTACCTAAAAATTTTTGAGGTGTTGCTGTAACTAGAGAAAAACAGAGACTAGTGTAAAAAGCAATAACAATATATTTTTTTAAAACACATGAGAAAATCATCGCAATGTTTAAAGGTAAAGGAAAGGGGTGCCTAGGTGGCTCAGTGGGTTAAGCCTCTGCCTTCGGCTCAGGTCATAATCTCAGGGTCCTGGGATCGAGTCCCACATGGGGCTCTCTGCTCAGCGGGGAGCCTGCTCCCCCTCACCCCCCACCTGCCTCTCTGCCTACTTGTGCTCGCTCACTTTCTCTGTCAAATAAATAAATAAAATCTTTTTTAAAAAAAATAAGTAAAGGAAAGAGAAATCTGCACGATGGATTCCAATGAAATTAAACTGATACTTACTTTTTTGGCAGGGTAGGTAGTTTAGGTAAGAGAAGATTTGATTCATCCTCAGCATTATAAAAGGATGTTAGAACACTGAAAAGAAAAACAAAGAGGCATTACAAAAATACCAAAGATTTTGTCTTTCCATTAAAAAGTACTTTTTTAAAAACTGCCCAGTTTTATACATTATATACATTATCAAGTAAACAGATGCCACACATATTTTACTATTATAAAACAGTCATTGTAACAATCACAAACAACAAAGAGAAAAATGGGAAATTCTTCCTTTATAAGGGGCTTTGTTTCTGGGGGGAAAAAACCCAGCCACTTTACTTAGAGGAAAAATACTAATAAACAATTTTCTCTATGTATTCAGTACGAGATACTAAGAATTTAGAATTTTTCCTTTTTAAGATTTTATTTGAGAGACAGAGAGTAAGTGAGAGAGGGTGAGAGAGAGCGCGTGCGCACATGAGCGGGGGGGGGGAGGGCAGAGGAAAAGGGGGAAACAGACTCGTCAATGAGCAAGGAGGCCAAAATGGGGCTTGATCCCTGGACCCAGGCATCATGACCTGAGCTGAAGGCAGACGTTTACCCAACTGGGCCACCCAGGTCCCCCAGGAATTGATGATTTTTTAACTCTAAGAACCAACACTAAACATATATGAGTACCAAGGATGAATGGGCTTTAAAGAACACTGCAGTTATTACCTCATTTAACTGTGGGTTCTATGGCTTATACACATTTGGGATTTGACAACCTGACAGGAATCTAAGATGGCACCACGCATTCTGAAATAGTCTTGTTTGCTCCTGTTTCTCAATTCTACCTCCAAATAAGGGTGGTAATGAGTGAAAAGGTGAAAAAGTGGCAACTTGGCATGCATTTTTTTCCCACTTAAAACACAAAAATAGGTGTCCTGAGAGATCCTGGAATCTCCACATTTTATTTCTAAACTATTGGAAGAAAGTATGTTAGGAATACACTTAGCAGGTACCTGGAATGGGACAGAAATGACATGGTATACTCTGCTCCTCTAAGCATTGATAAATTCACATGGCTACTTGCAACCCTGGATTATTTGATGATACATCAATTATAGATAAATGTTTTATCTGTAGTGAATTTCAAACACCAGGTGAGATCCTTATTATTCTTATTATAGACTCCCCCTTAGTTAATTTGAAATTAACTTAACACTTTATTAGAAAGGAAAAACTATTGGTAAGAAAATTATCACACTTCCTAAAAACAAACAAACAAGAAAACCTTTTATTTTCAGTATTAGCTAAACAAACTCACCCCTTAGGCCATCTTGACTACAAATCTGGTATATGACTTGAATGCAGACTAAGGCGGTTATTTTCATGAGACCAGGAAGCTATCAGGACCACAGACACAGAAAGAACTCATTCAGCATCAAAACAAAGCGCTCAGGGGTGCCTGGGTGGCTCCATCTGCCTTCAGTTCAAGTCATGATCAGGGACCTGGGATGGAGTCCCACATCAGTGGGGGGGGTCTCCTTCTCCATCTCCCTCAGCCCTTCCCCCTACTCGTGCTCACTCACTTTCTCAAATAAAGGAAATCTTAAAACAAAAAAATAAAACAAAACAAAACCCCCAGAGTGCTTAATTTAGCACTTTCTATACTCTGAGGATATTTACTAAGATGCAAAAAAACCCAAGCTCCGAAAGAAATTGGCAGCAAAAAGGAACAAAGAACCTCAACTTGTTAATCAGTGATTTTAATTTCTATTACTTGAAAGTACAAATCACTACCATAGGATCTCACTCATGTAGAATTAAAAAAAAAAAAAAATGAACACACAGGAAGGGAGGAAAAGAAAAAAATGAGAGAAATAAGCAATAAAAAACTCTAAACAACAGAGAATAAACCGAGGGCTGATGGAGGGAGGCAGATAGGGGATGCGCTAAATGGGTGACGGGCATGAAGGTGGCCACTTGTGATGAGCACTGGGCACTGTATTCAAGTGATGAACCACTGAATTCTACTCCAGAAACCAATATTGCACTGTTTACTACCTAAAATTTAAGTTAGGGAAAAAATAAATAAATAATAAAGAAAGTACAAATCACTGACATAACTACTAAAAATTAAAAAAAAAAACAAAACAAGAAAAATCTTAGCTTTTCAGGCATCATTGCTCCAATAAAGAAAACTTTTTTTTTTTTTTTTTTTTTCAGAAGAAAAATAAAAACCTAACAAAGCATTACAAAATCTTATCTTGATAAACTGAAAATCCAAAGTGAAATGCAATGTGCCCAGGCTCAACACTGAGATCCTCCCAAGTGTCTGTTTTAGTCCCGGCAAGTGCACGACTGTCCCACTGTGGCTGCTGGAGTTCCTCCTGCTACTCCTCTACCTGCTTTCTGCAGTCACTTCCATCCAATGCATACAAGACACTGGGGCCTCCACAGAGAAGGAGTGCAAGCTTTCAGGTTTCTCTACATCGCACAGAACAATTTTCTTGGTGTCAGCAAGAGCAAACGCCAAAACTGAAACAAGAAGAGATGATCAGGACAAATTACCGTAACATTTGAGAAAACAAAATGGCTATTTCACTTCTTGCCCGGTTTTACTATTTTAAATGCATCATCTTGACAGGGAGCCTACTTCCTCCTCTCTGTCTCTCTGCCTGCCTCTCTGCCTGCTTGTGATCTCTGTCTGTCAAATAAATAAATAAAATCTTAGGGACGCCTGGGTGGCTCAGTTGGTTAAGCGGCTGCCTTCGGCTCGGGTTGTGATCCCAGCGTCCTGGGATCGAGTCGCACATCGGGCTCCTTGCTCGGCAGGAAGCCTGCTTCTCCCTCTGCCTCTGCCTGCCACTCTGTCTGCCTGTGCTCGCGCTCTCTCTCTCTCTCTCTGACAAATAAATAAAATCTTTAAAAAATAAAAATAAAAATAAAAAAAAATAAATGCATCATAATCATAGAAATCACTTAACCTAAAAATCCTTCCTTCCAATAACATTTTTAAATACAGAAAGATATCTTTACATGTACTTATGCTGTTATCTAAGCTTATTTTCAAAGGCTCAAAGTCTCCTGAGTGACCTACCACTTCCTCGTGTACTGTACTTAATGTCTTACACATCTCACACATCAAAGCCTCTGGACTGGAGCCCTGCTTCCCAGCAGAAGACACAGAACAGGTCTCAACAGACAAACAATAATATCCTATCACCAAGAGACGCTAGTCTCATGAATAAGCCTAAAATGTTAAGAAGCGATTCCATCTGCTTGGTTCTTAGAAGGCTCAGTGTCCCTTTCTGTCTCTAACCCTTAATGGGAAACGAGACTATCAAATGCTGATGAATCTTCCTCCTTTCACTGTGGCTGAATTATCTAGTACAGTTTCTCCACGTATGTCACTAACATCTTCCTAACACATCAAACTTAAGAATTTCTAAGTAGGGAGCTATGCATTTCACAGTATATCAAAACACACAGTTTTGCAAGATGTGAGGCAATCCACATCTCCTCTTCTTCAAACAATTTAAAGAAATCTTGAAATAATCATTGCTTAAAAAACCTTATTTCACTGTCCAAAAACACAAGGCATATTTTTTAATGATAAAAACTTCTTCTATTTATATACATTTCAACACACACAGACTTTCATGATTTATTTTTGAGATTCTGGTGTTTTTAGATGAATAGTGCAAGATCTCATGATGTTACTTATAAAAGTCCTCTAATTTTACACATACGCTTCCCCTCCTTTTTTTTTACTAAAAGAACGAGATCTGAACAAAATGAGTATGGACAGGTAGTTGAGACTTTCAGCATGTTTTTACCTATTCATTTATATTTACTAGAAAAAAACAGGCAATAAGGAGTATATATCATTTTACAAAAATGATCCAGTTTTTCTTTCTCAAAGCACCAATGATAACAGATGAACTTCAACCTGTATAATTTACAGCATTTTACTGTACTGACTCTATATGTACAGCAGCTCAAATTATGACTGTCATTGTAAAAACAACAGGTGGAAGCAGAGAGTTCAGTCGTCAAAGCTTAAGAAGCTACAAATAAAGGTTAGAGGAGAAAGACAAATGGATGGGGTCAGAGCTGATAGTCCTTCAGGTGAGATAAGCATTCATGCTCAGAGAATATTTATGAGCCACACATTTAAAGCTAACATACATTTTGGGGAGAAAAGACCAAAATGGTACTGAACGGACTAGTGAATGTAGCTGGAGCTTGGGCCATCCTGGAAGGACAAGACAGCATCAAGAGCAAAGCCTAAGTATTTTGCACATTTCATCAGATTTGATTTTAGCTTTACCTTTGCCAAGAAGTCAAATTCCATTTTAGAGAGCACTCAGCCAAGGAAACAACATAGCAAAATTAATCTCATCTCTATGAAAACACTTTAAAGCTTCCAAAAAGCAAAGTTTCCAAACTGATATTTAGTAAGTAATAAGAATACATTAAGAACAATAAATTCTTTCTGTAAATAAGCTTTCTCTACAAAATGCTTTTTGGGGAATAATAATAATAGTAACAATGTATTTTCAAAGATTCCTATCATTACGTTTGCCATCTGGTCTCCATGCCAGACAGGTCACTTCCTTTCCTGTATTTTCATTGGGTGGAAAACTCCAAACTCGATGAAAACTTGCAAGTCGATGAAGTAAAACCTAAGACAAAACAGATACAAAGGCAAAAAATAAAAAACCCATTTCCAAAACTGAAATAAACCTAGATCATCACTATAAAATCATTAAAAATAATCGCAAGCATAATGCTGTGAATTAAGACTGATGATTCATAGACCTGTACCCCTGAAACAAATAATACATTATATGTTAATAAAAATAAATAAATAAATAAATAAATAATCTCAAAGCATAATATTTAGCTATCAGAAGAAATGAGAAGACAACAAGGTCTGAATGAACTGAAGATATATATTCAAAGTGATGGGTGAAATAAGACCTTTTTAACCCTGTACTCTATACGTTTTCCTATCTTCAATGTCAACAAGAGACCTATTTCTTAGAAAGAAATGAGGTTGTCCAAGAAGATCACAACAGAGAAAGAAACAAGGAACATAAACAGCACTAGAAAACTAGCTGTAATAGTCAACACCAAACTTGGAATCAGACACCTTGGGATGGAATTTCAGCTGGCCATAAATCTTGGACAAGTCACTGAGTCATTCTAAAGTTCCACTTCCACAAGGGAAAATTCCCAGGGTCAAGATGTGCCCCCAGAGCTCTTTCTGACTCAAAACTAAGGCTGTGCCTACTTCATCCTCTATAAAACCATGGAAAATAAGAAATGGTATGTACCCCTGCAGAGCCTCCACACCTTCTCAGGTCCCCACACTCACAGCTTCACCTCTCCTGCCCTTAGCTCACAGCACTCTTCACTCCTGGTACATCAGACCCCACAGGAAGCCAGGACTCCCATGGAATCCTTCATTTCCTAGACACACTGCTCTTTTCTGAGCCCGTCTTTGCCATTTCTTACTTCCAAAACCTTCCCTCTGTGCCCTCTGAAATTCACGGTCAGGTATCATCAAGATGCTCATATCTTCCTTCTCTTCTCTGAAATCTGCTTCTCACCCTAGGACGCCACTTTCCAGGGGATTCTCAGCTGATAGCCGTTCTGCGTCCCATGTTCTCCATTCTACTGGGCCAAGAGATAAAGTTTCCTCCCTGATCCCTGATGCCATTTCTGGATGACTTTTCTTCTCTAAAATCCTTTAGCTCTGAATTATATCCAATCACACCATACCACCCACTCCCCCTAATTGCCGTTCCCTAAAGACCCCTAGGCATTCCCCTCATTCCTGGAAGATACAGACTCCTGTCCGGTTCACTCATGCTTTCCAACACTATTCATCACCATTCTTGATGATTTCAAGACCCACAATGTCCTGGCTTTTCAGTTCTCAATTACCTTTCTTCCAATGACCATGTCTTCTACTCACCTCAGCCACTCCCAGGGTCATGCCCTGACCTCATCCTTATAGTTACAAGCACTGCCATAATGTCTCAAACCTCCCACCTTCCATCACTGCCTCTACCCTTCTAGCTCATCCCTACTAATACCCGACTTCACTTCTTCAACCTCACCAAGTCCTACAATCCATGGATTCCACCTATTCACTGTCCCTCACTCACACATACCCCAACTTCCATACTTAATCATATTAGAATCCAGGGGTCATTACCAGCGTGCCTCTGACATGTAACTTTAACTCCCTTGCATCTCTCTGGCTATGTTTCATTTGCAAAACAACCACCCCGGTGAAACCCAACCCTGTCTACACTCACCTAGTCAAACAGAACAACAGAGACACAACCGTGCTCACTAGAGTCTCTCAAAGTACAAGACCACTAACCTCCCATGGCTCTTAACACTGACCAGCAATCTCCCTAGTCCGCCTGCCTCGTCAGCTTTCCATACCCCTCCTTTCTCCTCAAACTTCCATTATTTTCTTCTCCACCTCACTCCTAGACACTACTCTTTCTTCTTCACTGAGGAAACAGAAACAAGTGCCTATTACATCGACACATCTAGTCGCACCGATGCCCCATTCTCTCCCTTGCATCCTGCTGCTGCGGCTCTTGTCTCTGACTCCTCCCTAGAGCATGAAGAGTTCCAAGGCCCAGTGGCAAAGGAGAGGGACCAGGAGACATCAGCGAGGGGCTCGAAAGAAGAGCCCTCAGCGCCTGGTGAGAAGCTATTAGTAGTCAGCATAGCGACGCAGCTTTGCGGATGCTAAGTATTGCTTACCACCTGGAGTCCAAGCCTGTCTGCACACAACACAACTCTCGGCCAGGTCGCTCCTAGGAAACCTACCCGAAGGCCAAAGGGGGAAAGATGCGGAGCTGAAGGTTTCCTCACAAAATGGTTGCCAGGTAGCGGGTATACTTGACGAAGCCTAGTGTGATAACAACTGGAACCCCTAAGTGACACCACTCACGTACACTCCGTCAGGAACCCAGAGAAGCATCACTCCCTTCCTAAATTTAAAGATATTTTCTGGAGGAGGTGGTGATCCCCTCCACAGCAGGAAACTTGGACAAGAGATTCCCGATTTTTTAACCTGTTCTCTGTGGCAGCTGCATGTATGCACATTCGCAGCTCAGGTGTGAGAGGAACTCATCTTCCTTCTGCTACGGAACCCTAAGCAAATTCAGGGCAGGGTCTGTGGATCTACGATGTCTAATTGATGAGTGACACATTATGGGCTTTTAACAAGCCCATCTAACAAATGGCTAAAGGAGACCAGGGAATGCAGGACTGAGTGTGCTGTGTGAAAACTATTGTTTTCGCCATGAAATAGGGGAAATGGGGACATAAATGATCCTTCCCGTAGATGCTCCCTTCTACTTTCACCTAAGGTTTACAGCTGCTTGGAGAGGAAGGGGACGGTGTCCACAGGCGGCCCAGCAAGTCCACAAAAAGGGAAACTGAGGCTGGGCCAGGCTGCAACGCGCTTGCTGTCGGGTCGGGCTCACTCACCTCGCCCGCCGTGTTGGCCAAAGCGATGAGATCCCGCTTGGGTGACCAGACCAGGAAAATTATCTCCTGTGGCAGCTGCTTCTCTCCCACCACCCGGAAGGACGGGAAACAGGTCGGAAAACGCAACATGGGGGCGGCCCTGCAACGACACGCCTGTCGGAGACCAGCAGGGGCCGGAGACCGCCTCACCCCCGGCCCTACCCGGAGAGCTCGGACCCCGGCGGTACCTGTGAGACCCCTCTCTGCGGCCCACGCGACCCCAGCGACCTCACCCACCCTCCACCGCCTTCGCGCCGGAGCCTCAGCGCCGCTCCGCTGCCGCGCGCTGCAGGCACTTCCGGCGCCCGGACTTCCTCGCGAGAGGACCTGGCGCCGGGGGCGCGCGGGGCGGGGGCGCGCGGGGCGGGGGCGCGCGGGGCGGGGGCGCGCGGGGCGGGGGCGCGCGGGGCGGGGGCGCGCGGGGCGGGGGCAAGCGGGGCGGGGGCAAGCGGGGCGGGGGCAAGCGGGGCGGGGGCAAGCGGGTGTTCCAGGGCCGCCTGCAGGTGAGGCGTGGTCCCCACGTGTGTACGCGCGTTCGCTGGCCCGGTCCGTTGTCCCGGAAATTCGCTGCTAGGAGGTCGCTGGGCAGGCATAGGTTTGGGGGTGAGTCCTCAGAGACTGTGGGGTTGGAAAAGGAAGGGAAGCATTAGGTCCTGATCGGCTGGAGCCTCCCTTGACAGCCTCTAAACAGGTAGTTAACAGTCCCAGGTGCTCAGTAGAATCACCTTAAGAGATTTATTTTTTTTTAATTTTTTTTAATTTATTTATTTGTTAGAGAGAGAGAGCACAGGCAGAGTGGCAGGCAGAGGCAGAGGGAGAAGCAGGCTCCCTGCCAAGCAAGGAGCCCGATGTGGGACTTGATCCTGGGATCATGACCTGAGCCGAAGGCAGCCGCTTAACCAACTGAGCCACCCAGGCGTCCCAAGAGATTTATTTTCTAAACCCTAACCCTAACCCAGGCAGCACTGTAGATCAACGAAAAGAGAATTGATAAGGAATGCGACGACCCAGCACTAACTCTTCTAGGTGAGTCCGGTTTGCAGCCAAGGTGGGAGGGCCCTGCTCCAAAACCCCTGAGTAGTCAAATACCTTGATTATCCCATTAAGCCTCAACAACTCATTGGTGGTAGTAGCCCCCCCCTCCCCCCCCCCTTAATAAATGAGGTTTGTGGGCTCCTGCAGGGTTTATCCTACAGCTGTCTGAGATCTACCAGGGAAAAGAATCTGAAAGAATTTGGGCTACACAAAGGCAGAGGACATGGGCTCTGCCCTAAAAGGCTTATAGTTCGGCCTACCAACAAGCAAGATACTGCTTTATGTGGACAAATTTAAATGTTAGCAGTTGCAAAAGTTCACACAAGTTATGACCCCGGTTAAGGGAACGTGACCATATCCTGTGATTCTTGAACTTAAAATCTATGGTAGAAAACCATCTACCTTTCACTTATTCAAAGGAGAAAGAAATGGTACAACCTTCAAGTTTAACAAGCCCCATCTTCTTGCCGTCTATCTGGATCTAGCCCCTGGGAAGGTGTCAGAGGTAGACCCATTCATTCAGCAGCAAATATTCGAGGCACTATTTTGTGGCACTGTTCTTACCTGATGCCTACCCTGCTCCCCTCTCTAGAGATAGGCTTTTCCCCTTGCCTTTGCTGTAAACAATTTAGCATGATCCCCAAATTCTTCCAGAGGCAACATTTCTAAGGTGAGAATGCACTTGTCTTTGTTATTCATGAAATGCATTTTCAGGCATTATTTAATGTTCTGGGATGGCAGTAATGGATAATCTGGATGCTGGGGTCGGGGGAGGCAATATCCATCCACCTAACATTCTTACAGAAATGGAATGCCCATTTTCTT
This sequence comes from Mellivora capensis, assembly GCA_004024625.1. Lineage (NCBI taxonomy): Eukaryota > Metazoa > Chordata > Mammalia > Carnivora > Mustelidae > Mellivora > Mellivora capensis. The sequence continues at coordinate 92,620 of PISX010000124.1, read as the reverse complement.
GAAACTTATTCTGAATATGAACCCTCATATAACACAGGACTGTTAATAGGTACTACCTAGGGGCACCTGGGTGGCTCAGTTTGTTAAGCAGCTGCCTTCGGCTCAAGTCATGATCCCAGGGTTCTGGGATCAAGTCCTGCATCAGGCTCCAGGCTCAGTGGGGAGCCTGCTTCTCCCTCTCTCTCTGTACCTTTGCTCCTGCTCACTCTCTCTCTCAATAAAATAAAGAAAGGAAAGGAAAGGAAAGGAAAAAGGAAAGGAAAAAGGAAAGGAAAGGAAAAAGGAAAGGAAAGGAAAGGAAAAAGGAAAGGAAAGGAAAAAGGAAAGGAAAGGAAAAAGGAAAGGAAAGGAAAAAGGAAAGGAAAGGAAAAAGGAAAGGAAAGGAAAAAGGAAAGGAAAGGAAAAAGGAAAGGAAAGGAAAAAGGAAAGGAAAGGAAAGGAAGAAAGAAAGAAAAAGGTGCTACCAAACAGGAGAGTAGTGCATTCACAGGGGAGAATTGCCCAGGAAACAGCATAGCGGTGGAGTTCCACGTGTGGCCAGGGTGTGGCCAGAAAAGAGCAAATTTTATGTGGGCATAGCACCTCATGCATATTGGTGGGACTGGGGGACACTGTAAATTGTCCAAAGTAGCCATAGGACAAAATAGCCACTAACACAATGTTTCCATCCTCTTCTTTTTCCCACTGACCCATAGAGATTTTGGACCTTACTCCTTTTCTTTGCCTTGCCCATTCTCTGTGGAAAACATTGCTCTGGCAAATTGGTTTACCTGCACTTCTGTGGCACAGAATCAAGAGGAAAAGGGAAGAATGCCCAGGTGCTTTTTAAGGAGGCAAGGATAGGAGACAGAATGTATAGGGGTGGGAGGGGAAGGGTTTGAGGGAAATAGAGAATACTCTTGAGAATTTCCATGCTCTGTATATCCTCTTCCTAGTGCTTGGGGGGAAAATGCAAGAACTAGCTTTTGTGAAATAACATTTTGGTAGCTAGGATGTTTATTTGATCACTGCACCCCTTGGGCTAGCTCATGCCGAAAGCATCCTTCCATGTGTTGTAATGGTATAAGGCTGGATTTTGAAGGGCAAGGCTGCTATCAACAGATTCATTGCGGGCAGCAGGGCGGGGGGAGTTACCATTGGTTGCATCACACTGGTTCATTGATTGTTCAGGACCTTAACTCATGTGACGGGGTGATGACTGGAGGAGTAAAGATGGGCAGGAAGACTAGTTAGGTGGGGGTGGGGGAGGCGCAATTCCAGACGTTTCTGAAGGAGAATACAAAGAACTGATTATTGATTAGATTGAGGGAATGAAAGTAAGGGACTAGTCAAGACTGGGATATTTGGGTATGCAGACTCAGGGGACAGAGAAATGGTTATTGCTGGTTTAGGGCAGAGGTAATGAAGGAAGTGTGAAGGGGAAGGAAGAGAAAGAAGACCAGAGGAAAAGAGCTGAGTGAAGACTATGTTCAGGTGGAGGTATGGTGTGTGAACCTACGATGACCAACAGGAACCTGGAATGGCAGGTTTGAAGGGGAAAAGTCAGGGCCTGAGCAAAGATGTGGGAAACACTGTATACAAGAATGGAAGATAGAACTATGTGGGATGTGACTAATCTAGGACATGTGAAAGGCTGTTATTTTGAGAGGTCTATTTCCAAGTCCTAAAATGGGTGAAACATACAAAATAAGAAATTGACCAAATTTGCTGGCAAGAGATAAATGTAGAAGATTGATGTTAGAATCTCTTGTCCTACCATGGTTGCATTTATTAGGTAACAAAAAAATCCCAACTTAAAGTGGCAGAAGTAATAACTGGAATGTACTGGCTCATATAAATTACAAGTCCAAAAATAGGCTCAAGTTCAGGTCAGGCTAGATCCAGCAACCTCAGTCATCAACCCTGACCAAGCTCAGGGTGTACATCATCATAAGTCTAGCTCCCCATGTGGTTACTGGAAAGCTACCAACAGCAACTGATCTACATGCACCTGCATTCAGAGAGAAAACAAACACCTCTTCACCCATCACAAGACTGAAGTCTTGAGTTTTCCTGTAATTAGACCAACCCCTATCGTGAACCCACCCGAAATCAGAAGGGTATGGAATTATGCCCAATAAAAAGTCCTCCCCAAGAGCTGGACAGGGTGTCAGTCATCTCTCTCCCAAACCCCACAATAGGCACATGATGGAGAGGATGGGAAAGATCCTCCTGACACCATCAATCAACACTGTTCAGTATGACAATTAAACACAACTACCCAAGTTTTAAGTACAAAAGGCATTTGGGAGATTGTCCATCCCAACAGAGAGTCTAAATCCAGGGTGTTTTTTTTGTCTCTGCAAAAGAAATTCAGAGACCAACTCATGCGATTCCAGTCTGAAGAAAGAGGTTCTAATAAGAGCTGCAGACCCAGTATTCATGTCTAGAAATTTATCCTAAGGAAACAAAAGATTTGGTCATTAAGCATGTTTAGCATAGGGTTGTTTACAAGAGGGAAAAAATGCAAGCAAATGAGATGTCCAAACATCAGATATTGATTTAAAAAATATACCCATACTGAAGAGTATTACTGTTGTTGTAAATATAAACTGATGTTCAGATGTTTATGAAAAAGATTACAAAACAGTATGTACTCTCAATTCCACTTCTGTGGGGGAAATTTTAGAGTGTCTGTTTACATGGCTATTTATACAAAAATTTACCTTTGAAGAACACACATAGAAGTTCTGACTGTGGTTCTCTCCGGGTAGAAAGACTGGAAAACTTTTCATTTTCTTTGATTTACCTGGCTCATGCATTAATTGTTAAGCTAACAGGCAAGCCCTTTTTCTCTTTTTGTCCTCATTAGGCATATATAATGTTCAGTCTGATTTTTCTGGTTTTTCCTACTCCTCACCCCTATATTCACAGGCGAAGAAACTGGCCCATCTCCTCGGGCTCCATTTCTCAGAGAACAGCAGCTGTCACGCTTCTCATCTGCAGTGGTACTAAGCAACTGAACAGTGTGAGAATCTTGTGATTGTCCAGCTAATGGGATAAAACTCACCTCTCAGAGCTCTGAGATCTGCTTGCTCACTGTGGGGGCTTTTTTCCCTCAGTCTTGCTGAGTTAACATTTATACTAAATCGCTTGAAATCAAATTGTCAAGATCTTATCAGCACTTGATTGCAATGACCTTCTTGGCTGACCCTTGACTAATGTAACCCTGTCCTAATGTTCCAATTAAAATCGCATCAAATAAGTGAAATTGGATTTTCCTCTGCAGTCTGTGCAAGCCTTCCTTACCAAGACAGCTCTAAGCATATTAGCTTCTTCCCCTTGTAGCCGGGTTAGGGTGCTGAGACCTCATGCAGTATATGACACAGCATTTCCATTCACTCAGTCCTGACTTACGAGCAGCTACCACCTGGTGGGTGAGGAAACGTGTCAGCCTGGCCACCCACTTTCTCGGGTTGGGGGGGAGGGATGGGTGAAGTCACATGGGCAGCAGCTGGTTGCCTCAGACATCACTGTGTGCAGGGCACAGCTCTAAGAGCTAGAGAACATACACCACGGTGTCCACAGGCCCCTGCCACCAATGAGCTTCTAATCTACACAGGAGAAATAAGCACAAAAAAGTAGATATAATACAGGGCATACATTAAGTACCTTAAAAGAAGTAGAAATGAAAAGACACACAAACACATTTTTATTTCACTGGCAAAACATGTAGTGGAGACCCCAACAATGACATTGTGAAGGAGGAAGCATCATACCAGAACTTTCTATGGGCTGTGATTTTCTTTTAAAAAATTAGTCAAACTTCTCCTAGATGCCTAGTATTTTGTAAATGACTTTGAAGGGGCCAGACATCAACTTAAGTGTTTTTCTTAAAATAACCTTGGAAGCTGAGTTATTCTAAGCTTCAAGGCTGTCAGTCTTGCTCACACAGCACATCCCAACCTTAAATACACATCTAAACCCTGAGTATCAAGATGGTCTTCCTCCTGACTCTAAATAACCCCCAATATTGTTTAAGCCTGTTCTCCTTTTTTTCAGTCCTTATAGGAAAGAAGAAAGACCAAGGGGAGCCTGGGTGGCTCAGTCGGTTGGCCATCCAGCTCCTGATCTCAGCTCAGTTCTTGATCTAGGGGTCATGAGTTCAAGCCCCACATACTTAACAAAAATAAATGAATAAAAATTAAAAATAAATACAAGAAAAAGACCAAGTCCTCTCCATATCTTAGGCATGCCTACTGTTAAGAACTGAATCGCATCCTCTAAATCCAGATGCTGAAGCCCTAGCCCCCAGTACTTCAGAATAGGGCTATATTTGGAGATGGGCCTTTAAAATGGAAATTAAGGTAAAATGAGGCTATGAGAGTGGGCCCCAATCCAACCTGACTAGTATGCTTATAAGCAGAGGGAATTTGGTCACAAAGAGCTATCAGAGGTATCAGGGAATCATACACACAGAAGAAACACCACAGGAGGAACGAGAAGGTAGGCTAAGGAGAGAGGCAGAAAATCCAAACTTGCCAACACCTTGATCTTGGACTTCCAGCCTCCGGGACTGTGAGAGTTATTGCTATTTAAGCCATCAGTCTCCGGTATTTTGTTATGGCAGCCCTAACAAACTAATGCACCCACCATGTGAAAACACCTACAAAATTTCGTGCTTTCATCAAATTTTTATTGAGCACCTACAATGCATGAGAGATAGAAGATGGTATAAAATGGGTACTGACATTAAGAAACTAAAATCTTTTGGGGGAAATAGAATCTACAAATTTAACCACAGAATAATACATTAAAAGTGCCTCAAATGGGTTGCAGAACACCTAGGCTCCAGAGAGGAAGGTACCAGCTGGTGGCGGGGACCCAGGCAAGACTTCCCAAAACGAGTGAGACTTGAAATAGTCCAAATAGAAAGAAGAGGATGAGATGAAAACAGTGGGGCATACTGGAGAAATAAATTAGTCTAAATATCAAACTAAATGTAAGAAAAGCCTGAAATCTGATCATTCAGGGCCTACAAAGTAACTCTGGATTTCCTTAAATTTTGTAATATAAGCAAGAACTACAGTGAAATTTAACTGTAATAATTTAAGAAAAAACATCCTTTTAAAAAGCTTAGAAAGTTTTACGTGTCAAATTTAGGGATTTTCTTCTATGGCTGTTTTAAGTAGGTATCTTAATGTTCAGATATACAGATTCCTAATTAGAACAAATGACTTCATCTCCCATCACACTTTACCTTCCAGAGACATTTTTACATCCTATTAGTTTATTCCCTGAGAAAAGTCCTTAAGATTAGTATTAATTAAACAAGGAACACAATCACCAAATTTCCTTTTTTTTTTTTTTTAAAGATTTATTGGCAGCAGGGGCTGGAGGGGGGTAGGGAAGAAGGAGAGAATCTCAAGTGGACTCCCCGCTAAGTGTGGAGCCCAACACAGGGTTCAATCTTACAACCCTGACATCATGTCCTGAGCGAAAATAAGAGTTGTATGCTTAACCAACTGAGCCACCCAGGGGGCCCCAGAATCACCAAATTTCTTATTTTTCACTTCCTAAGCAGTTAAAGTTTTAAAGTACATAATTTCTGATTGTAACTAATACCCTATTTCCTCAATTCTAAGGTGTGCTTTTCTTTTTTTTGTTGTTAACATTTCAGTATCTCCAAAATAAGATACACTTAAAGTTTAATATACACAATTAATGAGCTATGGGGTTTCTCCCCCAGAAAAGCTACAATCACATCAATAGTGCATTTTACAATTGATGGTACCTTAAAACTAAGGAAATGGGGTCATGATAATAACCCATTTATCAGCAGGACCTAGTTCTTCAGAAATCATGATCCCCTCAGGTGTCTTGAATTTCAGGGGAGATTTTGAGACTTTACCATGGTTTGGGGGACACCATGAAGGTCAAGTAAAGTCCAGGCCTATGGCTGAATCAGGGGGTGGGGGGAACACTCACAATGATTCTGCAAAAGGTTCATATCTCGCCCAGTCACCTCTGAATCCACCCCTCTGATCACCATAGCAACCCACGTAGAAAAGGGGGTGAGGGAAGAATTTTATGATGCTTGCTAAATCCAGGGGGCTTAGCTCATCTTTTGATGTCACCGAATATATACCCCAATCCATGGATCAGGGCCATGCTCGTGCTTCCACATCAGGCATCAAACAGTCCTAACTTAAAGACCAGACGGATTTTCCAGGCCAGATGGGGAGCAGCTCTTGTACCTTCACTCAAGGGCTCTAGCTAAGTCCAAGCAAGCATGCCTCCAAACCTGCTCTAAAGCAGCTGTTTGGGAAGAAGAGAAGAGTCATTATGCAAATGCAAGCAGTTCAAAAGTATGCAGTCTTACGAAGATCATGTCAGGTATGTAGCAGAGACACGGGGAGACTGTTCTCAGAGTTCAAGCCCGGTTCCTTTACCGCTATGATCCTGGACCACTAGTGATTACCACTAGGGCTCCAGCCATCTGCACTTGGTAACATTTCTCACCAACAGAACTGAGAGCCAGGCACTTGTGCCCTATTTAACGTCACCACGAAAACAAGCCTGTGGTATAACTACTGTTATATAATCAAATAATTATATAATAATAAGAAACAGGCTGCAAGTGACTGACCTGGCCGATGACTTACAGTCAGGAAGCGATTGTCAGAATAGAGATGAGAGGTTTTAATCCCCAAACTCTCCTGCATTCTATTACTTTTACAAAGAAATAACCTTACTGCTTAGGTTAAAAGACACTGAGATGACAGAGCAAGTCATAATTCTAGATGTCTCATTTATCCTACAACATTTAAATGGTTCTATTACATCAAAGGACACTATAAAAAGTACTGGAGAGACAAATATTTAATAATAAAGTCATAATTATAATCTTTATATCTTCAGTTTTGTCAAAACTCTTCCCATCATCTTTGTCTAAAAATAATTGTTCATTGTACTTTACTTCGCAAGTGGGGTTTAAATCATCATACAATGTTTTGATATTTAACTTAAAAGATTTCTGGATCTAATTTAACATACCCGCGTTCAATGTAAATAAGAGCTTAAGTTTTCACTTTCATTTTTCTTCTGACACTTTCTGCAAAAGAATGCTGCATGCCCATTCTTTTCAAAAGAGGCCAAAAATCATATGATTCAGAGAGAATTAAGAGAGAAAAAAAAAAAAAAAAAGGCATACAAAGAGATCTGGTCAACCAGCTCAGGATGGAACACCTTCCCCAGGTCTCCGGAGGGGCTGCAGAGGGGTCCATAAACCAGCAAATACCACCTGCCCATTATCTGCCTTAGAAAGGTGCATACCTTTGAAAGCGAAAGAATTTAAGTCCAGTGTGGCACTTTCAGAAAATGGCATCAAAGGTTGGACTATAAATCTTTCTTATTCTCAAGTCACTGGACATTTAAGAGCAAAGATATTGATGGGCTCTTTCTCTCCTGCTCTTCTTCCTTGTAACAGATGTATGATTCATGGATTGTCCTTTAGTGGTCCCCATTTTCATCTTATTACTTTTTCTTTGCTTCTGCTTTCTGACAGCTCTGAAAAACAAGGTGCTAAATTATTTTGTAGAATAAGCATAGTGAATTATGTAATTATGCTGGAATTTAATTAACCAGCTGACCAAATAAGAAAACAGAAGGAAACGAATTTACTGTATCATAAGCATAAATCCTCAGGATCCTAACCATAATAACAAGGAGACAGTCAGAGGCCTGACTAAGCAAAACGCTTCAGTAAAGAAATTTCTTTGAAGGATGGTTACTACAGACTTATTTGCGACAAACCCAGCACAGAGTAAAGAGTCAAGGCAGGAAAAGCCCCTGCTGTGTTGAACTGCATGGTAGCCTCTAGCCAGTGTGTGGCAACCAGGCACCTAGGATGTGGTGAGAGCAAGTTAAAAGTGCTCTAAATGTAAAATGCACACTGGATATTGAAGAAAGAATGCAAAATATCTTGTCAATAGTTTTTATGTTGATTGTGTGTTCAAATGACATTTGGGATACATATTATTTAAATTTTAAAAATCATAAAGCCAATAAGTTAGGAGGGTTTATTTATTTATTTATTTTGGGGGCTACAGTCTTGGTTTTGGTACATCCGTCCTGCTCAGCTCAGCACTTCAATCTCCGAATCCTTGAATGACATTTTTCAGGAAAAGGACCAACACATTTGCCAGTTAGCAGAAGCAGAGATATGAAATAGCACAATGGAAAAATGGACAATGCTTACAGATGCCCATCTTATAAGTCCTACAGCTAATTCTCCTGTCCTCATTGGGTCTAAAAGTCTTAACAAATGCCATACAGGATGCCCACACTTTGTGGTCTTTGTCTTCCCAAAAGACTAGCTTCACATCGAACAAGTTGGAACTCACACTCTGAGGACACTAAACCACACCAGAACAAAACAGATCCTTAGTTTCTGGTGCTCTCTGCACTGAGTTACAGACTACCTATAGCTGAGAAAGATTACTGGTCTGTTCATTCACTTTCTCCAAGCTAGGAGAATCACACCATTCATCATACAGTGAACCGAGGAAAGGCTGGGGCTGCCAGCTCCTGCAAACCTGGGAAATCCACTCAGGTGCCCAGCCATATCGATCATTAGATTCCCTTCTCCTAAACCAGAAGTCCTGGGGAAAAGCTTAATCTTGATCTTCCAGGACCCAAATCTGCAATTCTCAAACAGAATATAATCACTCCATGGAGCAAACTCTGGCCTCACTTTTGGTTCACACAACATACATATTAAAAGTGCTGGAAATAAAAAAATGAGTGGGTATCATCTTTGACTCCAAGGATCTGGGAGACTGAGACAAGCTAGATGTCGCCTTTCATTATCCTTCCTCCAACTCTTTTTTTGGGGAAGAAACTGAGGCTATGAAATCCTCCATTGAGGAAGTAGCAGAACCAGCTTGATTCTAGAACCTGTGCTCTTAATTATCTTGTACTATATACTCTGCTATAAATTATTCAGATATATAATGTGCTAAGCATATCGTAATCACTAAACAAATATTAGCTATTATTAGTAGTACCACATGACTATTCAGAATTTTGCTTGACAACTCTCCATTTTTCCATATTGAGATTTTGGATCATAGACTGGGATAACCTATCGGCTCAAAAATAAAACAAATAGCACAGCCATCTTTATACTTTTCTGTGTATGTTATATAAATCTCTTTTCCCTCCAACTATTATTTTAAGAAGCCTAATGTCCTGATAAGTGATGATTTAGCAAATTTAATGAAGTATAATTTCTTGACGGCATAGTCAGTGAAGCTGTCTGTGCCTGTATACAAAATTTACAGACATTTTCTTTGGCTTTTCCACTTATAAGAAGAACTAAACATGAACTAGACCTCACTTAGAGGACACAGTAAACAAAAGCAGGGAAAAAAAATATTCATTTTAATGTGAATAAACAAACTTTCCAGAGATAAAGTCTTTCAATGCAGTATAAATTGAACTGCTTGAGTATAAATCAATTCATTGTTTTGTTTTGCCTTAAAATTGAATTGACCTAGTGTTTGTCCTCTAAATTAAAGGTATTTATATAATGATAAAAACGATTAACCACAAGAGGGAGCCAGCACCATTCAAGTTCAGAAGCAAAGTCAAATTAAACTTAAGAAAAACAAGTTAATATAAGACAGCTATGAGATATCTTTTATGCCATATATGCTAAAAAGATGATTAGAATTATTTTTTACTATTGTAAGGGACAATTGCCTTGTCAATTTCATTAGGAAAATTTTTTGAAAGCAATACCTGAAGATAACTGTTCATAGGAGTTTAGGAGTCTTTTCTGAGAGAAAAAAGTAATACTATTTAAGACTTATTAGGTACACCACACCCTAATGGATTTGCTCCTTGAATTAAACTTGATAAAATCTAATACTGAAAGATACTAAATGGTTTCCTCAATGAAAACAGTACAATACCACCAAGCCAACTAGCCCAGGCTATGGAGGACCAACAAAGAGCCTACAATACATTACCAAAATGCAAATTCAGTTCCCCGGTATCATAAAATCACAGACTCAAAGTCTGAGCATGTCACTAACTTGATTTGCAACCAGATTTACCCTGTACATGGTACAACAATCCCAGACCAATAGCTTATTAGGGGGTCTCTATTCTTAAAGGTTTTTAAGAAAAAATCTTTTAGAAGAAAAAATCTTTTAGAAGATTCCTCAGTACATTTCTTTATTTAGAAACTTCCATTTCTACCCTGGATTACTTAGTAGAAATAACTGTTTAGAGTAAATTTGGTGAAAAGTAATGGAAAAATAAAACGGTAGGCAGAATTCAAATGGCTGGGCCTTAATGGGAAAAATTGCCACTGACCAAAAAAAATGAACAACTGGAAAAGAATTCTAATACAACCATAAATAGTTACAATAACATCGGATATTTCAAATACGAAGAATTTTTTTTTTAATCACAAGTCGTAAGATGGCTCAGAAATTTTATGCTGATCCCAATTCTCACATAATGTTAATTTGTCTATCTGGTTTTCATAACAACAAAACAAGAAGACTCAATAACTATCATCCCTTTTAGTTTTTTTTTAAGTGTAATCATTCAACTGCGCGCAGTTGAAATAGCATGGGTTTTTTTAAATATGCTATTGTCATTGGTATAACTTCACTTTGAGTGATAACCAACACCAAATACTGGTGGAGAAAGTGAAAGTAAGCATAGGGAAAAAAATGGTAAAAATTAAAATTTTACATACTAAAATAGTCAATGTTTTTTGAAGTCTGATATAATTTAAAGAGATAGCTTCATTTTCCGATGTGTTCACTGTGGGATTACATATTATATTCCACCTGAAATGCCTTCTCTAGACTCACCTGCTGTCACATGTCTGTACCCGATCTGTCCTGACTTAAATATCATGTCCGTCAATAAAGGCTGGACTCTCTCCCCACAAATTATAATTTCATATGAACCACAGGAGATAGAAAGTTAATCAGTTTCTACCTTATACTTTGGTGATTTTCATGTCTTACCTGTAAAATGTTAAGCTCTTTCACTTATCTTTGTGCCCTCCCTCCTCCCATCTATGCAAACAAAGTAACAGTAAAAACAGGAAATAATTCAGCACTTCTGAATCCTCTATTGCATACTTTTGTGGAGGACTGCTTTACACAAATCACACAAAGCAAATTTTTTTCTAGGCAATAAAAGAATTCAACTCACTTGTTCACTTTCTTAGATGTAGCGATCTTAGGACAAGTACTACGTTTGTGGTCTAATTCACCACAAATAAAGCAGCCATCTTTAGGGCCCCCGCAAGAATGATCTGGAAGAGCACAGTGACTACAAATGCTACAGTGGATCCAGGCTATAAAATAAAAATTGAGTTTTAGAAGAAGTTCATTTAATTTTTCATTTGATCAACCTTTATGACGGGGAAGCATGAGCAGTGTTTACTTCAAATATCATGACCGATCTGCATAACTGGTTATAATTTGGTTAAAGACGCCAAGGTTAAGAGATCAGAATCCCACATAAAGCAACTAACTTCTTTCTGATACATGGCAGCCAGTGCAGCCCTTCTTCAATGAGTCATGAGCAGCAGGCCACTGACACAATGGGGGCTGGCTGAGTGACACAAAGCCTTATTAAATTGAGCCAAACCAAATGCCACACTGCAGCAGGTTACAAAGTCCTATCTCCCCAGGAAGGAGAGAGTGTGTATTTTGGCAACTGCAAAAATTAAAAAGCAAGTAAATCAATGTAGGTCTCTATATTAATTTTTTTCTCTTATAAATACAATTAAATAAAAATCCCATTTAGGTGAAGAAAAACTCTCAAATGTTCTCACAGGATCTCAAACACTAAGTCTAAATACTTACAAGGTTTTACACACTTTTTGCAGAGAAAGCAATGGTTCCATTTCCTGCCATCCTACAAAAATAATTTTTAAATTATGTTTAATGTATCATTAAAAAATCAAGTTCCACAATTAAAAATTAAAATGTCTTATTAAAATCTGTGTAAATTATTCATTCCTTATTTCTCACTTTCCTGGGCTTCACAATTAAATACTTTGATTTTAATCTATGCATTTCTCCACTCAACTCAAACACCTCCTTGATGGGCCCCAATTTCCTTAACTGGAAAACTAGGGGATTTATCTACATGAACTTGAAAGTCCACTCCAGTTCAAGCAACCCAAACTGCACAAAGAAGGACTCAATGAAAATTTCAAGAGAATTAATGATTCATAACTTTTACGTGCCTATGCAGCATAATCCTTAATGAAATTCGAATTTGAGAACTTTAGACCATCTGAAAAGATAGAGATTACAGGGTACTGTTTGGGTAATGTTAAATCTGTGAACTAAAACTACCTAGAAAGTATGTAAGACACTTACATGTCCAGTTTAATGAGTGTTATGAAGCACACACTGATGAATCCCAACAGGTCAAGAGAATACTGCTGACCCCCTAGACACTCCCCCAGGTACCCTTCCCAATCCAGCATTCCTCTGCCCCACCAAGTAACACGTACTCTGGTTTCTGTGATGGTCACTTCCTTGCCTTTGTTTATTTTTACCACTTATGTGTGTATCTCTAAATAATAAGATTTTGTTTTCCTCATTTTGAGCTTTATGAAAATGACCTGGGCATAATTTTTTTAAAATAAGGGACACAGATAATATCTCCGCTGACTGAAAATACATGTAATCAGATGTGCTACCACAGTTAAAAACAAGTATAACCAATAACAAAATGATAAAGTTATGCAAAATGTACTTTATGATGGTTATAAAAAATATAGCCTTTCCTTTGGCGAATCATTTGTGCATATTAGCCAATCTAAACTTCACCTGTTCTTTCTGTCTGGATTTAAGGCCACCTAAAGTGCCACCCTACCTCCTTAAGACGATAAGTAGGAGGTATATCCCTGTAGTCCCTCCTGATCTGTAGAAATTGGAGAGTACTTCTCTACTAGGGCTTTGTGTGGTAACTGAGTTAATCCATGGACAGCCCTCAGGGAAGGTCCTGGTACATGAAAAGTGCACAGTGTATGTTCTTACTGTTTCATCAAAATAGGGATGGTATCTTGTGGTTTAGTTCCTTATTTGAAACATCTTAACTTTACCCTCAACGAAGTTCAGCACTCACCTCATGCCTTATTTGAGACACTCCTAATTTTAGTAATCATACAGTACCTCACATAAAGTGAATTTAGGGGTATCTGGGTGGCTCAGTCGGTTAAGTATCTGCATTTGGCCCAGGTCATGATCCTGGTGTCCTGGGATTGAACCCTGCGTGGTGGGGTGGGGGGTGGGGAGTGGGGGTGGGGGGTGGGGAGGGCTGCTTCTTAGTCTACCTCTGCCCCCTTGTGCTCTCTCTTGCCCCAATAATAAAATCTTTAAAAAAAAAAAAAAGTGAACTCAATTAACTGCTAATAACGATGAAGGCACTTTTTTTTTAAGGCACTTATTTTTTAAAGCCTGTTGTACTTTTTTTTTAATTCTTTTTTAATTTATTTATTTGTCAGAGAGAGAGGGAGAGAGAGTGAGCGGGCACAGGCAGACAGAGTGGCAGACAGAGGCAGAGGAAGAAGCAGGCTCCCTGCGGAGCAAGGAGCCCAATGTGGGACTCGATCCCAGGACGCTGGGATCATGACCTGAGCCGAAGGCAGCCGCTTAACCAACTGAGCCACCCAGACGTCCCAAGCCTGTCGTACTTTAAAATTAGAAACATTGTATTAAAGTATAATAAATGGTATACAATAATAAATAATACAGTAATACGAATTGTAATGTTATTAAAACAACATTGGGGCCCCTAGGTGGCTCAGTCGGTTAAGCATCTGCCTTCAGCTTGGGTCACGATCCCCAGGTCCTAGGATTGAGCCCTGCGTCACTTTGGGCTCCCTGCTCAGCAAGGAGTATCCTTCTGCTTCTCCCTTTTCCCCTCCCCACAGTTTGTGCTCACTCTCTCTCTCTCTCTCAAATAAATAAAATCTTTTTTAAAAAATAACATTAAGCAAATGTAATGAAACAAGTAAGCTAAAATAAAACAAATATATATGAATAAGAATGCATTCTAGAGAAACTATACCTTGGAGGTGCAAGAATTACAGTGCTCACAGTGTTGATTCTCTAGGGAAACATACCGTTGACACAAAGGGCAAAATCTAAGGAAGAAAGACTTAAATCAGCTGCATATTTTCAAGAAGATTCACAGAGCAGGTAAATGGCACTTGTTACAAAAATTGAGTGTAATCCAAATTCAATGCAAAATTATAGGCCAAATTTAAAGACAGCAGAAGAACTATATGAGTCACTATTAAAAGCATCTTGATGTTGGACATGTGGAACTTGATTCTCAGTGACTCATGTATTACAAGGCCTCACTAAGATCTTACCTGTACCCTTCCTCGCTAGGAAGGATTATTCTGTTGGGTGGAATATTGGTGAAAATACGCACAGGAGATTGTTTTCGACCTGTCTTCCCATGTTTATAAAGTGCATGATTATCATAATCTACCTAGGAAGTTAAAAAAATTTGAAAAAGAAGATTTACTCAAAGAAATCAACATCTACAAAGATTCTTTAACCAATAAAGAACAAGCTGGTGCCAAGAGAGGAGTTAAACCAAAGTATTTAAGACAAAATTCTTAAAAGCAAAAGTTGACTTCTTAATCAACAGACTCTGAGGGGCCTCGGTGGCAGTGAAATTCCATTATGGAAAAGGTAAACTTTGTTATGATAAATTTATATAGCCTGATCTTAAGAGAACAACTGTAATCTTTTATCCAAAAACAACAGACTTCACAAGAAGGTCTATTAAGGAATTACAAATCCGGCTTTTGGTGCTAAAGAATTCCAACCTTGAAGATGTGTGATGGCTTGGCAGGAGCTTTTCATTTTTGTGTGTGAAATCGGCTGCTTGTCAGTTTGCAGGTCACCAAGTCCCAGTACAGCCTTACTTCAACCCCCCCACCGTTCACCATTTGACCTCTTATGCCCTGGCCAAGCACAGGGCTGGGGACCAGAGAGCAGCTCTGCCACTCACCTGTTGCTGCCTCGAGGCAAATTTACGTAATTCTCACCTGGAAAAGGAGGTTACTGAGCCCTGCCTCAGAGATGCTGAGAAGGTTACATGAGACAATGTGTGTAAAATGCCGAGTTCGGGGCCTGGCATATGGTAGAGACGGAAAGATGCAGATGAAGAGATTCACAACAATGGTTGTGACTATTTCAAACATTTACCTCTCTTCAAGAACCCTACCTCAGCTTTCAGCCTTGGCAGAGCATCTGAAGCTGGAGCTAACAGGCTCAATGTTTATTAGCTTCTTGCTCTCATCTCCTTCTCCATCCTCTCTGCTATCCACACACGTTCTCACTTTGGATTCAAGCCTGCTCAGAATCCACCTGGTCACTAGGTCCATCTTTCTTTAGATCAATAATTCTCCGAGTGTGGAGTCTGGATCAGCAACATCAGCGTGGCCCTTGAGATCTTGTTAGAAAAGCACATTCTTGCCCCATCAAAGGACCTCCTAAAACAGAAGCTCCTGGGTGTCAGGCCCTACAATCTGTATTCTCATTTTTTTTTTAAGATTTTATTTATTTATTTCACAGAGCGAGAGATCACAAGTAGGCAGAGAGTGAGGGGGAACCAGGCTCCATGCTGAGCAGAGAGCCCGATGCGGGGCTCGATCCCAGAACCTGGGATCATGATCTGAACCGAAAGCAGAGGCTTTAACCCACTGAGCCACCCAGGCACCCACTCCCCCCACAATCTGTATTCTTAACAAGCCCTCCTGGCACACTAAAGTTTGAGCACCATTGTTCTAGATTATCCACAAGAATACTGTGAGATTTATATGAAGTCGGTAAAGGTAGAGCCCAACTTTCAAATATGTTACAATGAACTGTTCAGATTCTAAACAAGAATACACTTAAGAATTGTTCAAAAGAAATGGCTTGCAAGCTAGCTCTATTTAATAAGCAAAGCACAAAAATGTAAGGACTTACTGACAATGGAAAGAGAGGGCTTTAATGAGAAATTCCTAAGCTCTCCATACGGCCCTGCCCACAGCTACCACATTAGCAGGTGAAGGAGTTCAGGAAGAGAGATCAACAAGCTATAGCAGTGGGGGGAAAAGTGCCACAGGAGACCCAGCTAGACAAGGGACAGTGTGGGGAAACAAAACAAAACAACAAACCCTGGGAGTTCCGGTTAACTGTCAGCACCATGAGTCCATAGTCTGGCTAACTGTGCGAAAGCTGGCGTGGGCTCACGGCCGCCCTGTACGGAAGTGCGATATCATAACAAGCAAAGGACGAGGTTAGATCACGTGAAGCGCTGCATTCAGTCACTGCATGTGAAGGGAGATGCTGATAAAACCAGTTCATTTCTACCAAAAGTAATGGGAACGAAGAGGATTTGTTGTTTAATGTGCTGGGGTGTTTATTCAGAAAAGTGCAAACTAGGAGGATCTGATAGCTATTTTATAACTGAAGGGGTGTCAGTGTAATTGAAATGAGACTCAGCCTTTATTGCTTTGGAGAACAGAAGTAGGACCAATGGTTAGAAGTTAATAGGGAGCATATTTTATCTCAATATGAGAAAATTTTCTAACGATTAGAGCTATTAAATAAATTGAGTTGCCTTGTAAGGCTGTAGGACTTTGCTCACTGAAAGCATTCAAGTGAGGCCGGGTGACGGCTTGTCATGAATTTAGTGGAGAGGATTATTACGGTGGGAAGTTAGCCTACATTACACCCCTAATGGTTCTTTCCAACTTTAAATTTCTATGAATATATGTCACCTATTAGAGGCTAAGATACAAGCAGATTTTACTTCAAAATCACCTTAAAATATTACCATAAGTAGTTTTTTAAAATGATTTCAGTTCATAATTTCCCCTAAGCACTCCTCTATGTATTTAGTAAATATATGATACTTTATTAAATTCAACAAAGATATTTTGAACATTTGTGAGTGTCCTAAGGAAAAAAAAATTCTTCCTAAGAGAACCTTTCAAAGATCTTCAAATGCTGGAAAGGAGGGCCTTAGAAAGATTTCTAGTAAATGGAATATTCCATGCAATATAATACATAGCAGATGGAAAAGGAGGAAAGAAAGAACAATCTCTTTATGGTTACCCAAGGAGTCAGAGAACGTATGTGTCAGGAAGGTGGTTGATTGCTTGATTTTGCATAACCTAATTGAGATTATTATTATTTTTAAATGTGGGTTTGTTGTGCTAATTAACTATAAACATATGGTATGTAAAACGCATGCTGCTAGGGTAAATTAATGTACCTCTAACATACATCCATATTTCATAGCTTCATCCACACAAATAAACGTCCTATGGAAGCGCTGTAAAGCAAACACAATTTTGCAAATTGCATATCACTAGTGGTAGAGCTGATACACCATTTTCCCATCATTATCTCTGACATTTCACTCACAATGATGATGAGAGGCATTTTCAAATAGAAAATTTCTCCCATGGAACTGATTAATGTGATGAAGTACTGTATAGAAATGAGGGAAAGCACAGAATCTCTGCAATTCTTAACTTTTAATTTTATCTATACGCAAATTTCTTCTGTGACATGAGACTGAAACCAGTTATACGGCAACCAAGACGTTCAAGTCAACAGACGTTCATTTTGCATATACTATGTTCTAGGCATCCAGCAGGGAAACAAAGATGAATGAAATAAGACAGAGTACTTGTATTTTCCTAACTTCCTTGGGACTGTGTTCTACTTAATTTCACTGCATCAAAAGATCGCCATCAGCCAACTTCCACCAGAGCAAAAAGGTCTTTTAGTCATATTCCCCATATTCCACATACCTCTTATTTAGGGATGCCTGGGTGGCTTAGTCGTTAAGTGTCTGCCTTCAGCTCAGGTCATGATCCCAGGGTCCTAGGATCGAGCCCCACATCAGGCTCCCTGCTCAGCAGGAAGCCTGCTTCTCCCTCTCCCACTTCCCCTGCTTGTGTTCCCTCTCTCACTTTGTCTCTGTCAAATAAATAAATAAAATCTTTAAAAAATAAATAAAATAATAGCTATCTATATATAGTATATATTTTATTCCCCTTGTCACTCCAAACCCATTAAATGTTTATATTTATTACACATCAGGTTTTAAGAATTTCAGTTGTCATCTTATAATTTGCAATCACTTGTCAGAAATTCCTGTCAAAATATCTTAACTTCTGAACACGAAACTAACCTTGAAAAACAGTTTTCTACACAGGATGATTTTTTAAGGGATAGCTTTAAAACAAAACAAAGCTCTACTTTTAACAATCCAGACAAATGTCCCAGATTAAGGAGAAACAAGAGATGGATCGCAGCGTGTTCTTGGTGGAAGGGAAGTGAGGTGATCTAGTTCAGATATGGTAAACACGGGACCTGAATGTCACCTCGCCCCAACTGGGCCCCTGCGGCAGACATCACTAATCAATCAAACACTACTCCCTGCCACTAAGCCTGGTATTCTCAACAAATTCTCCAGAAAGTCACTATGAATTCATCAAGCTTAGCACTAAAAGTGAAACTTATCTGCCATCTCTTTCCTCATTCAATCATTTTATTTTATAGGTAAGGAAACAGAGGCCCGGAAAGATAAACTGACTTTTCCCTCTTCAAATTAAAGAGCCTCTAAAAGGCAGTGTGCTAGGACTCACACTTCTGACTCTGGGTCAAAATTTCTTTTCATTATTACATCCTTCCTTTCTAATCTGCCCTTAATAAAACTCTTGCTTTTCTAGGTCTTTGGTGACTATTTTCTTTATTAAAGATTTTGTTTATTTGACAGAGAGATAAGAGAGCACAAGTAGGCAGAATGGCAGGCAGAGGGAGAGGGAGAAGCAGACTCCCCACTGAGCAGGAAGCCTGATGTGGGACTCGATCCCAGGACCCTGGGATCATGACTTGAGCCGAAGGCAGACAGACCAACTGAGCCACCCTGGTGCCCTTTTGGTGACTATTTTATTCTGTACTCATCAAATGCTTTATCACTAAAGAGTCTACATAATTTACATTTTATAAGATCTGCAGCATTTCTGCCTCCCTCTTACCTGAAAAGTATTTCAAACAAAAGAGATTTAGTGATTTTGGTTTTTTTACTGCATTGTGGTTTGCTGGCTTATAATCAGCTTGGGCAATGTGAGAAAGAAGTCTAATCAAGGTCTATGGCAGAAGACCTGTGAAGGAGACAAGAGACTTTCAAATTTTTCATTTGATGAAGGCAGCTAATATACACCAGAAAAAAAAATTACTATAAAATAAGGTTAAAATAACAAAAGAAAAGAAAGAAAGCAAAAGTTTCAGAAAGGATAATAATAACTCCAGAGAAATTTTCAAAAAAGAAAGAAAAAAGAAATTAAGAAAAGAATGAAAGATGGAACATCAAGGTGAGGTATGACAAATAAGGCTTATAAACACAACAGGAGATATGGTAAAATCAGTTTCTCTGAGAGTGCGATGGGCTGCAGTGTTCTTCTCTTTAGTAGAAATCAAGAAAAACAAAGATTTGTTTTGTTTCACAGACCTTATTCTAGTTTTTCTTTTCAAAGTTTGGCTTTCTCCTTTCTAAAGACTGCTTTTCACTTTGTCTGATACCCAGTCTGAAATGGCCTAGTTAGAGAAACTTTTTTCACCCATACACTGAATTGTATATTTATTTTTAATAAGCTTGGAACTGTTTCTCAAAACTGAGACTCCAGAATTTCCACAAGTTCCTTTCTAGTAACACAGACCGTCGAAATAAGCCATGGCTGGTTTCTCCACATGAACCTCTCTCGTGCACTCTACTCTGGATCTGCCTTCTTTGGCTTCTTTGCCATTTCAAACTCTTGCCTGCAGTGAAAACTCATTTCTAAATGTGCATGGAACAGTTTTCCGAGGGACCTTATGTTTCATATACTGTACAAAAAAAAAAAAAAAATCCCCAAAGAAGAGTTTTACCTGCACCCAGAGACTACCTGATTGGTCTTGACAATGCTGAGAGCAATAACCTTTGGTCTACATTTGCTGTGTGTTCGGGACAAGGCTAAGCCTCTTCATGTATTATCTCAAATAATCCCTAAAACCTTATGAGGCAGATATATTATTACTCTGCTCATTTAACAAGTCACATGAGCTGCAGAGAGTTAGATAAAATGTGTAGGCCTCACCAGTAAGTGGCAGAACCAGGATTAAAACTCAGTTCCTTCTCAATTCTGTAGTTCACATTGTTTTTCAAAAATTCAGTATGTGTAAGACAACTACTCTGTGCCAGACATTGTATTAGATGTACCAGATGATTCTTCACTGTCAAAGGCAGCAGGCGCTCCTGACAACTGAAAATAGTTTATTTAGTTAATGTCTTTAGGATATGTCCACTATCTCTGTACCGCAAATGTCAATACTAGAAGTACCCCTCAGACAAGAAACAAAACTATGTGCTCCAGAAAAGGAAAGTAAACCAGATTTGGGAAGAATTAGGATGTGGACTTTGCCTAATGCAGAGCTCAAGACGTCAAGGTTAAAACAGCTTGTGCCATAAACTTTGGAAAGGAACTATTATATGGTTCAGTAGCCATAAAAATGTCCATTAAATTTGATAACATAATTTTTGGAACACTATTTCAGTTTTGGAAATTTATTTTAAGGAAGTTATATAAAATATGGAAAAAATTATGTGAATCAGAGATGTTTATGGCAGTGTTATTTATGGTACCATAAAGGTGAGAGCAACCTGTGTGTCTAAAAAAAAAAGCTAACAATTGATAATATAACCTGCTAGTGAAATAATTTAAAGTGACTAAAAGCAGGTGCCTGGAAGGCTTAGTTGGTGAAGCATCTGCCTTCAGCTCAGGTCATGATCTTGGGGTCCTGGGATCAAGCCTCACATTGGGCTCCCTGCTCAGTGAGGAGCCTGCTTCTTCCTCTCCCTCTGCATGCCACTCCCCCCTGCTTGTGCACGCTGTCAAATGAATAAATAAAATCTTTAAAAGAAAATAAAGTGATTAATAGCATAAAGACTATGGAGCTACATTTTAAAATGTACACTTACATAAGACACAGTGAAGAATACAGAATTCGGATTCATCTGCTATGATTACAAACCCGTAAAACGTGTCAAATTATGATATTTGCTACCTGGGATGGAATCACAGGTAGGGTCTGTCCTCTCATTTTTGGTAACACTGTTTCTTTCAGAATTTCTAAATAATTTCCATAATGGTAAATGCCTTCAAGATTAGAAAGATGAGACCCAAGTGCTAGCTTGGAACTAGCATAGTGAAGACATGTTCATTTTTAGTTTCAGGGCAGAAAAAGCCTTCATCAAGGTAGTCCATTGCTCAGAAAGCTCAAATAGAAAGATCTCATTACAAAAGAAGAAGCAGTGGCCACCTGGTGACCCCACACGGTGATGGTGACAAGGGGGTTAACTTCAGAACCCAAGGAAATGAATGCAGGAAAGTGGACATTAAAGCAGCAAGAGTTGAGGGCAGAGGTGGGAAGGAGGGCCAGTCAACTCCACCCTGAAATCAGCACACTCGCCCACACACACAGACCTCAGCCTCTCTGCTTCTCTGACACCTGCCACCTCAGACACACCTCCCTTCAGAGCTCCTGGCATCCTCTGAGTGGCACAGTAAAGTGTAGTTGACATTCCACCGACCAGAAAAAGCGACTGACTTCTCTACAACCTCTGAACAGAAAAAACTCCTGTTCATAACAATGACTCTGGGGCCAGTGAGGTCAGCTGGTCTAAAACCTGGCTGTGCTGCGGGATCACCTCGGAAGTTTGGTAAAATGGTGGTTTCTTGGGGCTGTGCCCTCTAATTTTGACTTCATGTGTGTATTTTGGTAACTAAGAATCTATATTTTTAATATAGATTTCAGCACCCTAAGAATTACATTTAGGAACCTCTAGACTAAGCAGTGTATGTTTCAATATTAATGATTAATACAGCTTATGATATTTTCATTTACTAAAATTGATGGATTGTCTCATCAGAATATTTACTTAAGTAGAATGTCCATTCATCAACCATGCCAGAAAACAGAATATTTACTATACCTGGTAATCCAGCATGCAGAAGCTTGGAAAAAACTGACGAATTCGGAATTCAAAAAAATAGGGGAAAATCCAGAATATGGGTAGTTCTTTTTGACTGCTATCTAATGGGTCACAAAAAAGGAAAAGAAAATAAGAAACTGATATTGAAAAAAAAAAAAGAGCTGTAACTGAAAGACCTCTAATATTGGGAGAAATTACAATTGTTCAATGCACTTAAATCATACAAAAGAAAAGAGTCTTTACCAGAGTGCCATTTACAACTTGACCTTTCCCAAAAGTCAATGGAAATATTCTTTTACATCTAAATGCAGGTATAAATGGTATGTAAGGGTAGTCCTTACACACACAATCTCTATATTCTAGGTCAAGGCAAAGATATCACCATTAAAGTGGGGAATGACAAGGAGCCTGGATTGGAAGCCCCAAGATGACTGTGATATGACGGCAGGAAGCATTGGGCCAGAAGGCAGAAGGCCTCAGGTCAGCATCCCAGCTCTGCCACAATTCGTTATGTCTGTTTTCAGGGATGAATTAATCTTTCCTGAAGCATGGGAGATTCTTAAAAACAAGCAAAATTAACTTCAATGACAGGGGACATAGCTATTATTTACAGAGCACCTCGTACAGGCTGAGCCCAATGCCAGATACTTTCTATATATTACCTCCTTATAGTAACCCCTGGAGTTAGATATTAATAATCCCATTTCATAGACAGGGCAACTGAAGCCATAAGATTTAAGTCATTTTTTCAAGCTCATGCAGCTAATAAGTGGCAGAACTGAAATTCAAGCCCATTGAAATTCAAAGAAGAGGAGCTCTTCATTGCTTCCTCAATAACACTGACTTACTTTATCCATTCTGATCAGTGGACTTCAGAACTGAAAATAAGTGGAATACTTAACACTATGAGTCATGTTTCAGATTTCTTTTGCATTCTGTCTCCGAAGCACACTATTTATGTAGCATAATTAAAGGAGAAACCTGATCACAAATTCCTGACACTCTTACAGTTTATCAATTTGCAAACTGGAAACTAAAAAATGATCATACCAACTAATTAGACAGTTAATTAAATAAAATATTTAGAAGGCCTAAGGCACTCTAAACTGAATAATAACCCCCAGCCATTAACCCACCTCTATCCATGTGGGTATCTATTTGTCACTGATAATCACTGTATGGTTCATGCATATCCGATCTTCCTACCCAAATCTTGGCACAGTTTAGAGCTCTGAGCCAGAGGCTGGGCACTCTCTTAGAGCTGTGGGCAAGACTTCAGGAACATGGAATGTAAGATCCATGCAGGCAGGAATACGTATCTGTCTGGTTCAGTCTCTATTTCTAGCACCTAAACAGTACCTGCACACAGGGGCCACTCGGTAAGTATTTATTGAATAAATGATAACAGTTTACTCCTATTCTTCATAAGGTCCCCTTATGTTCACCTACAAGTCATGTTGAGAACACGTGATTAGGATAATACGAAGTGTATCATGATAATGAAGTCTGCCGCATTCTCAAATAAGCCTGTTTTAAAAAAAACACACACAACTCAAGACATGTATATTTTATCAGAGCTCTGATTCACTGAGCTCTGCTAATATTTGACAGGAAGCAGATACACAGATACATGTTTATTTTGCAGTAAGTAATAAATTACACACCTTGGATTTGACCTTCTTTCCACATAGCAATTAACTTCTTGAATGTAACAGCCAGAGGTTCAACCAAGCCACCAAAAGGAGGATCTGTCACCATAATGACTCCCTCACCTTTATCTTCCTGTAAAAATGTTCTGCATACTTCAAGGGCAGCCTGGAACAAATAAAAATTCATTTCTAAATGAGGACTAGAGAGAGGCACTCCATCCTATTCAGAGCATGCATTAGACTCAGTCCCACGTTTGTCCTGAAACTTCGCCCATCCTGCCACCCCAGAGTCCCTCAGTGACATCCGGAAGCCTCTCTCATTCAGCCCCCAGGAGATTTTATCTTTTGGGTTCCTTGATAAGCAGGCTTTTAAAATTGCAAATTTAAGCACCATCACTATCAGAGGACTACACATTTCAAATGGTTAAATTAAAAAACTAAATTTAGTAACCCAAGAGAGAAAAACTCATTACCCATGAAGACTATCTAAAACGCTAAATTCAATCCCACAAACAGAAGCAGGGACTGAGCTAAACACTGGAGACACAAAGACGAATAAGACCTATTTTTTTCCTGTCTGGTTTGTCCACCACAAGTTCAGTTTAATAAGAGCTACGTGTTACCAGTCACCTCGCACACGTCGCTGGGCGGCAGGTGTTGGACAGACATGTTTGGACACACACACTAAGTAAATGAATGAAAGTCCACAAACAACAAAGCTTAGCCAAGCCACGAAACCAGGCTATTAACGAAGTGTTTTTAGTCACTGTAAAATTAACATTATGCACTGTCTAGCATATTTATTATTTTCTGCTTTGGGAGAACAGATAATAAGAGATATACCTATAACACTAACCCGTCTACTGACTTTGTAGTCATTTTCAAGCACTCAACTATAAAAGCAAATCAACAGTATACAGAATAGCCTAAGACTTTAAAGTTTAATGGCATTTTAAACTTTAATAAACCCATATGTACTTTATAATAAAATATATATTGTTTTACTACTAAATCAATTTAGAAGACTCAATTGATGAGAGGAAAGACGACAATATCCTAATCCCCTTTCCCGGGGAGAGTCTTTATTAACTTCCCACTGGAAGTCCTAGAGTGAAGGATGGCGTGTCAGGAAGGTTAATCATTTTTCAAGTGCTGCCAGGCACTTCCTTAACCTGCCTACATGAACAAGGACTTAAAGTACAGATGATGTTACTGAAAAACCTTCCAGTTCCTTAGACTTAAAAGTAGGAAAAGAAAATAAACAAGTAAATGAAACCTAAAGTCTTAGCCAAATTAAAAAACCAATAGAGTACATTTGTTTCCAGGTAAGAATCAATGGTATGACGTCCCGTCATGACCTGCTGAGGGTCCAATGTTGGCCACCGGTGGAAACCAGATGCTTGCTTATGCAACCAGTGCTGACAGTGTCTTAACTCTGCCTTTCATCTCAATCATCACTAAAAAAGTGCTTGGTACTTTATTATTTTTTTTAGATATTTATTTACTTACTTGTTTGAGAGAGAGAGCAAGTGTGTGCACATGAGCAGGGGGAGGGGCAGACGGAGAAGGAGAGAGAGCAGGGAGCTGAGCAGGGAGCCCAAAGCAGGGCTCGATCCCAGGACGCTGGGATCATGACCTGAGCCAAAGGCAGACACTTAATCTACTGAGCCACCCAGGTGCCCCCAAAGTGCTTGGTACTTTAAGTAACGATCCCCTGTACATACTTCAACCTCCCTGCCCATTAAGGCATATGATAAGTTCTATTGCCTGAGAGACTATATGATTTTCTATGAGAAAATCCTGCACAGGGAACTCCTGCTTTTTAATCCAGTAGGCTGTGAAGTGCGTATGGTCCATGACAGGGTCTTATATCCCCCAAAGCACCCTGCACACCTTCACAAGCGCCTGGCCGATGCTTAAATACTCAGCGATTGATTAGTAGATGGTAAGCCTCCACAGAAAACCTTGACTCAGGAACTAGGCAGAAAAAGGGCCCATCATAAAATCAACCAAGACAATAGTTTTCTGGAGATCAATCTCTACAGTTGCAGTGCTATGTAAAGGCTGCTCCTAAAATACAGAGAAAGGAAAGCCTGGGCTACACAATTGTTTTCTTCTGGGAAAAATAAAGTGGAGCTCAGTCTTGGCAGCTTATTCCAACCATTATTTTAGAAACTTAAAAGGTAATTCCATAAGCTTTCAATAAAAGTTAAAAAGAATTTTCTAGGAAAAGACTAATTACATATTACATTTTTAAAAATATTTTATTTATTTATTTGACACAGAGAGAGAGAGAGAGAGAGAAAGAGCAAGCACAAGCAGGGGAAATGGCAGGCAGGGGAGAAGCAGGCTCCCTGCTCATCAGGGAGGCCGATGTAGGGCTCGATCCCAGGACCTGGGATCGTGACCTGAGCTGAAGGCAGATGCCCAACCCACTGAGCCACCCAGGTGCCCCTACATGTTATTCTTAAAATATAAGCAATGGTTAGTCAACTGTTGGGTATTCAAACGTCATTTCACTCATATCTCATTACTATTCAAGATAGAAAGCAAAGTCATGGTATGAAAAACAAGACGCACATACACAAACCGGCATCCAGCAGTAATAGACACTCGGTTATTTCACCTCCTCTGACGCTGGCCCTGACACACATGCCCCTGACCACACTCTGGAGCCTAAGGCCCCAGAGTTCCAAGAAGCCATATTGAATACCTCTACAGCAATATCCCACCTGCCCCACAAACTCAACATTTCCAACTTCCACTTCCAACTTTCCCTCCTCTGTTTTGAAGAATGAAATACAAAGCCAGGCCAGACAACCAAGTCATCTGTGACTTCTTCCCAGTACACTTACCACTGAGCCTTCCGGTTTCCATTTGTGAAACGCCCACGGAACCCACCTCTTTTTTCCCCACCACCACTGGCCTAGCTGAGAAGTCCATCATCATCTGTTGTCAAGTAAGTCTGCAATTCTCTCTTCTTCACACTCATTTAATCAGCTCTCAAATCCTAGAGATTATCGACCACATAAGCCCTTTGGGAAACTGAACTATGTCTATTTCTAACTGCTATTTATTTCAATACTTGGTTTTCATGGTGATCACAGCTAAAAAATATATACCCCAATGCTGACTGAGTCTCATGGAAGGAGTGCCTCATTGGCTAGACTGAATCAGGAGACTCATTTTTAATCCCAACCAACAATTTAGAATTTGTTTTCATTTCCTAGATATGTTTTTTTTTAGTTTTGGTTTTTCTTCTATCATTAATTAACATTTTAAGAAACAATATATATTTATACATGGTTCACAATTTTTGAAAAATTGATTTACATGCATATATGGATAACTGCTTCAGGTAGTCTTGATCATTTCAAACAGTTGTGGCCAACTTCTTGTCAGGTGTGATTACTTGGTTGGGTATAGTTTTTATCTTGTAATATGACTCACAAAGAGCTCAATCTAGGAGTAAAAGTATCAGCTCTGCTATGCTGCTTATTCATAGTGACATTACTAACATCGTATTATTGAAAGAAGCTACCCCCTGCTACCCATTGAGGACCTCTGCCATTATCACCATCACTATCACCCAGAGCTCACAGATTAGGGGTCACTCTCAAACTTGTCTAATTTTTAAGAATTAGTCTAATAAAACTATGAATCCCCTTAACTGGGACATGAAATTTACCAGGGACTCAGACATCAAACAACTAACCACAGAGTTATTTAATTACAGTATCATATAGCTACAGAGGACAGCCTGACCTTGTCTGGGGTTAAGGGGAGCCTAGAGAAAGCGACTTAGAACAGAGCTCTGAAAGACAAGGTGAAGTTACCAAAAACTAGAAGGCAGAGGGAACAGCATGGGCAAAAGCCCGTGTGGTGGGAAAGACAGTTCCAGATGAGTCATACATCCAGAACACAAACACAAACCCCAGAGCAGGAACAAGAAGAGAGACTGGAGGGTGGCAGGTGTCAGATCGGGCAAAGCCCTAGAGGCCGTGGTAAGAAAGTGTGTCTGTATCCAAAAAGCAGTGAAAAGTCACAAAAGAAGAATAGTACAATCACTTCTAGATGCTCGATACACACTCAGTGGATGAAGGGGAAAAAAAGCCAATCAATAAATGGTGCAACAGCCACGGTTCGATCTTGAGGGATTCTAAAAAATAAGAAAGGAGGTACTCTGGAACTTGTTCTTCCATAATAACAAGGATAACAGTTGTAATTCTTACCTTTCCATCAAAGAAGTGATGGTTAAACATGTTATAATGGCAAAAGCTATCTTCCATATAAAACTGTGAATACCTGTAAAATAATTTATTACTGTAGTTATTTGCCCAGTTATGGCTATATAGTAAGTAAATACAAACTAAGTTTTAAAATTATAAAATCATACCCTTAATAAAAGCAACTTCATCATTACTTAGTTTCTTGAAATAAAGAATACTTTCCCAAACTCTCAGGGAGTCAGTAACAATGAATGAATATCAAACTTAAATTATGTTCCCAAGTTAATAAGCCAGTGAGAAAACTACAGAAGACTCACATACAAAATTCACATGTTCCTTCAAACTACAGAATTATACAGAAACAATGAGATTACTGATAGACTGTTATACAATTTAAGTTTGAGATGGGCTGGCAATTAAAATACATCTCTCATACTTAATAATTTCAAGAAAAACACTGAATCAACATTTTGGCTCAACAGCTGTTAATTATTTTCTTCTGTGGTTAACAGAAAAATATTTAATACAAAGCATTTCTTGTCTATTGCAGATTAGCTCAATAAAATATGCTTCTCAATATATAAGAAAAATAAGCATGTGTATTTCATATTTACTGAATTAGTGCCAGGAAAGAGAGATATTTATTTATTGATTGAACAATTTTATTCTTCTAAGATACTACTTTAAAATGCAATCAGTAATGAATGAAAGTACCAGCTTTGGGCATTAACATTTTATAAATTTTTGCTAATTTACTAAAAATTCATAGCACATTATGGTTTAAGTTTGCATTTACTTGATTTCTTACAAGACTGAGTTTTCTTTACACCTTAATTGTATTTGTATTGTCTGTCTCTACATCTTCCCCCTTTTTATATATATGGGTCTTATTAGCTCTTGCTGAATTCTGAATTTTTTGTATAATATCAGGATAGCATTGTGAACCTCCAAAATTTTGCTATAAACAATTCACATATGAACCACACCATCCTTGTACAGAATCCATAACCTAGTAAAAAAAATCCAGGGGCACATGCTTATTTATACAACTTCTTTAACCAAATCGTGAGAGTGACACTTTGCTTCTACTTCTACTCCTGCCTTACTGTCCATAACTGACTTACCACCTATGATGAGCATGTAGTCTAATGGACAGCCCTGCTTTATCCCTTTCATATTATACTATGGTTAAAAGTTATACAGGTTCTGTAGTCAGATAGTCTGGTTTCAAACACTGGGTCTTGGGGGGCCTGGGTGGCTCAGTCGGTTAGGCATTCAGCTCTTGATTTTGGCTCAGGTCATGATCTTGGGGTTGTGGGATTAAGCCCCACACAGGGATCTGCACTCAGCTTGTCCCTCTCCCTCCCCTTCTACTCCTTCCTGTATTCACTCACACACACTCTCTCTAATAAAATCATAAAACAAACAAACAAACAAAAAAAACTAGGTGTCTCACTTATTACCTATGTAACCTTACTGAGTTAGTTAACCTACCAGAGCCTCAGTTTCTTCACCTACAAAATGGAAAAAAATAATAGTGTCTTACTTCATTGGACTTGGTAAGTATAAATGAGAAAATATATGTAAAGTGTTTAATACAAAGCAGCTACATAGCATATACTGAAATGCTAGGCATCACTAATAAGTATCGGCTATAAAGATTTACGTCTTAATGCCCCTCATGTTAGGGAATTACATTTATGTCCAAGCAAAACTTCTCCTCCTAAAATCTAAACCCATTTCTTCTTGTTCTGTAGAGACAGAAGAACAGCTGTTCATTCTAAGTACAATGTCCCCTAATATCATTTGAGATACTGTCAGTACATCTGCGGATTTCACAAAACATAAATTTGCACTGAAGAAATAAACAAAAGGTTTGGATAACTGAAAAAACATTTGAAATAGACTGTAACCTCATGAACATTCCAAAACGCTGGGAAAATGTCAACTGCCATCAATAAACAAATGTCATCCTAATTAAAGTCCAAATAACTGATAATATAGATATATCAGTTATTTTATATATAAGTATATCTCAATACCAGTACCATTGTGGATCGACTATCATTTGAGGATTTTCTTCTTTCTTGCATTGCTGTTAAGTGTGAAAAAAGGAAAACAGAATTCCTTTTAAAATATAGTTCTACCCCCTCTCCATATTTTTGTATTGCTTCTCAAAGATATAATAGTCTTTTTCTAAAAATTAAAAAAGAAAATTTTATTTACATAAAATCCAGCACAGCACACTTGTCCAAAACATTCTGGGCAGCAGTAGGCAGAGTCAGAGAGAGAAAAAAGCCAAGATTTCAGCTCCGAGTTTCCATCAAATACAAACAAGGGAGCATAATTTCTCATATTTTAAATTATGAAAAATCACTGAACATTACCCTCTTAAAATGAAATTGGCCTCAAAGAATTATTCTCTGTATTGAATAAGGCAAACAAAACCAATCAGAAATGCATGCACTTGAAAACTGCAAAAGGACATTCATTTAATTTGGCCATTCATTCTCTTTAAATGAGAGTCAGTTACCAAGTGTGAAACATGCTCTATACACAGGAAATGTAATCAAGAGCTGAATAAAATTAGTCCATGAAATGAACCTAAGAAATCCATTTTTTTTGGTATAACTTTATTTGGATGATAGTTTGCCAAATAGAGTTTCACATCTTTCATGCTAAAATTGGAGCATATAAAAATCCATCTTAGCAAATGTTAACTTCGTATCTTAGACCCCCTAAAGAGGATATTTATAGCATATGTAACATTGGAGTTGGGGTAGTTCTCTGAAGCCTTGGACAGACCTTTTGTAGGCTGATGACAAACTAAAGTCAAAGTGCCCAAAGTAACTACTCGCTGTCACTCTATATCACATAGGAATTTGTTCCTGATATAATTGTGGTCCTTGTGAGAAATCTGAAGCTACTCCACACTCCACAATATCATCAGTAAGGCAACAGACTGTTCATTCTGGCCACTAACGTGTTTCAAAAGAATGAAATCTCTCTTTCTCTTTTTAATTTACCGTGGGGGAGGCACAGGGAGAGGGAGAGAGAATACCAAGCAGGCTCCACACCGGCCCAATGTGTGGTTCAGTCTCCTAACCATTATGTCTTATAACCATAAGATTATGACCTGAGCTGAAACCAAGAGTCAGACACTTAACCGAATGAGCCACCCAGGTGCCCCCCAACGAGCTCTCTCTTAATACCCAATGTCAACCTTTTACAGAACTGACTCCGTATAAAAGAAGCTAAGCTAACTATAACAACACCTTCAGTTTTTGTTTCCAACACATACACATAAGTTCATAGATAAAAAAAGAAAAAAGTATCAGTATATTCAATGTTACAAAATAACTTTATCCCCATACCCCTACTCTATCCAGGAAATTTTAATATATAGGCTCAAGAAAGATAAAACTAAAAGACATATAGCTTAAATTAAGAGTTAAGGGTCCATGTAAATCTTTCAAATTAAAAGTAATTCAGCTATGATGGAGAGTTCTGGTGACTGGCTGTAAAACAATGTGAAGATATTCAACTTACTTAACACCACTGAACTGTACACATAAATAACTAACGTGGTAAATTTTAACCAATGTGTGTTTTATCACCGTTTTTTAAAAAATAAGTCAGGATCCTAGGAATGAACAATACAAAATGAAATTTTTAAAAAGATTTAATTTTTAATAGTCTAGTATCCAGAATGTATTTACTTTTCAACTTAACAAAAACAAAGACAAATAACCAATTATTTGGACAGTTGAATAGACACTTCTCCAAAAAGATAAACAAATGACCTATAAGCACATGAAAAGATGTTCAGCATCATGAGCCATTAATAAAATGCAAAACAAAATCACAATGAGATACCACATTAGAAAGACAGACTACAGGGCGCCTGGGAGGCTCAGCTGGTTAAGCTCATCAAGCTGAGCTTGATTTCAGCTCAGGTCATGATCTCCGGGTCCTGAGATCAAGCCCTGCATTGGGCTCCATGCTGTGCATGGAGCCTGCTTAAGATTCTTTCTTTTCCATCACCCTCTGCCCCTCCCCCTTGCCCGCCTGTGTTCATTATCTCTCTCAAAAAAATAAGTAATTAATTAATTTAAAAATACAGATAGACAATAACAAGAGCTGACAAGAATGTGGAGAAATTGGAATCTGCATATATTGCTGGTGGAAATGTAAAATGGTAGTCATCTTAAAAAATAGTTTAGCAGTTCCTCAAGAAGTTAAAAGTAGAGCTACCACGTGACCCAGCAATTCCACTCCTAAGATAAATACCTGTTATGGGTTGAACTGTAACTCTTCAACATTAATCTACTGAACCCCTAATCCCCAGTATCTCAGACTATGACTGTATTTGAAGACCTTTTAAAAAGGTAATTAAAATAAAATGAGGTTATTAGGGTTGTCTGTGATACAAGATAACTGGTATCCTTATGAAAGAGGAAATCTGGACCCACAAAGAGAAACTGGGGACGTACACACACAGAGGACAAACCATGTTAGAATACAGTGAGAAGAAGTTCACCTGCAACCAAAGGAGAAAGACCTCAGAAGTCACCAAACCTACTGATACCTTGATTTTGAATTTCTAGCCACCAGAACTGAGACAATAAATTTTTGTTGTTAAAGCCACCCTATCTATGGTTATTTTGTTATCGCAGCCCTAAAAAATTCGCATAATACCCAAGAGATAATAAAACCTATATTCACACAAAACTTGCACACAAATGTTCACAGCAGCATTATTCAAAATAGCCAAATGTGGAAGTGACACAAATGTCCATAAACTGATGAATGGATAAACACAATTTGGTATATCCTTATAATGGAGTGTTATTCAGCCGTAAGAAAGTATAACTTGATGAACCTTGAAAATACTACATTAAATGAAAGAAGCTAGATACTAAAGGCCACATATTGTATGAGTGCATTTTTATGAAATATC
This sequence comes from Mellivora capensis, assembly GCA_004024625.1. Classification (NCBI taxonomy): domain Eukaryota; kingdom Metazoa; phylum Chordata; class Mammalia; order Carnivora; family Mustelidae; genus Mellivora; species Mellivora capensis. The sequence continues at coordinate 59,699 of PISX010000124.1, read as the reverse complement.
CAGAATAAGCAAATCTATAGAGACAGAAAGTAGATTAGTGATGGCCAAGGGCTGGGGGAGGGGGAAAAGAGGAGAGGTCACTCATGGGGACCATGATGGAGACACCATCAAAGATGATGGAAATGTTTGGAATTATGTAGTGGTGATGTCTGCACAACCTAGTGAAAAATACAAAAACCTCTTTCCTCTATGTGAAATATATCTCAATTTAAAAGACAAAAATATGCCTGATATTTGGTGGGGGAAAAAAGACCGATTCTTACTTTTTCAAATGTTTATATGCATAAAAAAGGTCTGAAAAGCCAAAATCCATAATGTTTTGGGTGACAGAATTAAAGACCATGTCTCTTTAAAAAGCTGCTATTAAAAAAAAAAAAAAAGTGGGGCGGGGGGTGGGAGGTTGGGGGAGCCTGGTGGTGGGTATTATGGAGGGCACGCATTGCATGGAGCACTGGGTGTGGTGTAAAACTATGAATTCTGTTACGCTGAAAAGAAATTTAAAAAAAAAATTTAAAAAAAAAAGAAAGAAACAGCAGATTTGGAAAATTAAGATCTCTAAGGAAATGCATCTTTACATTATATACACTATTTACATTAAATAACTTCTCACTGTTAAAAAAAAAAAAAAAGTAAACCAGAGATCCTTGAAATTTGAACAAGTCAAGATGAATCACTGATTTTTTTTCTAGTTTGTGTAGAAACCAGTCCACCACAACTAGCTTGGAAAAAGCTTGACTTGAATGAAATCAGAAAACAAACTATATGGTAACTTCAAAGAACTGTACTATTAGAAAAACAACCCTGTACCATTTTCACTGAGGTAAAAGTACCAAAGGTAGGAAGGTGAGTGCTGCTGACAACTGATACACATTATGTTAACTAATTCAGTTTTGGACGTGTGACATGTGTGTATGTGTTTCTGTGTATGTGTGTGTCTCCCCTGCACCTATGGTCAGAGAGGGTTTCCTTTGGTGAACCCACTCAATGCGTTTGGTCAGGGTTGCCAGGGAATTCTACCTGCGAGGCCACAGAGAAGGTTCTGGAATAGGCATACAGCTCCACCCAAGTCAGTCCCTCCCTGGAGCTGTGCTGTGCTGCTGGGGCTCTCAGGAAAGAGAGCCGCTGTCTCCTAGACAGTTAAGCTGAAATCTGCTACCACCAAAATCCCTGGCAGTGAGAGGGAAGTAATGGTAACATAAAGCCAATCCCGAGAAAGAATGAGAGGCAGAAAGAGAAAGATGCAGCCCTAACAACACCAGGCAAGGCCCAGGACCTCGCCTGCATGGAGGCCTGCTAGATCCTAGGCTCCAGTCATGTGAGCCAATATGTCCTGTCTGACATAAATAGATCTCCAGGCTCCAAGGAAGGGTGCCTGATGAAGGAGGGCCGTATTCCAAATATATGAATAACCTGTAAACCCATTGCTGACTCATGTGAACCTTCGCGGAACAGGCACGGGGGAAGATGGGGAAAGGGAGAGACATTAGGACACGAGAGAAATAGGCCATATAAAAAAAAGCTTCTATGCAAATTTAAAAGCAAAGCTATTCCCAGAGGGTATCTTAATTTTTGGAGCCACACTGACTGGGTTTGAATCCTGACTTGGCCACTCATCACTGTGAGGTCAAGTTATTTCACCTCTTCGTACCTTGATTTTCGCATCTGGAAAACGAGGAGGATAACAGCACGTAGTGTACAGGGGAGACCCCTGTGAGGACTGACTGAGGGAGAGCAGGGCTTCACCTGGGGCGAGCACTCAGTGCAAACACCCAATGCAAACACCAGCTACTGTTCGCACTGTTATGATAAGAACCCCAGAGTTAAACTTCTACCTTTAAAATAATATCCTGACAATAATTTAACAGTCACTCTTTAGGAAAGGAACGTGGTATTTAAAACAAGAATCTGATACATCTATCCCGTGGAACGTCAATACAGCCTCGAAAGGAGTAAAGTACTGTTCCATTCTCCGAGCTGGAGGAACACAGCGGCACATGGAAGAGGCCACAAGCACAGGTCACATGTGGGGATTGCCATTTACAGGACACACATAGAACCGACAGACCCACAGGGACAGAAGCCAGATCACTGACCATCACAGCAAGTGGGGAGAGGGTTTCTTTTCGGTGTAATGGAAACGTTCTGGAATTGGATGGGGGTGATTACTACAAAACAATACGTAATGAGTATACCCCAAACCACTGGCACATACACCTTAACTTCGTGGGTTTTCAGTGCACCGTGTCTCAATTTAAGACTTCAAACAACTGCAGAAAGTAGGAAAAGTACTTCAAGTTTACAGGATCCCAGAGACTGTGGGTGGACACATATGCTTCTAAATTATCACCTAAAGGGCCACGTGTGCTCCTCTGTTTGTCCCAACACATCAGATGCCATTTAATTCTAACCTTCTCCCACGGACTCCAGCTGTCTGCTAATCCTCTGCTTTAAGACCTATATCCTGATCGAATTCAGGCTATATCCAGTGAAAGCCAATATGCACATCATCTGGTAAAATACATTAAAATAAGATGAATAAAATGTGTTAAAGTAAAATATAGTAAAAGAATTAGAATAAAATGAATTAAAATAAATAAATATACATATGCATTAAATAAATATATTAAAACATCATGATGAAACAAAATCCTGGGAGAAGTTCAAATATATTTTAGAAAAATAAGTGTATGAGAGGAAACTTCAGTCAGTAGGAATTTATCTCTAAATTACAAGCCCAAGTCAATGAGACACATTCACTGAAAAAATTTAGGAAGCACACCCAACAACAACAACAAAAGAAATCCACTGCCTTTCTGTTTGAAATATGGAAGATTACAAGGGGAGTTTATTTGACTAAAAAGGTAGCTTCTAACCAATTACCACTTCTGAACAGTAAAGGACTGCAACAGGTAATGAACAACAAATAAGAGAAAAACATTAAACAGAAACAGGAGACAGTGAACAAGAATAAATATCATACTTTATAAACCTACCTAAAATCAATATCCAATAAAAGGCTTTTAATGTTAGACTTCTTTTCACCTGATGCTTTCAATCTGATCAGCTCATGCAACCTAAAACAATTCATGAAAGCAAACTTAATGAGGAATCACAAATGCCACAGATAATAAGCAAATAAACCAAAACAACCCCACCAATGTTCTCCTGATATTTCTAATATTTCAATGAAACACTGAAGAGAATTTGGCAGATATAACCAAGGTTTTGGTTTTTCAAACATTTTTTTAAAAAGGTAGAACTTATCTGAAAAAGAGGAGTCTAAAATGATAAGCAATTAAAAAATCAAATCAGAAGGAATCTCCTATCGTATATCAGAAATCTATAAAGATTTCTCTGAAATGTAATGTAGATTACGAACGCCTCAAGAGAGGGCCTGTGCTTTATACTTCTCTTGCTTATTTGAAACTGCATGTGATTTCCCAGAACATAGTAAATAACTACGTGATCATTTTTTCTTACAGTTAAATAGTGGGGATAGAAGTCTTTAAAAAATCATATAGCATACCTCGGTGTTCCAACACACAGGACTCTTGTGAATCCAAGGGTAGAAAGCAGGTCTACCAAGAACTGACAGCTCCGATCAGCAAACAGATACTGGGCATTTGTCTTCTTGTTTTCCAATGGATAAAGAAGCTGACTGGGCCTTTTCAACTGGGTGATAGGAATATCACCTACCACCCGGTGCTCCTGATGCTTCTCCCAGTCGTCTGGCAACAGCAGCTGCTGACATCCCTGACAAAACTTCCTCTGAGACAAGGGCAACTCAATGAACTTCACGTACCTTCAAGACATAAGTCAACACAAAGTCGCAGATTTTAAGTTTGGTGTTTTAAAGACAATTTCTGTTTGCTCTTTTTGGGAGGCACAAAGTACTATTACTTCCTTAAGAGTACTGTGTAAAGAAGCAAAGGTAAGAAAAATCTGTGGAATGTTGGCTGGAATTGATGTCTGCTGCATACCTACAAAGTAGAAAAGAATCAGCAATTTTATAAGAATTGAGATGCTCCAATTCAGTCACTGAATGAGGATCAATATCCATTTAAAATGTGAATATAATATATTACTCAAACAACTTAGTAGTAATGGAGACTACCATCACGTTTAAATTTATTGACAAATCCATGTGTTCTAACTCTGAAGTGTTAAATAGTCTGGCTCAGTATGACAGTCATTTTAAAATGAGAAATTAAGATCATTCTTCAATTTTTTATGGCATGCTTAGCAAGAAAAATTACCTCCTAGGAGAAAAAATATTGCTACAAAATTCCTCTATTCTTAGCAGCACCGAGGAAAGCAGTTCTGAAAAAACTCATCCTCCTAAAAGCAAGACAATATCCGAAGCCTTAAAAAAAACAACAACAAAACCCGTACTGATATCCCATTTGGTCCCTTTCAAGTCATCCTCGTATCTGATTTCAAAGTTACCACTTTGGGGTTTTTTCCCCCTTTCATTTTATTAGAGATAATTAGAGAGAGAAAATAATCACAACACGTTATTTTAAAACTGCTGATTTTGTACATGCAGTAGCAGCTATGAAATCAGAGTAAGAAAACAAAAGAAAAACAAACACCAGTATCAAGGCTCACAGCGGGTCAGCAATGTCCAAATCTAAGCATGTCGAATACTGCATTAAAGGGTTCTTAGAGTTCAAGAAGAGGCCCACAGTTTCAACTGACTAACCCCTAGAACTGCACTGGAAAAACTGTGAGTGTCACATAGAATCAAAGTGGGCTTTAAAACTTTTTATATCTAAGCACAGCTTCACTTGAAAGCACCCAAGGCAGTGACAAATCAATACTCTGAATGACTACAGCAAGAAATAAGCTTATCGTGCCAGTAATTTAAATGTTTCTATTTCCATGATAACTTCTGACAGCTTTATCTATGGCTGGGAAGAAAAGGGAGAGCGGTATTAGGGGAAACTTTTCTAGTAATTCAAAGTAAGAATGTCGGTAGAGAAAAGGGTCCCTAAGACAGGAAATGCAGTAGAAAGAACTAGTACATTCTCCAGCAACAGAAACACTGAATTTACGACTACTACCTTTCGTTATTAAAGGTAAAGAGTTGAAGGCTTCCAAATCCAGCCATGATGGAGTCACAGAGACCAGATTTACCCATCCTGGCCCTCAAAAATTTTTCAAAAAGACAAAATATATGTAAGTACAGTTATAACATAATGGACAACAAGCAGCCCCAATGGTGAAGAGGAAAAGGGAACACGTGAGGGACCACTATACCTGCCCATGGAGAGCTGGCAACACAGGCACAGAGAACCCAAACACAGCTCAGTGACTTGACCAGGCAGAGTTAAGAAGTGCTGGAGGCGAGGGCAGCTGGAATCCACAAGGCGAGTACTGGAGAAGATATATGTAGAGTCCACAGGCCAGAAAGCAGGCCACTGAGAGGGAGCTCCACGGTTTGCCGTGATTCCCCTCAAGTCTGTCACTGAGTACTGAGCAGCACGTGCATGTGAAGAAAGACCCCAGAGCGAGGGAGAGAACTGCTGGAAAGGAGCAGGCGGAACAATCACTGGATACCCAACAGGACACAGAATGGTTCCAACCAAGAGCCCGAATGAAGAAATCTTCTAAGACACAAGCATCAGGTACAGTGCTAAGGAGGGTAACTGCCTCAGAGGGGGAGCAACTAGCCCTACACTCCAAGATGCCCCAGTCTTGCCGAAAAGCTTAAAGATAAGCCTTTAAAAGCAAGGAACAACAAACCTTTTCTGTACAGGATCAGGTAATAAATCTCAAGCGTGGCAGGCCATCTGGTTTCTCGGTCACATCCACTCTGTGACTGTAACACAAAACTAACTACAAACCCAGTGTAACTGAACAGGCCTGACCACAGCTGGCCCTCGCCCTGTCAGTTTCCTGAATCCTGCTCCACAGTATCAAACTACAGCCAAGTAACAATGGCATTCCAGGAACGAAGCTCAAAAACATGGAAAGGAATAAAAACTCCCCAGGATACAAGAAGGTAAAATGGACACTGCTAGCACTGAATCAAGTATTAGCAGGTATGTAAGAAACAGGGACACGTGACCCACGGCTAGGCACACAACACCAACAATCAGTTCAAACTGAGTCCGAAATGACAGAGACGCTATGATCAGTAGACAGAGACATCAGAGCCATCTACTGTAACTATACTCCGTATGTTCAAGTGGTAGAAAAAAGCACGAGCCTGTTAAGTAAAAACACAGAAAATATTAAAAAGACCCAAATCAAACTTAAAAGTTTTTTTAGTTGTCTGAACTGAAAAATACCCTAGATGGGATTAATAACAATTTAGATATTACAGAGAAAAGATCAGTGTATATGAAGGCACACAGCCTTAGAAATTATCCAAAACGAAACATCAAGGGACCAAAATCCATGAAAATGGACCCCCAAGAGGGGCAGGCAGAAAAATTTTTGAAAAAATTATGGCTGAAATTTTCTAAAAATTACATCAAAATATTGAAGAAGCTCAGAGAACCTCAAGCACAAGAAACATGAAGAAAACTACAAGATACCTCATAATAAAATTGTTCAAAATCAGTGAAAAAGAGAAAATCTTAAAATCAGAAGAAAAAAATACATGTACAGAGTAACAAAGATTAAGAACAATACCAGATTTCTCACTGGAAACAATGCAAAAAAGAAGACAGTGGGGCAATACCAATTCCACACAAGCCCTTCCAATACACTAAAGAGGAAAGTACAGTTCCCAATTCCCTTCATCAGGCCAGCATGACCCCAATACCACACCAGAAAAAAAAATTGTAAGAAAAACAAAGATGAATAAACCTAATAAACACAAACTCAGAACTAATAGAGTTTTAGCAAATCAAAACCACAGTATATAAAGAAGGTAACAGATCGTGACCAAGTGTAGGTTAGCCCAGGAATGCCAAGCTGCTTCAATGTTTGCATTCGATCAACATGTCGCCATATTAACAATCGTTAAAAAAAAAAAAAAAAGATCATCTCATCAAGTGCAGAAAAAAAAAACTTGACAAAAATCACTCATTCACGAGAAAGATTCTCAGAAAACTAGGAACAGAAGAGAACTTCTACAACCTCATTAAAGGGCATCTGAGAAAAACCTATAGTTTAACACCATACTGGTAAAAGACTGAACACATTCCTCCCAAGACTGGGACACAAGCAAAGATGTCTACTTTTACCATTTCTATTCAACATTGACCGGGGATTCCAGCCACTTTGATAAGACAAGAAAAAGAAATAAAAGGCACAGACTGGAAAGGAAACAAAAATTTTATCCACAGGAGTATCTGGCTGGCTCAGTTGTTAAGCATCTGCCTGCAGCTCAGGTCATGACTCCAAGATCTTGGGATCAAGCCCCACATCGGGCTTCCTGCTCAGTGGGAGGCCTGTTTTTCCCTCTCTCATTCCCCCTGCTTGTGTTCCCTCTCTTCCTGTGTCTCTCTCAGTCAAATAAATAAATAAAATCTTAAAAAAAAAAATTTATCCACAGACAACATGATCTTATATGTAGGAAGTCCTGAAGAAATATTTTTAAGAAGTTGCTACAACTAGAAAGTAAGCTCATCAAGATTACAACATAAAAGATTAATATACAAAATCAACTGTATTGCTTACAGACTGGCTAATTTGCACATCATCAATCTTAAAATCACACAAAGTGAATAACCAGACATTATCTATGTAATACAAAAGGAAATATACCCCATTACTTACAAAAGAATATTGTCCCCTAAAACTGAACACAAGTCTGATGATACTGCTACAAGAAATACAGGGATAGAATAAATGTTAAACATTACAGCATATAATCAACAAACCCAGAATGTGAGGAATTCTATAGGACAAATTACTCTGTTTCTTCAACAAATGATTAAAGATACCAACCGATTACAATGCATAAACCCTGTATGGATCTGATTTGAAAAACCAATTATAAAATGGCATTTATAGGGTAATCAGAGAAATGTGAATACTAATCGCATGTTATATATTAAGGAATTGTTCATTTTTCAGGTATTAATAGTATTGTAATTATGTTTTTTTAGAAGGCCTTATTTCTTGAGATACACAGAAACATATTTATGGGTAAAATTATACATATCTACACTGGAAGTCAGAGTAGAAGGTACAGGTGAAATCAAATTAGCCACATACTGATGACTGATAAAGCTGGGTGTGGGTGTAGGAGATTCTTTATACTGTTCTCTCTGCTTCTGTGTATGCCTGAAATTTTCCATAATAATTGATTTTTAAAAGTGCTTTAAAGAAAAGGCAAGAATTAAATTCAAAGAAAAGAAGCAAAGATGACCCCAGAAAATACTAAGCAAGAAATGGGTTGTATTCAGCCCAAAATCACATGCAATTTGGTTTTTTATTCTTTGGCAACAGGAATATAATCTGGGAAATTTCTCAAACTAAAGAACATGAGTTTCCAGTTTGAAAGGATTTACCCAATACTCAGCAAAAGAGAATATAAAAGACTCACATCAAGATAGGTAATCATGAAATGTCAGACCCACAGGAACAGTAAGATTCTTTAAAAAAAAAAAATGACAAAGCAATCAAACAGATCACAGCTCATTTATGAGATCAGGAATGAACCTTCTGAACTTAAGCTTCTCAATAGCTACAATGAATACAAAAGTAAATGGAACCCTGCCTTCCAAATTCTGAGGGAAAAATATTTCCAACCTAGAATTCCATCCATCTGTATAGGGATCAACCAAGTATCAGCATAGAGAAGTTTTTTCAAAAACACAGATTTCAAAATTGTTGGGTGGTAAAAATCAGGTTGGCCTCAGACTTCTACAATACCAAATTTAACTCTAGAACAGTGTTCCTCACAGAGTGGCCATGCACTAGTGCTGGCAGTTAACTGCTACCAGTTCCTGATGAGACAAAGACAGATATTAAGAGTCTACATTTAGAAATTTTTATACCAATCAGAGCACTTTTATGTGTAGTTAAACTAATAAAAAATGTGGGCTTGTAGTTTGTACGTCTTTTTTCTTTCACTTAATTTTCTAGTAATTCTTTTCATTATATTTACAGAAGTATCTGATCGTAGGGAATAAAAACAAGAACATAATACAAGCAAACAAGACTGATCCTTTCACAGCAATCATTTAAGAAGTACTACTATGGAGGCCTTGAAGCAATCCTGCATTTGTTCCAAGGAAAATATGTAATCTGAATAATTTTATAGCTGGATCAGTGCCATTCAAGAATATAGGAAGGAAATAAATATTTGGGGACTTGGGAGAACTCAGGTTTATGTAGTCATAGAATCTGGGTCCTTAATGAAAAACCTTCAGGATAGCTGGGTACCAGGTAAAAACGCCATTCTGGACTGGAGCATTTCTGAAAGCCCTGGGACGGATTTCTCTACGAAGATGAAACCAATGGATTATGCTACATCTGAATGTTCTTAAAGGACTCAGACATCTGAGTTTGCAGTTGAAGTAGTGATATGTACATAAATAAGCAAACAGCAGCTACAATAATAAAAAATCCAAGTCTATTATTAACTCCAAAAAACCCAAAAAGTTGTGTAGGAAAGAAAAAAACTTACTTTGATTTATTACACAGTTTAGCTCTGAGCAGCACATAAGGGTTATAATAATGCAGACAATAAAATATGAATCTAACTAAAATTATGATATAACCATATACTAATGGGGTAGGAAAAAGGCATGGATTATGGGGAGGTGGAGGTAGAGGGGAGAGGGCAGGAGAAGAGAGAAAGAAAGATAAATCCTCAACTTCCACAGGAAATAGATAATTCACAACTTGATAAATCAAGAAGTAGCAATATAAGCATGTTTTGTATTTCACAGACAGGAAGGTAAAATTCTAAACTAATTAGCCAGAAGAGCTGACTATAGTTGCTTCTGGGGAGGGGGAAATGCACAGGTGGAGACAGGAGTATTGTTCTCTGTAAAGCCTCTATTTATTTTTGAATTATTTGATTCCATTGCCACATACAGATTTCATTTTTTTACTGAAATTTAATTCATGAACCATATAATCACCCTTTTAAAGTATACAATTTAGTGATTTTTAGAATGTTCGTGAAGTTGGGTAACCATCACCACAATCTCGTTCCAGAACAATCTCATCACCTCAAAAAGAAACCCTGTACCCATCAGCAGTCACTTCCCTTTCCCCGACCCCCAGCCTCTAACAACCACTAATCTACTTTCTGTCTCAATAGATTTGCCTGTTTTGGATATTTCATGTAAATGGAACCATACGATAGCCACACAGGATTCTGATTTAAATTTTTTGGTTAATATAGGACTTTTATTTAAAAAGCAAAAACCACTAGAGGATGAATTTTAGCCAAATAGGAGATAAATGAGGGAACTACAGCAAAGGGGCCATCAGTAAGCACCAAATCCATTTAGCCACAGAATGAAAACAGAACAATATGGGTATTATAGTTACAGTATAAAATGTAAATAATATAAATCCAAATATAAGAGGTGGGGGAAGTCCCGGAGAAAGTGGGAGATGCTGTAAGTATACTGATTTTCTCATGTGTCAGAGTCAAAGGCCAAAAGATATTTAAAACAGAAAAATCAAGTAAAAGCTGTGAGCAATATTCAAAAGCATAAAGGTTATCCTTAAAAAGAAATAACCAAAACTGGATAGTGACTGTAAAGAAAGAGATCAGAAGATGAAATATAAGTTTATCATTTCTCATTTTTAGATGTATGAAGACAATCTAAAAAACAAAACGTTTAAATATAGCATAAAAAACTACAAAGGCAACTATAAGAACAAAAACAAAGAAAAGAAGAAACATATTAAAAAAAGAAAACATACACCACATAGTGAAAGAGCAAAGAGAAGCAAGGAAACCAGAAAGCATAAAATAATACAGCAAAACCAAGATCAAGCACATCTGTTATATCCAGTCTACAAATGAGCTAAATCTACCCATGAAAAGAAACCCCGATGGACCAGATCACAAAACAAAATCCAACCATCCCATTTCATCACTTCTAAGAGGCATGTTTCACATTTTAGCATCTACAATATAGAGATAGGATATATAATGCCATCAGCCAGACTGAGGTCATGACGTAGCTGGGATGGTCCCCCAATGTGCAAACCTGTCCCAGCCCTTCATGCTGTCATCTCTTCGACGCAGCACAGCAGACTGTTGGAATTATAAGCAAGGGTCACTGCCATCACCTACAATTTCAGTCCCAAAACACAAAGGTATCATACATGCAGTCAGGAATCACAACCGAGCAACAGAGTGTATGTTTGATATTAGGGAAGCAAATACTCATCCTTGAAAGAATGACAACAATCAAGGGCTTTACAGGAAAAAAGAGAGGGAAGATCCCCATAGACAGAACTGTGTCAGGTTCTGTTACTTAAACACAATCAGAAGGACTGCCTAGCCCTCACCTCGTGGTGCCCACTGAGGGCAGGGGAAGCTGCCAAATCACCAGGAAGAGATGAAAGACAGTCCGAAACCATGAAGGACCGGGGTATAATTTGCTCATACGCAGGACCATCTGATGGCACTTGGGTCTCCAAGTTTAATCGCTTTTTAAAAAAGGGGAAAAAAATACTGTTAAATGAACCTCCACTTATATATCTTTGTTATCTTTGTGCCTTGTCAAAACTGTTCCTCATAAAGCTTTCCTGCTAGTTTATTAACCTTTTCCTGATAAAAGATAAATAGAGATTTCATGTGTACTTCTTTCTATTCAAAATCACATCATAATCATTCAAGTACACTGCTTTAAATTTTGCACTCAGAAACAAGCCTTTTTCGAAGTACGGTAGGAAGAACATGCGAGTGGAAGGCTGAGGCTTACTCAGCGCCCCCTCCTCGTTGTCCTTTCTGCACAGACCCAGAGTGGGCAGAAGAAATCCAGTCTGCCGCAGGGCTCAGCATGATTCACAATTTGCAGGCTAGCATTTTGAAATGTCATTTTTATTGATCTCCATTTGATGTTCCATTTGCCTTTCCTAGAGTAGACGAATTATGTTTATGGCATTTCCCTAATAGCAGACCTTGAAAATCTGAGTTTAAATGAGCTCTGAAAACACATAACCAAATGAAATATCAACTAAACAAAACTATATGGATGCACATAAATTAATACTTATTTTAGCATTAAAATAGATCTTCTCTAAGACTTCATAGTCACAATAAGGTGCCAACATACTACATAATAGAATAACATTTCAGGGCATAACAGGCAGCTAACAACTATAAGGAAAGTCAAATCTCAGACACAAAAGGTAAATCTGTCAACTGAACACATGAAATATAAAGCATGGTTCAAAGAGTGAGATTAAAAAAACGAATTATCAAATCCTGTTCTGTAGCACCTAGACATCTGTGGAGCAGTCCCAGCTCTGTCATAAAAATCAAGTAACACGGGCCCATTTATCTTGCTCGCTACCATAATTCCTTTCTAACAATTTGGAAGAGAAATTATCAGTGAAAAGCTATTGTGACTCCATAGTGACAGATGAAGGCTTGCATTATAGAACAGAAATCATGTTTAAATGCATTTTAATACTTTCAAATAGACTACTTATTTCATAAGATAATTTATAAATGAGTTGTAGAAAATTAACTTCGAAAACAGTTACAATCTCAAGTAACAGTACACCATTCTGTTCCTTTACACACAAGGATGAACGGCTAGTCTCAATTCTCTCATCTAAGAGAATAGGTAACTTAATAACATGGAGTAAGTCCGTTAGTAAACTTTGGATTTTAAAAAGCCAAAAGTTTAAATTTTTGGAGGAATGACTGATTTCAAATGTTTTACTCCACAGAAAGCCCCTAAGCAAGCATGACAGCATCAATCACAAAGGGGGGGCAGCGAAATCAGTGATACTACCTGTCAAAAAGCTTCAACTTCTCCCCATCCGCCAAAACCTGTTCAAGTCTCGTGTCCTTAAACTGTACTGATCAGCGATGGCACAAGGTAGCAGCATCGTTGCTGACTTTCTAGAGCACTCGGTTTTTCTTATCATTATTTTCTATGTTTAGCATATTCTTCTTAGCACTGCATTATCTTTACATATCTCAAGTCCACTACTAGCATTTTAAGTTCTTTTTGAGTCCTCAAAGAATGAATACATGGATGGAAGGAAGGGAGGGAGGAAGGAAGGAAGCAAGCAAGCTTGGGCAACAAAATCCAAGGTTAATGGCTTACAGATGATTTAAAATATTAAGATATGCTCTTAAGAATCAACACTAGAGATGAGAGTATGACCTCCAAGAAATAAACTTTTGAAAATTCTTTAATAGTTCACATTTTAGACAGTGTTTTTTTCTAATTAACATGAAATATGCATTTCCAAAATTATTATAAAAAAAAACACACCCTGGCATTACAAAGACAGAACAGTGGTTTAGCTCCAGACTAAAATTTGGTTACACAAGGAAACAAGATCACCTAGATTTTCTTATAGAGTTTAACTGAATCATCAATATCCTTATGTCATAACATAAAAACAGGCTTATCAGATAAAATCCATAACACAGAGTACAGCAGACTATGTACGCATTAAGGCAATGACCTTGTCAAACAAACAAACTTTGGTACAGGTAAAAAAAAGTCAGGAGAAAATACTACAAAATGAACAAGGTGATGGGTTCAAAAGGAGAAACTACCAGCAATGTTTTTCTGCTTTCTACTTTCTGCCTCTTTGATATTCCATTTTATGTCATTATGATAATCTCATTATATCTCTATATAACTCACGTTTTAACTTCTTCAATCTCCTTAAATCATTACACATCGTATTTTAATTATTATCTGCTTTTATGTTTAAAAATAACATTTTAGAATCAAAGGCATAAGTCAGAGTCACTGCTAAGTCATTTTAGCAGTAAGAGCTTAATGAAGTCACTCAATTTCTCCAGGCCTCAATTTTCTCATCTAAGTAAACTACCTTAGCAAGATTAAATAATTCTCATGTCAAACACAGCACACTAGCCAGCTCACAGTAGTGCTAAATTTACAATTCCCTTGTAAATATGTTTTGTTGTTGATTGAATTTCCATGTAGTAAGTAGTTATCACTGATTAAGTACTTTGGTTAGGAGTGATCAAGTTATCTTAAGAAACAGCCTATTCCATCAAAAGACTTCAAAATGTAAAAAGTTCAAGAAGGTATTTTTAATAGAGCCCTGTTCTCCTTTCCACTTAACATAGAAAAGACCTCAGAATCCTTCTGAACAGGGCAGCCCAGGTAACCAAAGGAGTTGCCTTGAGAGGAAAAACCTCCAGCAACCCAAATCAGGGGCTTAAGGAGCCTCTCCCAGCATACACAAATAAGGCCTATGACATAGGAAGAGGTGGCTTTTCACACGTCTCCAAAGAGTTAAATCTAGGATTCGACTCCCAGTCACCCAATAAAACATTCCAACAATGTGGCTTTTTAAAAAGTGATGTTCACAGCATTCAAAAAATGTTTTAGTTTTATTAGTATTTCAAAAAAGAAATAGTATGGTAAACCTTCCTAACAGTGGATATAACAATGGATTCCTAGCTATATTACCAAAAGCAAAGAAAACAAAAGCAAAAATCTGATAAATTAGGACTTCATCAAATTTTAAAACTCTGGTGCATCAAAGAACATCATCAAGAAAGTGAAAAGGCAATCTACAGAACAGGAGAGAGCTTGTACAAATCTTGCAACTGTTAAGGGCATAAATCCCTTAACATATAAAGAACTTCCATGACTCAACAAGAAAAATGACAATTCTATTAAAATGAACAAAGGACCTGAATAGACATTTCTCCAAAGAAGATACACAAATGGCCAATAAGCACACAAAGATAATCAAGATCATTACTCATCAGGGACCCAACACCACAATGACACATCACTTCACAACTACTAAGATAATTAAAAAACAAAACAAACAAACAAAAAAAAAACCAGAAAATAGTAAGTGTTGACAAGGATGTGGAGAATGTACCAATAACAAGCTGGTACATTGCTGGTGAGACATGTAAAATGGTGCAGCCAATGTGAAAAAGAGTTTGGTGGTTCCCCAAAAAACTACAAAAAGAATTACGATATGATCCAACAATTCCACTCCTAGATATGTACGCAAGAACTGAAGACAAAGACTCAAAAGATATTTGCATGCCAATGTTCACTGGAGCATTATTCACAACAACCAAAAGGGGAAAAACAACCCAAGTGTTCACTGATGGATGAACAGATCAAGATGTGGTGTATGTGTATATAATGGAATATTATTAGCCATAAAAAGGAGGAGGTTCTGACTCATACTACAACATGGAAGAACCCTGAAAATGTGTTAATAAGCCAGGCATAAAAGGGCAAATATTTGATTCCACTTACATGAGGTAGCTAGAATAGTCAAATCCGCAGAGTATAGTAAAGGTTACCAGGGTTTAGGAGGAATTGGAATGAGGAGTCAATGCTTAATAATAACAGAGTTTCTGTTTGGAGTGATGAAAAGGTTTTGGAAATAGGTAATGGTGAAAATTGCACAACATTTTGGATATAATTAACACCACTGAACTGTATACTTAAAATTATTAAAATGACAAATTTTATGTAATATATATTTTACCACAATAAATTTTTTTTAAATGAAAGTAAATGCAAAGGTACAGGGAAAAAGAAAACAAAAACAATAAATAAAAATGATAACATATCAGCACCTTTCCACACACTGCGTTCGGGAGAAAGGAGGCTGGCATTTTTGGTTATGAGCTTCTCGAGCAGCAAGTCTAGCTCCTGACAACTGAAAAGGAATAAAAACACCATTTAATAAACTATCAAACTTGCTACCATCCTAGAAAAACTGGTTTCGCATGCTAACATGAAAAAGCCAATTAAAGCAGCTCAATGTTGTAAACAAGCATCTGTTTCAGGGGAAAATAAAAAGAGAACACATTAAACTGGGAAAGTTCTAGAGTACTATGAAGCAATACCTAACATATTAAAGCACTGCGAGATTATCTCACACGTGGTGATTTTAACAGGTGTGCAGAAGTGGTAAACAAGACTGTTTTCCAATAAATCTAAGACAGCCCAGCTGAAATTTTTCGATGCAAAACTTTCCAAAACTCTATAATTAGAGCTGAGTCCAAGAGGATACCAAGCTCATAGCCAAATCTCTAAGTGCCTTCATCGGTTATACAGTAGCTGTATAAAGGATGTTCAATGCAAATTTTTTTTAATGTTTTTCTAAAACACTGCCTAGAATGATCACAACCTAAACTCTTTATGGAGAAATCTGTATTTGCAAATAAATAAATAAATGATCACCCAACCAGTACTGATACCTCATTGTCTTAAAAATGAATGGTATTTGAGACAGTTTACAACATCAGTACTCAGAGTAGATTAAGTTTAGAGTAAACATAAACTCCAATCTCTCAAACCAAAAACAATAGTATCTTCAATTGTCTAGAGATTTACCTCATTTAATGCTCAAGTTGCATGTTTTTACTGTTTTAGACATTCTCAAATTGTCACATACTTCAAATTTTTTTTTAAATATGCCTAAGAAGTTGATATACCTTTTCATCTTCCCACTGAAAAAAGTTACAGTCTTTTCTATCTCTACAGGCTGAGCAGGCATAGAATCTCCGTGTTTCTTCTTTCCCTTGGTTCACCTTTACAAACAGAAGAGTGGGTCCTAGTTCCAGAATGGGGGAAAAAAAAACATGTAAAACTAGAGTCATCTACATCAAGCACCTAGTTTTCACCACCCTTAAATAAAACTTGATTTGGTTTTATGCACAATTCGTCCTAATTAAGCCCACCACTCCATTTAATTACTCTTTTTAACCTATCATATTTAGGCACTGATCACTTGAGACATAACTCTTGAAAACTAGTCTCTGCAGAAAGAAAATGCCATTGTCAGTTGCCGTCTACGTGGTGAATGATCCGGTATTGAGACTAAAATCTGGGCTTTTGGAGTTGGACACATCCTCTCTACACAAATTACAGAAAAACTGGGTCTGGTTTCTGGGCAATTCATGCTATCCTTCTTCCTAACTTTTTAAAATAAAAGGATAGCAAAACAACCAATGAAATCCCCCAAATACCTGACAACGGATTCACTCAGTAACATGCATCGCCTTTGCCTAGCTCGCCTCTTCCCTTGAGGGGAAAAATAAAATGTAACAGCCACCACAGTGAGGACTTTCTATGACAGTTTCTTAAGTAAAGTGAAAACACTACGTCCCCGGGAAAGGGCGTTTTTTTGGCATCACCTGTGGTGAAAAGAGAGGAAGGTAAAAATCTGGGAAAACAGTGTGGCGGCCCTGAGAAGCCCAAGGCATCTTCAGGCGAACCTCCGCCCTTCGCGCCGGACCGCGCGGCTGAACCCAGACGCACACCCACCGTGAGGGCACAGCGGAGCGGGTGTGGAGGGATCGGAAGGAAATACCACCTCCACTCCCGAGCTTCCCTGACGACCCGCGATCCCCTCTGCCTCTACTGTTCCCAGCCAATCCCTGGGTGCCGCCATCTTCCCGCCACCGTCCCGAAAGTCTCAGTCCCTACCGAGGAGGCTGAGAAAGAGTGCCGCCGCGCCCCGCGAGGACTCACAGCGCCCCCATGCTCCTTGGAGGAACTGAGCCCTGAAAAACAGTCCCTTCTGCCCAGGCTGCCCCTAAGGGTTCCCTGGTGGACTGGCAGGGGTAGGGGTTTGGGGAGTAGGGGGCGGGGGACGGGGTGGGGGGTTGCCGGCAATTTACTGGACCTGTGCAATAAGTTCACCTATCTTCTGCTCTACCCTCAGCACCTCTAGTACCCTCCTCTCATAAGAATACAGCCTAAGGATGAGATGACTGTCTGGAGCAAAGCTTTGGTGGGGTTTTCAGACCGAAAGGCAGCATCACCACCACCAGCACCTGACAACAGAAATGACTGCAACAACCGCGTTTGAGGAAAAAATCCTCTTTTTTTTCCCCCAAATTCAGAGTCACACTGTCCTCTTCTACCTCTTGGGCAACGCTTTCCGTTGCATGTTGTAGTTGCGTATCTATCAACATTTATACATCAGAAAGAAAGAAACAAGACTGTCCCTCTTTGCATATGACACGATTGTCTACATAGAAAATGCCAAGGAGTCTGCAAAAATAATTCCAGCTGAAATTGAGTTCAGCAAGGTTGCAAGATACCAGATAAACAAACACACAAAAACCAATCATACCTCTATGTACTAAGAATGATCCCATGAACACCCAAACTAGAAATAAAACACAACTGCTCAGATAAATGAAATGCTTAGGTGTAAATCTAACAAAATATGTACAGGACTTGTATGCAGAACACAACAAAATGCTAATGAAAAAATCAACGCTCTGAATAAATACAGAGACTGTTAACTCAACATAGTGAAGATGTCAGTTCTCCCCAGGTTTAGTGCATATACAAGTTCAATACAAATTCAGGGGTGCCTGGGTGGCTTAGTTGGTTAAGCATCTGCCTTTGGCTCAGATCCTAATTCCAGGGTCCTGGGCTCCAGCCCTGCGTTGGTCTCCCTGCTCTGCAGAGAGCCTGTTTTTTCCTCTCCCTCTGCCCCTCCCCACTGTCCAGCTCATTCTCTCTCTCTCTCTCAACTGATTAAGTAAAATCTTCAGAAACAAAAAGTTTAACACAATTTCTATCAGAATCCCAGACAGATTTTTGTAGATAAAAATGATATTCTGAAATTCATAGGAAAAGCAAGGGAACTAGAATAGCTACAGGAACTTTGAAAAATATTAAAGTAGGAGGAATCAGTCTAACCAATTTCAAGACATGATAGTATACACTCACCTACACCCACAGAGGTGTAGATGGACTGGTCAAATGTCTCTTACATTACTGAAGAATTGATTTGCACACCCATGGTAACATCACACACTTACGCTCTGTGGTGTCTTACTGTAGAAACACTGCATTTTTCCATGCACATTTCATCCAGTAGTTTCACTTAAATCTTTCACCTTCACCTCTAGTATCTGGTCTTTGACGTAATAAGGGCCCTATTCAAACTGTCCAGCACAAGTTGCCAGAGCACCTTATCTGCACAAGCTCGTCATCTGGATATAAAACTCTAGGTCTAGCTATGTTGATATTTCAGGAAATTTTATCTCAAGACTTAACTACATATTCTCATTAGCATTTAAAAAAAATTTCTTGGGGCACCTGGGTGGCTCAGTGGGTTAAGCCTCTGCCTTCGGCTCAGGTCATGATCTCAGGGTCCTGGGATCAAGCCCCGCATCGGGCTCACTGCTCAGCGGGGACACTGCTTCCCCTTCTCTCTCTGCCTGCCTCTCCCCCTACTTGTGATCTCTCTCTCTGTCAAATAAATAAATAAATAAATAAGATTTTAAATAAATTAATTAATTTTAAAAAATAAAAAAATTTCTTGGGACACGTGGGTGGCTCAGTCTTAAGCATCTGCCTTCATCTCAGATCATGATCTGCATAGGGCTCCCTGCTCGGTGGGGAGTCTGATTCTCCCTCTGCCTCTGTGATTTTTCTCACTCTTGCTCTCTCTCAAATAAATAAATAAAATCTTTAAAAAATTTTTCTTACAGGTACAGATTTGTGATCATTAAAAGAGTTCTTTACAAAATTTGCAGTTGAGTTCGTGAAATCATACCACCAAAAATTGTCACTGCATCTATATTTTCTGATTCTGTCTTAAACAACTCTGATGCTGTAGGGTGACCTATTGAGGCAGGTCAAACCAGTATGGATTTGCAGCCTTGACAGGTAACCTTCCCCAAACAGTGAAAGCATGGCAAGTGTTGACCCAAAGGAGGAAAATGAGAGAGTACCCCTTAGTGGGAGAGAATTTGACAGTTTCAAAAATAAGGCAGTTCCCTCTTTTCTTGGGCACAATTTTGGGAAGGAAAAAAAAAAAAAAACCTTACCTGAGATTCAGACATTTATGGTAAAATTCATGTTCTCTGAATATTTGCTGAAAGGGGCATAGATAGGGGCACACAACAGTAAGTTGGGAATGTTTCTTTTTATTGTCTATGTGTGCAGGAAAATCCTTGAGCAGAGGGAAGCTGAGGGATGTCAGCAGGATGCTCAAAGGAAACGAGGGGCAGAGCTGGAAATGGGTCCTCTGAGGCCAGAGAGTGGAGACAGACTTGGGTGCACGCCTTCATACAGAGCCGACTCTCCCACATCACAAAGATGGGCTCAGACTCGGCAATTCCCCCACCAGAGGATGAGGACAAACCACAGAGCTTCCCACAGGGACCAGGAAGGCACGCTACTGACTTTGTTAGTGGGGCAGAAGGATTTCCGCCCTCAAATCTACTACAGAGAAAATGGTTCATGCCTGAGGAACATTTTCTAAGTAATGCCTGAGCGACTTCTCTGTGTTCTCTGTAATCAACTCCTCAGTTTCCCTTTGGAAATCCAACTCTTCCCAATTTTAGCCCATGTAGTGGGAGAAATGCAAAGGACCGGAGGGGCTGGCTTGGATTCGGGCAGATGACTGGGGGCCGCTGCTGGAAAGGTTGGGCAAGAAACTACAAGGGTTACATTTTGTCATCTTAGTGGCATCTGTCATGTTGACTGTTCATGTGTCACACACGTTCAGCCTTCCCACCTTGCCTGGGACAGGCAACTGGGTTTTCTAGGGTTGCCTTGGCGGAGGTAATTCATCTCTGCCCCATGTGTCTCTCATCCCCCTCCTGGAACCAGAGGGCCAGCCTGGACATGTTTTCATATGGGAATGGCCGGAGCACAAGAGTTAAGAGAAAGGGACAAGCATCTGGAGACCTAGGCTTGGAGCTGCCCCTGTCACTTCCGCCATATGCTTTTGGGTCAGGCGAGTCATGTGCCCAAGCATGGTGAACCTCGCAAAGGGCATGGGTCAGAAGGGGGTGATGAAGTAGAGTGGGCAACACAATCCGTCCCTGAAGCACTTTCCACAGCAGCAACCGTGGGCCTGTTGTATTTGTGGTAGTTATGGTTGCTGCAGTTTCCCACCATTCGAGGAGCCCCTGCCTTGGCAGAAAAGCCAGAGCAGAACTAGGAAATGGGAATGTGTGAGGATACCATATGAGCACCTAGATCCAGCCATGCCTGAAGTTTTAAATTATAGGGGTCATAAGTTCCTTTGTCTCCTTAAGCCAGTTTGAGATGCAGTTGGTTCCATCAACCACACCCAAGAATGCCAACTCCATGGCTCTATGGCTGCAGCCATAACAAGGGATGGATGTATCTGTGTATTAATACACCTTGAAACCCTTTACCAGTCAACACCAGCAAACCCTGCTCTCCTTTCTCCCTGCCACTCCCCCTGTCAGTCTGCCTGCCCTCCTCCCCATCTATCTCTTCTGGCCTTTGTCATGGAACCCTGTCCCCTGACCTGCTCTTCTTCTTGCTGCCCCAAAGCAAGAACACAGGCCTACTTTATTTTTATTATTCTTCTTATTATTATTATTAAGTAAGCTGTACATCAATTCACGACCCTAATATCAAGAGTCTCATGCTCCACCGACAGAGCTAGCCAGGCGCCCCATGGACCTACTTCTTTTTGAAGGGAAAGCTGCCAGGGGAGACCACCAAAAATGAAGGAAATCTACAGACTTCACCTTGGCTGTCTCTGCTCTCTGGTTATGGATCCTAACTTCCCTGCTCACAGGGTCAGTGCTGTGGATTGAATTGTGTCCCTCTCCCGCCACCGCCAACCCCCCACCCAATTGATATGTTGGAACTCTAAACCACCAATGTTATGATATGGGACCTTTGGAATATAATTAGGTTTTAGATGAAGTCATGAGAGTGAGCCCCCAGATAGGACTGGTCCCCTTATAAGAAAAGGATGAGACATCAGAGTTTCCTCGCCCTCTCTCTCTTTACCGCTCTCCCTCTTTACCTCTATACCTCTCTCCCTCCCTCTTACTCTCTCCCTCTCCCTCTCCTTCTCTCTCTTTCTTCCTCTGCCATGTGAGAACACAGCAAGGAACAGACCACCCACTGGCCAGGAAGCAAGCTCTGACCAGGGACTGAATCTGTTGGCACCTTATCTTGGGCTTCTCAGCCTCTAGAACTGTGAGAAATAACTTTCTGCTGCTTATGCCACAGAGCTGGGGTATTGCTGTGGCTGCCCTTGACCAAGACAGTCATGCATACCCTTGACTTTCCCTCTCTGCTTTGATTTCTGAGGGAAAAGCTCACCAACCCTCTCCCCACCCCTGAGAAGCCTGAATTCTGACAACCTGGCTGGGGAAGGACTTGGATCCAAAGGTACTTGGTGTGGTTTTCCTCGGATCTTTGAAAAACAGCAACACTCTGAACAGAACATGCTGAAAGTAAGGATATTTGGGTAAGCTACTGAGACTCGCTGGTCATTTCCGAGGTGCCTGGCTTGGCCAGCATCCTGGGGCCAACAGAGGGGAGCCGCCCCGGGGAAGGGACCTCAGAGAACAACAGAGACAAGGAGCCCCTGGGAAGCACTCCAGGGGCTCTGAAGGGGCTTTGCCAACTCATCTCTTCCTGCCTCTGCTTGCCCCTCTAGCATGAGAGCTGAGAACAAGGGACAGAAGAGAATATGTGTTTATATGCATGACAGGGACTGTTGCTGGGAACACAGAGAAATGAAACTTAAGGGGTGCCTGAGTGACTCAGTTGGTTAAGCATCTGCCTTAAGCTCAGGTCATGATCTCAGGGCCCTGCCTGGGATGGAGCCTTGTGTGCAGCTCCCTGCTCAGCGGGGAAGTCTGCTTCTCCCTCTCCCTCTGCTGCTCCCCCCTGCTTGTGCTCTTTAGCTCACCCTCTCTCTCTCTTAAATACATAAAACCCTAAAAAAAAAGAAAGAAAGAAATGAAACTTAAAAATAAATAAATCTATGGAAAGCAAAGTTCCATGGTTAGTGGGTTAAGTAGGACCCCCCCCAAATATTTGTACCCCGCAGAACCTGGGAATGTGACCTTGAAATAGGGTCTTTGCAGATGTAATGGGTTAAGGACAGAGGTGAGGTCCTACTGGATTCCAGGAGCCCTATATCTGACAAGAGTGTCCTTTTGAGGAGTGGAGAGGACACAGAGACATGCAGAGAAAGCCAGGTGAAGACAGAGGGAGGCACAAATGGGAGCCCTGCAGCCACCAGCCAGGTGAACCCTACGGTTGCTAGAATCTCGGAAGAGGCAGGAAAGGATCGACCCCAGAGCCTTGGGAGGGAGCATCACGCTGCTCATGGCTCCAGAGCAGTGAATACATTTCCATGTTGTTGTAAGTCCCCCAGTATGAGGCACTCTTTTAGGGCAGCCCTAGGAAACTAACACACCTGATCTAGTGCTTTAAATCCTCCTCCCAGAAATCCCAGCTCTGAGCAAGGAGACTGACTTGGGACTCAATCTCAGGACCCTGGGATCACAACCCAAGCTGAAGGCAAATGCTTAACTGACTGAGCCACCCAGGCATCCCAGGTATCTGACTCTTGATCTCAAGGTCATGAGTTCAAGTTCCACGTTGGGCTCTGCAGTGGATGTGGAGCCTACCTAAAATAAGAAAAGAAAGAAAAAAAATTTTTATATTTTATTTAAAATTAGACCCTTAGGTAGATTATATTATGTATGAATTTTGTTTTACGAGAACCAGGGACATCTATGAAGCCTTCCTTACAGAGAGAGGACAAAGGGAAAAGGTTGGGACCACGGAGGTAATGCAATATTATCCAGGTGGGGGAAGGGCAGACACTCCAGCTGAGTCACAAAGACCTTCCTTCGAATCCTGCCCGATGATCTACAAATGAATTATGTAAGCTCAGGCAGGCTGTTTAACATTTCTGAGGCTTTCTCAGGTATACTATGGGGATAATAATACAAGTCTTCTGGCTTGCAGAAAGAATAGGATGAGATCACGCATGGGACAGTCAGGATCCTGGCAGGAAACAGAGGACATACTCCAGGAAGGAGGTGGAGGGGAGTTTTATAAGTGGTCTGTTCACCAGCTTGGGGGCCGAGTTCCCTTATTCTCCCCAGGGACTGTGAATTCTCTTAGGGCTATTAGCAGCAGGGAGCTGTTCCTGCCCCCGGTCCCCTCCCAGCATAGGGGAGACATGTAAGGGGCAGCTTTACAAGAGCCATGACCTTCAGCGCAGGACCTCAGTCAACCATGATTAGCCCTCAGGGAAGAAGCTGGGGGGTAAATACTCCAACCTCACTCTCCTCCTTCGGGCCCCAGAGCTTTCATCTGTCAGTGGCTCCTACTGGCAAAAACCACTGAAGATGAGATACCGGGGTGCCTGTTGAAGGCATCCGTGGAAGTCAGCCTGCCAGAGCGTAGCGCAGGAGGGGAAATGTGGAAAGCAGACCTGGATGGGCAATGAGAAGATGTCCAGCATGAAAAACACTCAACACAGCCCCTGGCAAGCTTTGAAGATGGACTACAAGGACTTTGTAAGTGGTAGTGCTGTTAGAGGGACACTCACATGTACACACATACATGCATGAGAAATGCAAATACCTCCCCAAGTTATGAATAGAACCTCCACTAGAAGCTACCTGATCTTGGAGGGGAAGGAAAAAACTCTTTTTCTTCTACCCATCTCGGATGCTCCCGCTCAGGTCCCATACATCAGACTAACAAAAGACACTAGCTCACAAGCAAGAGAAAAAAACAGCAGAAGTTCATTAGCAGGTGCATTTAGCATAGGCTGGGAAGCTCAGAGATAAGTATCTCAAAGGGCTGGATGGAACTGGGGCTTAGACAGCACCTTCACAAAGGAACGGTGTATTTTTAGGACATGACAAGACAAAGGAAAAGGACTTTGAGTTTCCTAAACTGGGGAAAGGCAAGGTATATGGGGAACCTAATGGTAAGGAAGGGTCTAGAATTGTCTGCAGTGATTAGCTTCCCTCCTTGTAGGTGTGGGTTGGGGGAGGGGGTGGCATCTTTACATATTATGTCCTGCTTTTAGGCAAATATAGGGGGAACGCAGAGGGCTCTTCTTAAATCTGCATTCTTTCATTGCCTTCAGCTCAAAATCAGCCTTGTGCCAAAGCTCCACATTTGGAAGTGGCCTATTCTGCTACCTTTCAACCTCTTCAAGTCCCAGCCAAGGGCTTTTTTTTTTTCCCTTCATTCTTCTACAGATTATGCCAAATTTCTGCATCAACAATGACAACTTGCCCTCTCTGAGCCACCGGTGTTTGAAACTTAAAGATAATATTCGTCCTTGAAACATACTGATGGGTCTGCTATCCAGAAAAAACAAGCATCCTGTTAGCTAGAGATTCATTTCCAACCCCTCACATGCAGCACGGATAACAAGTGTACATAGAGATGTTAACTCGCTTAGAAACTATGCTAGGGGGGTGGAGCGCCTGGGTGGCTCAGTCCTTTAAGCATCGCCTTCAGCTCAGGTCATGATCCCTGGGTACTGGGATCAGCCCTGCATCGGGCTCCCTGATCAGCAAGGAGCCTGCTTCTCCACCTCCCTCTGCCTGCTGCTCCCCCTACTTCTGCTCTCTCTCTCTCTGTCAACTAAATAAATAAAATCTTAAAAAAAAAAAAAAAAGGAAAAGGAAAGAAACTATTCTAAGGGCGGTGGTGACCTTGGTTTAAACCAGTACCTTGGTTTAAATACAGTTCCTGATTACCTTTAAGTAGTGCAATTTAAAACAAACACTTGAAGGATAGAATAGCTTTCTGGTTGGGTCCCAAAGCCACAACGAGATAAAAGGCAGTCTTATTTGTCCTGACAGGCATTCAGGCATAAGCATCTCTGAATCTGGTTAAACCAGTTCCCTGACAGCCAAGGCATCAGCCCTGAATGTTTATACAATGGGGAGAAGCACGGTTACCCTGCTTTTTCAGCTCTTCCCTCAAGCCTCTGTAGTTTCAGAAGCCTGAACTGTCAGGTGGGAATTGTGTAACGGAGCTGAGGCGCAGACAGGATTTGTGGAGTCAAAGGGAAAATGAACACGTCTCTTTGTATATAGAGTAGCCTTGCTGCGGCTTTTTGATTTCACATGCTTTCAATTTTTAGGGCTAAAAAACCCAGAGGCTGAAGCAGCAGCCATGGATGGCCACGTTAGCATTTCACAGGCTGGAACCTGGTGTCAGGATTGGAAACAAATACCTTTTTTTTTTTTTTAAGGTTTTGTTTATTTATTTGACAGAGATCACAAGTAGGCAGAGAGGCAGGCAGAGAGAGAGAGAGAGAAAGAGAGAGGGAAGCAGGCTTCCCGCCAAGCAGAGAGCCCAATGCAGGGCTCAATCCCAGGATCTTGAGATCATGACCTGAGCCGTAGGCAAAGGCTTTAATCCACTGAGTCACTCAAGCGCCCCGGAAACAAATACCTTTTGAGATGTCATTTCATTTCTCAGAGGATCGGTTTTGGATAAATCTCTTACTTCTATCCAGTGACCTCAGGTGTGTTTTCCTCTCAACCCCAAGTCAAGCCCATGTCACACACCACGAAGAGCTTTAAGATAGTCTTTTGATTCCAAATCTGTGGCCGATGCCCTCAGAAAGATGTTTTCAAATCCATATATTTGCATGTGCACATGCTCTCTTTATGCAATAATCCAAACCCAGAAACACGGACATAGTCTTATTTCATCTAAAGCAGAAAATCTAGAAATACCATTAATATACACAGACAGATGCTTTGATAGAAACCCAATTTATAACTACCAGAATTTGTTTTTTAAGATTTTATGTATTTATTTGACAGAGAGAGAGAGAGAGAGAGAGGGCGCAAGCAGGAAGAGCAGCAGAGGGAGAGGGAGAAGCAGGCTCCCAGATGAGCCAGGAGTCCGATGTGGGGCTCCATCCCGGGACCCAGAGATCATGACCTGAGCTGGAGGCAGATGCTTAAAGGACTGAGCCACCCAGGCACCCCTAACTACCAGAATTTGTACCACACTTTTCACAAAATGTATCTTAAATGTCCTTGTTACAAACCTCTGAAGTCACCATTAGCTGATATATTTCACATGTGGCCAGAAGGCTGTTTTGGGAGATTTCAAGTTCTGTCCAAGGACACAGAGCTAATAAGGGGCAGAACCAGGACTTAGATACAGGTCTATTCCAATTTAAAATTCTTAGTCAAAAGAGAATTGTTGCATACTTTCCATTTATTGAAGATAAGCGATATTATAACATAAGTAAGTTTAGAGTATTTTGAAATGGCAAAAGTCAAATCTATTGCATTACTTGGTGTTAGAATAAAAACTCTAAAGCTTAAGGATTTACTTTCTCAAAGAACTCTTTACATGGATTTTGAAACAGGCTAAAAACTTATTGAATAAAATGATTCTGATTAATAATGCAGTTTGCTTAGATAAATTCATTTTTGTTATATACTTTCACTGTTCAATCCATGAGCCCACTTAATATTTAGGGATCTTCCTATGAAAAGCACTGAATAATAGCAAAATAGCTCACAGCAAAGAATGACAGCTCACAAAAGTGAAATACAGCTTTGTTATAAGTTAGGAATTTTATTCTTGAGATTTTAGGCTTAATGAATATCATTCATGACAATATTCTTTTGATATTGTGATAGATTAGTACATTTGCTTGATGAAAACTAGCTCATCATTATCATCCATCCTTTATCATCATCATCACTGAAAAGGAGAGCTAGCTTAGAAAAAGTCTTTGATAAAGAAGATGGGACAAAAATTAAGTTTTCAAAGAAATGGAGGGTATCTAAGCACCATCTGCGTAGACAAGAATTTTTTTTTGATTTGTGAACTGAGTTCCTGCTGCCACAGCTCTCTGGATCCTTTGGGACTTTCTCTCCCACCATGATGAATTCTTCAATAAAAATGAAATCTCTTTTATCTAACCCTTGATGTAAATGCAATATGAAATGTGCAGAGTCATCTATGAAATATTCTTGTCAAAAATGTTTAACCTGAACCTAGTCAAGCTTTCAGATCTCACCTCCAGGTTATACAAAATACAGAGGAGAGAAGATCAAGCCAAACAGTAAGAGGAAATAATGAGACAAATTCAGAAGTAACTTCCAAAAGTTACTGTTGTGGGGAAAGTGAAGGAACTGTTCTGGATTAGAAGATGGGACAAACAAAGGCAATGAATAAAACTTGACTGAATCCCAACTCAAGGAAATTTAGCTGTAGAATTTTGTATTTGGCAAATAATTGAAGATATTTGAATGTTGTTGGTATAAGAGGTAATAGACACTTTTGTTGATTTTCTTCAGAGAGATAGTGTGGTAAATAGTAAGGCCTTATTCTCTTTCTCCTTCAATATGGTCTCCACGTAACTGGTGTGGTGGACTCTGGGGAGTTGGATGTCTTACATGGGTGGCTTCCCAGGATGAGGGTGGAGGCCAAGCCCCATACTGGTAGAGCTTTACTTTCACTCCATTTTGATGTTCAAAGCAGTTGCAAGGCCAGCTCAGACTGAAAAGGAGAGGGGAACAGCACTTCCTGATGGATGGACTAGTGCATGCTTACAAAATGGGAAGGAACTAATGGCAACCATCTTTGGAGACGATCTACTCTCCACCTCCAAAAAATATATCAAGTGCCGGAACAAAAGCCACACCTCCACAGTCCAAGAGAAATCTAGACATTTGCTTCTATTAGAAATAATATGTTGAGACCTCAAGCCAAAGGGAGTTAAGCATTTAATTTGCAAAGCATTTTCTCCCTCTCCCTTGTATGCAAGGAATTTACAAGCTAAGAGGCAAAGGTAGGAAAGTGCAGGTGTAAGACACACAAAGATTAGAATGTTATTCTCTAGAAAATATTTGATTTTAGTCCTATTATCATTTTCGGGTTTTTCTTTCCTCTTCAAGCAGTCCTTATAGTGCAAATCCAAGAGTTGAAAATGTATTTTACTGATTTTTGTAGTCCTACTAGCTTTTAGAGAATTTCACATACATAGTACCTGACAAATGTTTGTTGAATTCAATGAGTGATTTATATTTATTATACACACTGTTATCCAGCCAGGAGTTGGGGTTTTAGGAAATGAAAAAGAGCCAGAGCAAATTCATGTATCTGCCGATGTTGAGAAATGAGCTGTTCTGGTTCACAACTCATTGTTCACCATGAACCCAGCAATAAGCAAGAAGGTACTTCAGTAGTCAAAATAATTATTATAAATCCAGTTGAAAAGTTCTGCATGTTAAGAAGGAAGCCTTTCAGACCTTACTTCAGAAGATCTTATGATGATCTTCCCCTTCCATTAGGCATATGATGAAGAAGAGGGCTGGGACTGTATATATGGAGATAGAGCCTTTAAAGAGGTAACTGAGGTTAAAGGAGGCCATATGGGTGGACCTAATCCAATAGGGCTGGTGTCCTTATAAGAAGAAGAAGAGGGGCACCTGGGTGGCTCATTTGGGTTAAGCGTCTGCCTTCAACTCAGGTCATGAGCCCAGGGTCCTGGGTTCAAGGTCCTCTCAGGATGGAGTCTGCTTCTCCCTCTCCCTCTGCTCATCCCCTGCCCCCTCACCCCTGTTTGTGCGTGCTGTCTCACAAATAAAGAAGAAACTCCAGGATGAGTGCACAGAGAAAAGGCCATGTGAGGACATAAGGTGGCTTTCCATAACCAGAGGCATGCCTCACTAGACACCAATCCTGCCAGCACCTTTATCTTGGCCTCCCAGCCTCCAGAACTATGAGAAAATAAATTTCCACTGGTTAAGCCACTCAGTCTTGTCATGGTGTCTTGTCATGGTAGCTGGAGCACATTAATAAAGGCTGGCAAACACAGCATTCAGATCAATAATCTCCCATATGAAAGCTTATTTTATAAAAAAATGAAACAATTGAAGCATATGGAAAGTAACAGAGAATAATATTAAAAAATTTTCCCTACCACTCAAAGATTTTAACAAAGGTGGACAGTCTGTATTTGCTTCAGGTCATTTAGAAATAAATTTTATACTTCACGTGTGTTTGGTGCCCTTTAGATCTGCTTCCGGACCCTCCTAGCCCTCACAACTCTTCTGAAGTTGGAGAAGGCCATTCTATTTTAACAATAGACTGATTTTCATTTTAGAAAAGTTTTATATATTTGTCAGAGAGAGAGGGATAGAGAGCGAGCGAGCACAAGCAGACAGAGTGGCAGGCAGAGGCAGAGGGAGAAGCAGGCTCCCTGCTGAGCAAGGAGCCCGATGTGGGACTCCATCCCAGGACCCTGGGATCATGACCCGAGCCGAAGGCAGCCGCCCGACCAACCGAGCCACCCAGGCGTCCTGTAGAAAAGTTTTATATAAATGGAATCTTATGGTATGCTCTGTTTCCAGCTTCTTTCAGTTAGCATAATGATTCTGAAATTCATCCACGGTGTTGTGTGTACTAATAGTCCATTCCTTTTTGTTGTATGGACTTTTTTTTTTTTTTTTTTTTGCGTATCACCTTTTGGTGAATTTTTATTTCCAGTTTGGGGTATTACAAAAAAGGCTGCTCTGAATATTTCTATGTGGCTGTCTGTTTTTGTTTGTGCAGTAAGGATAAAGCCTAGGTGGCATGATAGGTAGATGTTTAACTACACTCATGGTTTTTATTTGCATTTCCCTGATGATAATCCTGAGCCCCTTTTCAGGTGCTCATTGGCCATTGACATATACCTTCTTTGGTGAAGGGTGTGCTTAAATCATTTGTTTATTTCTTAATTGGGTAATTTTACTTCTTGAGTTGTATAATCTCCTTATGTATTCTGGATTTCTGGATACAGTTCCTTTATTGGATATGTTTGCCAAATATTTTCTCCCAGTTTGTGGCCAGAAATTTCATTTTCTTAAGTATGTGTTAAAGTGTACAAGTTTCTGATGAAGACCAATTTCTCAAATTTTTTCTTTTATGGTTTGTGCCATTTCTGCTCTGAGAAGTCTTCTATTAATGCAAGGTCACTAAAGTTTTCTCCTGTTTTCTTCTACAAGTTTCAGCTCTTGTATTTAGGTCTATATATAGGGAGAAGGTGAAGGTTCACTGTGTGTGGCACATCCTGGTCATGTAACCGATTTCTGAGGGAAAGCATAGAAGGCAGAATAGCTCCCCCAAAATGCCCATGTCCTGCTCTCCAGAACTTGTGAACATGTTATATGGCTGAGGAGAGTTAAAGCTGCAGATGGAATTAAGGTTGTATATCAGCAGGCCTTAAAATAGGGAGAAAACCTAGATCATCTGCATGGATCCAATGTAATCACAAGGGTCCTTAAAAATGCAAGGTGGGGGCGCCTGGGTGGCTCAGTGGGTTAAAGCCTCTGCCTTCCGCGCAGGTCATGATCCCAGGGTCCTGGGATCAAGCCCCACATCGGGCTCTCTGCTCAGCAGAAAGCCTGCTTCCTCCCCTCTCTCTGCCTGCCTCTCTGCCTACTTGTGATCTCTCTCTCTGTCAAATAAACAAAATCTTTAGAAAAAAATGCAAGGGGGATGCAGAATTCAGTGTCAGAGCTATGTGATGAGAAAAGGATTCAACCTCCTGCCGCTGCCTTTGTAGATGGGAGGAAGAGGGCTACAAGCCAAGGAATGTGTGAGGCCTCTAGAAACTGGCCATGGTAGGAAAACAGATTCTCCCCTGGAGCCTCCAGAAAGGAGCGCAGTCCTGCTCACACCGTGATTTTAGCCCTAGCCCAGTGAAACATATCAGACTTTGAACCTGCAGAACTTCAAGATAACTGATCTGTACTGGTTTTGAGTCACTAAAGTTCATGGTAATTTATTACAGCAGCAATAGGAAACTAATACAGATCCTTGAGACTTTTCAACAGTATGATGTTTGCTGTAGGGTTTTCGTGGATATGTTGTCTATTTGTTCTTGTAGTCCTTCCAGTTTATGTCTGATGTGTATTTTTAACTCTAATATTTGCTCTGAGCCCTGTCAGCTCTCATTTTATTTCCTCCTGTTGCTTGCTTATCTAAACTGAGCTTTTCCAATATTGACGTTATAGTCTTCTTTCTTGAGCTTCTATCATTCCTCAATTCCTTCATAATTTTTAAAAATATTAGATCAGTTTTCCTCTGCTTTACGAATGTTTGGGATCTTCGCTCTCCATGCGTACGCTATACAGACCGTTATCCTTCTTTTTTTAGAGCACAGTGTGAGATGTGGTTGTGTTTAAGAAGGATTTCCCTGTCTTTTTAGAAGATTCCTGTGTAGGAGGTGAGGTGGGGCAGGATAGTTTCCTAATTTTGTGGTCTGAGGGCTCTCCCTGCAGTTACTACGCAGAGGGAGGACATGGTTTTCTGTGTACTGCGTTAGTACTTTCCATGTTCGGTCTCACTGCGTCCCCTCTTCCAACAGTGTCAGAACCTTCTCTCCTCTATCCCCCCCCCTCCCCCCCCAGTCTGTGCTCTACACCCGATCATTTCCCTCTGGGCAGTTGCTTGCACTCTCCTGGGCTACTGCTGGGAACTCTGCAGAGTGGGTTGTCCTAGCACCCTCAGACCTTTCTGTGGGCCCCTGTTCCTAGCTGCCAACTGAATCCTCAATAGCCCTGTCTGTTTTGACTGTGGTTTTGGAGCCAGACACCAAAAGTCCCCTTGCTTTGCTTCTGCTTACTCCTCGAAAGCTGTTCTTCCCAAGTGATCTTATTGCGACTGATGGTTTCAGCCCAAACTGCTCAGATTCTGGGATTCACAGGGTTACTACTCAACCATCTAATTTTAGCAAAGACGGTGTTTTTGTTTTTATTTTTTTTGCTATAAGATAGCACACCTGGGGGTTCGGGGAGATGGAAAAAAAACCACTCGCTGCTGCTACCATCATATCTCCTAAAACTGATTTTTTATTTTAAAATGATTTGTATTTTTCTATTTATATTATAATGCCCAGGATAGGGCAGACTATGCCACAACAACACATAAATTCCAGACTTTAGAGACACAACATAAGCACTTATTCCTTGCTTACATCACAGTCCACACAGCATGCTCCCCTGGAAGTCTCCCAAGCTGTGATCAACAGGCCTCGGCTGCCTGCATTCTGCCAATTCTTTGTATATATGCAAACAGGAAGAGAAGAGAGTGGTCAATCATGACCACTGCAGGGGAGAGCAGTGAGTTTTATTGCCAGGTCCGGAAGTCACATCGATCACTTGTCCCCACATCTCACTGGCCAGCACTCAGTCACATGGCCCCAGATGAACCAGGACAGAGGCTGGCAGAGGTAGAGTGACCACAACTCTGTACCGTTGCCCAAGCAACTCTGGGAGAAAAAACAGACTGTAAAACACAAGACCCTATCTCCTCATGCGTCTGTAAAAGGATTTCAGATGTAATGTGATAAAAGGACACTCGCTGTTTTTAATAAGGTTTTAATTCCATCGTATAGAACTTTAAATAAAAAAAAAATTATGACTCAAACTGTTTTCAATTCTGCAAAAAACCTACCACAGGTTTTCCACAGCTGCCAATTGCTGACAAATTTGGGGGAGAATAAGAAAGCTATAATTAAACAAAAGTAAAATGTCTCCAATTATAAAGGTTCCACTTAAATAAGGCTTTTGGAATTTTAAAGAATTAAATTATACCACTAATATATAAGGGAAATGATGGTTTGGTGTCATTTATTAACATAAATGTGTTCACAAACATACTAAATATTCAATATACATACTTCAGGAGAACTGTGACCTTAAGACAATGATTTTTATTACTTTTAGTCTACCAAGTTTGACACTATAAATATATTCATTGAAAAAATTAACACAGTATTTAAATAAGAATCAATTTCATGAAAATTTACAAAATATAACCAATATATTCTGACTTATGATCATATCTTAAATATTTCAACTTTACTCTTCTAGCCTGGGTCAAGCCATTTAAAAAATAGTTCCACACTATTTTTAACTTCAGGATATAAAACAGTAGGAATTTACTAAGTTTTCCATTATAAAAATTAATAGAGCAATTCTCAAAATACCAAAAAAACTGTTTTACAAAAGCAGTACCCACATCATAACAACTTATTTCTTTTAGAACACATCTTCAAAAGGCACATTTTAATTACACGTATTTATCTAAAGATGGTAGCTGCATTTTGAATTTCCAGTCAATTTCCCACGCTCTCAGCATGAAGATGGCGGAAGGTCGGGGGAGGCAGAAGAACACAGGTGTCCAGTGGGGCTGTACTGAGGGCGGCAGTGTTCTCACTCGCTGCATCCACAGAGACCGGGAGAAAGGTGAAGGAAGGGGGATCTACAGACCTGTCTTCTGTCCTAATTTAACCTTCATGAAATACTTTTTACCAAAAATACTTAATTAAAAAAGAAAAAAATCATAAGACAGAAAGCTAAAAAACCAAAAGGCCCAGACCACAAATGCCAGTTTAGTCTGAGTGGTGATGTTACTTGTTTGGGGCCTGAAGGAAAGAATGAAGCTTCTGGTTCCTTGCAATCACATCTTCATACTGGGCTTGTCTCAATTTAAATCACTTGGTGAGTTAAAGGTGCTACAAAGTCCTACGAAGTCCTAGGATGTCTGGCATACTAATTTTCAAAATCAAATTATAAATGACTTTATGGTTATCTCTGTCATGTTCCCCTTTAGTTAGAGCTGATTATTCTAAAGTTGACTGTTAATTATATTAACATGGTGATTTCAAGTACTCTACAATATTACTGTTATTTTTAAAGACTTATGCCCTAGGACCCCAAAATGCAATCCAATATATACTTTGGGGTATGGTTTACTTTTCAGTGAAGTTAATACTAACTGAACTACTAAACTGAGTAAGATCAGTACTCTAAAGTACTAATAGATTAAGTAATTGATCCCATGCAAGAAACAAAAGGGACTTCTAATGCTATTTTGGAATTTCAAAATATTAGAGATCTGCCTTAATTTCCTGTTAGTCCCCTCCAGTCTCAGCTGAGTGTTTCCATTTTTTTTTTCTAAAGGGAGAATATCTTTAGATTTGTTTCCTTACTATTACAAAATAATTGACCAAAAAGTATTCTGAAGTACAGAAAATAAAATGGTCACCTTTTACTCCACCAAAATATAACTTTCTGGTTCCTAATAGTAATGGTCACTTTAGGGGCACTTATTCAAGTTCTAAAATAGCAGCTTTTTCAATTAAGGCAACATTGCTCTATTCTTACCTGTTTTTCTATTAACCACTTATTAAAACTCACAAGAGCAGTTTCACCCTCACAGGCCTTTTATAATATAAGAAGAGTGAACATGAGCATCCTTCTCAATGTTTAAAAAGAATATAAAAAGTTATTCAAAGTCAACAAATACCTTACTTTTCTACTTGGATTCTAAAGTAACTACAGTCATTTCAGAATGTGTAAACCAAGAAATTACCTTTTAAACTAACATCAACAACATAAAATACAATTTTTCTACAAAAATACAATATAGGCGATCTATCACTTCTTCCCTGAAATAGAAATTTAATATTTGGACAAAAAAGCTGTAAACTTTTGATTACATTCAAAAAATAACCTTTTAAAGACTTACATTATTTGAGGTTTTGGCAATGGCAGCTCTTAACAGATTTGCATTACTGTATTGTTTTAACAACATAATAATGCCGAACGTTTTGTTTCTTTTACTCTTACATCTGCTACCAGGAGGAAAAGAATGGCTTCCTGCAGTGGACAGTCTGGGTGAATGAACTGCTCGTATGGACAATCCGACCCTGATTTCTACCTTGACTGCGCTCCACAATCACACAGGGCATTTGTACCAGCTGAACAGGGCTCTTCCCGTCCTTCAGTGCCTGAGTAAGATTTAAGATCTGTGGAAAGAGATATTTCCACTAGTTCAAATAAGACAAAAACCTTCATTCAGTTCACTGACATTATTTTAACCATTTATTCATAACTACAGTTTTTATTTCATTCATTCATGCCCAACAGACTGAATAAAGTACATGGTTTCACATTCTCCATTTGACATAGAAGCTAAACGAAGACTGGTCCAAGTTGTCTGCTTTTTCCATAATTTGGCTATTGTTGATAGAGCTGCTATAAACATCACGGTGCATGTAACCCTTCAAACCCTTCAAATCATGCATTTTTGTATTTGTGTAAATACCCAGGAGTGCAATTGCTGGATCATAGCGTAGTTCTATTTTTAACTTTTTAAGGATCCTCCATACTGTTTTCCAGAGTGCCTGCACTGGTTTGCATTCCCACCAGCAGCGTATGGACACCACTGATGATGGGTAAAGAAGATGTGGAATATATACATACAGTGGAGTATTACTCAGCCATAAGAAAAAATGGAATCTTGCCACTTGCAAAGATGTGGATGGAGCTAGAGAGTATTATGCTAAGCGAAATAAGTCAGAGAAAGACAAATAACATGTAATTTCACTCATAAGTAGAATTTAAGAAATTTTGCTCATATGTGAATTTAAGAAATAAGTGATCATAGGGGAAAAAGAGAGAGGCAAACCAAGAAACAGACTCTTAACTCTAGAGAACAAACTGATAGTTACCAGAGGGGAAGTGGTGGGTGATGAGGGAAATAGGTGATGGGATTAAGGAGTGAACTTGTGATGTGTTATATGGAAGTGCCGAATCACTCAGCTGTACACCTAAAACTAATATTACACTGTATGTTAACTGGAATTTAATAAAAACTTTTAAAAAGTCTGCTTTTAACTACATACTTGCCTTCATAAACTCATTCAGAAACAAAAAAATTATTGCATGCCTACTACGTGCTAGGCTCTAAGTGCTGGGGCCACAAG
The DNA here is from genome assembly GCA_004024625.1 of Mellivora capensis. NCBI lineage: Eukaryota > Metazoa > Chordata > Mammalia > Carnivora > Mustelidae > Mellivora > Mellivora capensis. The sequence goes on along the minus strand of PISX010000124.1, from coordinate 23,033 downwards.
AGTAAAAAACAAACAAAACCCATGCTTCCATAGAGCTTACATTTTAGCAGGGAGAGCAGTCAATAAGCACAAATCAGTAAATTATACCAAGCATTACAGGGTAAAAGTGCGAAGGGAAAGCATGATGAAAGGCAAGGGAGTTAAAAATTTAGGGAAGGTAGCCATTTAAAATAAAGTTTCATTTAAGAGTTTATACTCTTAAATAGAAAAAATTAAACTAGGAAGATTAAAATATGTTACATTCCATGTTTAAACATACTCTCAGAATTGCTACTTGAGCACATAAATAAGGTTATGAAACTCAATGCACAGTTTACGCCTATTCTACTCTGTTCAGATAAAATAAAATTTTAATAATTCATTTTCTTTTTTTCTGCATATCAGGTTAAAAAACTCCCCCTTGTTATGTACTTTAGAAACAAAGATGCTCCTTCGGGTATTTGAAAATATCTAATATATGGATAGTATACATTTTAGTGGTTCTTGTAAAGATTATTTAATAGTGATAGCATAAAGGTTTCAACATAAAGCCATATTAATAAATAAAATTCAAATACTTGAAATAGAATAAAACTGGATGCTTAGATCCTAGAAAATCTGAAGTATTTAACACCTCAGGAAAATAAATCTTTACTATCTACAGTAGTTACTCATTGTATTTATGTTTTAGGATCCCTTTTAAGTTCCTCCCTTAAAATCTTCTAGGCTGGCTATACTTGGATAACAAGACACAAAGGATTCACGAAATTCACACTTATAAGCATTGTTTTTATCATGAAAATAAAAGCCAGCACGGCTGAGGAATTAAATGTTCTGGTTAGTTTCTTCTTCTGGTTTTTAAAAAATTCTATTCTAAAAATGTTAGTCTAAATACACTTATTTAAGTAGTATCTAGTATTTTCCTGACTCTAAAGACCTGATTGTTATAGAGATCTGGAAAACAGAATGGTATAAAGAAAATGAAAGCCATTCTACAAGCTTAACAATTTTTAAACACATAATAGCAAAAATCACTCAATCCTAAAGCTATCCTAAATATTAACGATTCTTTGAAAGTTGATAAGACACTTGATGATCTTGTATTTATTTATTAAAGAAACATCTACAGAGCATGTACTGTGTTGGGGCAGAGAGAAGACTAAACAGGAGAAAAAAACACACATTAAAGTATACATATTCTAGAAACATATATTAACATATTCTAGAAACAGTCATATGAACAAATAACTGGCATGAAAAGCGATGAACACTTTAGCAACAATGGACCCTATGCTCTGACTTAATATCTGATTCCCTCCCTTACATATCACCCATTTTTTCATTTCTGAGAGAACAAACAAATTATTGGGTATTTAAATCAGAGAAGACTATTTTTAGAAATAGACTAAACACTGGAGGCAAGGAAAAACACTCTAGTCTCCATGGATGCCACATTTTAGAACTGGGTAGGGATGCAGTGGTTAGGCCAAAGGCAGGACATATACACTCACAGACTTCCACATACAGACTTTGCTCTCCTTTAGTCTAGTTCACTGGTCCTCAAACTTTAGTAATTTACTTTAGGACATAAAATAGTATCTAACTTTTCAAACATCCTTTTTAAAAAAAGCAGCTAAAACCAAAAAGATAAAGACACACACACACACACAATATATATATAATCAAGTACATAGTCAGGATACCTTATTCTTTTTGGCTATCAGAAAGACAAAACCAAATTAAAAATTTTTTTAAAAAGCAAAATCAAATTAAAACATATAATCGAGGCATCATTTATCTTTTTCTTTTCCCAGATCTTGAGTTTGTCATTTTTTAATCTTATTACAGATATTTGTATAATACCTTAACTCATGAATGAGACAGGATCTGAATAAGTAAACCTAAAATAGCAGATAGCCTCTGCTCTAGCTTTGTGACAGACCTCAGAACTGGAATGTCTCCGTATCTTTCCAGACAAGCATTTTAAAATTTATATTTAAATCCCTCAGGTACTAACTTTAATCTACAATTAAAACTGACACAATTATTTACAGCTTTTCCTTAAAAAGAATTCCTACGATAAGATATATCTTTAGGGATAAGAGAATTCTTGAAGATGGAGCATACTAATAAATCAATTTTGTTTCAAGCAAAAGGGTTAACTTAGGGCATAATAATCTATGCCAGAAAATTTAGTTCAACTATAGTTTGGGATGGTAACACTCTTCAACATAATTATAGTCACTGATCACCAGAGCCCTTCATCTATGCCTGCATTACCTACTTCACCTCCCTGCAAAGCTCCCCGGCTTCAGCCGCCTCATCTGCTGAGCAAAATCTGCACCTCACTGCCCAGCCTCACCTTTTGCAGTGATCCTTAATCTTTGTTTGGGTTAGAGACTCCTTTTGCTGACATATAAATCCTACTGCCTGCCCCCACCCCAAAATGCACATATAAACAGAATTTAGCACAAGTTCAGGGAGTTCACAAAAGCAACCCAGGAGGTGTCCTCTCCAGAAATATTAGTCTCATCACAACGTTTCTGAATTTCTCAGGGCTCCAAACCCTTCCACATGGAATCTGTATTCTGGCACTTACAGCCTCCAAGATATTAGGTGTGGCCTATTTCTCCAGCCATTTCGCTTACTATTTAAAACTTGATTCCAGCAAAGGACCACATAAATACAATGGAGCACAGAGAGGTATATGAAGTAATAATCCATCTCTTTTCCATGACTCCTGGCCTCCTCATCACAGCTCATGCTCCAGGAAAGAAGGAACTGGGTTTTGCTCATGGTTTTATTTCAATCACTAGAATACTCTCTGGCACTATTTCTGTCAATAAATATTTGGTGAATGAATGCTTATCTAATTAATTATATGTATTTGTTAAAGTTATATAATGTAATAATCAGTACAAAAACTAGACTTCTTTGCCCCAGGTATGCAACATATAGCTACCTTAAATTAACTGCATACTTTAGGAAGAAAAAGTTAATTAGTAAGTCACTAAAAGACAATGTTTACAATAATTTGTTTATAATATTTACAAAATTATTTACAATAATTTATTTTCATGTCAAGTCTTCCTTTTGGAATCTAAATAGTACTAAGAGAGTGGAAGGACCAGACATTGTTGGTAGGTCAGCCAGCCTGCAGGTCCACACCAGCAGACCTAACACCTTGTATCTCTAAGTAAAGAAGGTATGAAGGATGACAGGACTGAGTTACCATTAGTACTTTTATGCCTCAGTCACTGCTCAGCTTTGGTGACATGGTGATTCACTGACTGCTCCGGGAAAGGCCAAACACATTCTGTGAGAAAAATCAACAGGCGACAGAACTTGGTACTGAAACATCCAAGCAAGTAGATTTGAGGAGGAAAAATACAGTAACACTCAGGAAAACAGTTATCAAAATGAGGACAAAGAATTCACAGGAGAGGGAAACTGGCTAACAAACGATATACAAAAAGGTCAAAAATAATTAATTTAGAACAAGAGGAAAGCCACTATTGAAATCCATTTCATTTTTAATCATATGCGCTATTTTGGTTCAGCATAAAAGAACTGCATCTTTGGGTCACCATGGACAAAAAGTTAACAACTGTTTCAAAGAGAGATTTTTTTCTTAATAAAAAAGATCACAATAACATTAACTTACCTGACCTCTCATCACAGACATCTGACTTTCAAAAGTGGCTTTGTTAAATTTTCTGTCCATCTTTCATGGAATAGGAAAAAAAAACAACAACCCACGTTATTATAATTTCAAAAATCAAGATCTTTGAAACATATATTGGAAAACAAATGAACTCTTCAACTTAGCATGTAAGGCCATTTCGAAGCCTTCCTAATAGTTAAAACAATGTTTAAAGAGTATTTTTACTTGATTTATTTTTGGATGTCCCTAGAATGACAATAATAGTTTATTTATACTCCAACTGGATCCAAAAGGATTTAAAATGACCTTCCAGCTGATGGGTTTAGGCTTTTTTGAGAGGATTAAATCATAGCAGCTCACTAAACATTTATTATAAATTATACTTTTGTAAAACCTCAACTTTTGAAGAGAACAACTTGTCAGGTTTTAATATAGTCTCACTTCAGAGAACCCTCAAAATCAGTGTTAGCTTCACAAATTTATGCTCCTGTAAAGTAAAACTGTTAATTCCTTCTTAAGTTATGTTCTACTGCAAGTCGTGATACCAGAAGCAGTAAACTGCAAATTAGTTCTATTAAGAAAATCTCTTCTAAGATTTCATTTTCTGCAATAAGTGTCTAAAAATTCATTTACCTTAAAAAGTTCAAGAAGATCTTCACATAAATCTTGCACAAAGTTCATGTCAGAAATATATGGTAGAATTAAGTTTCTTGTTTCTTCAGAAAAAGGAACTTTTGCTTGAGGAAGCCAAGCCCAGTGAAATGGATCTAACAAAAGAGAGAAAGAGAGAGAGGAAGAAGTTATCAAAGAATGATCATCCCGATTCCAAGTCTGGACAGTCAATTTAGATGGCAAAGCACAATCTCTTCTTGGCCTTTCAGCTAAGATCAAGTGCGGATGTAAAGCACAGGAAGGTATTACTGGAACTAATCAGCTTCCTGAGTTTTAAACAGTAAAGAGTAAGAATTTCAGTAATGAGTCTATCTCAAACAGCCCTACATCAAGAACTATATCTGAATCTCTGGTTCCTGAGTTTGGAAATTACGGACACATATAATTTGTTCACAGCCCCAGATCAAATTCCATGGCTGACGTTTCCCTGCCCTCTTAGTCACAAATCATCAGGAATTGACCATGTGCATAAACATACAATGTTCCAAAATTTTAAATCATTAGTAGGTAAACAGGTAACTGGCTTTAAGGGATCAAAGATCCAATATTCCAGGCTAATTCTAGTTCTCTCCTAAGAAGACCATTAAATCTACACAGTACTAGGATCAGAAAGATTTGTAAAGCAGTAGAATCTTCTAGAGTAGGTGCATATTCAGATTCCTGAAAGAAAATGTAAGACTTATGACAATATGATCGCCCACAGAACCACTGTGGTTTCATCCAATGACAACCTCCAGCTTTGATGGCTCCTACCATTTAGAAAGCTCTAAGGAAAAAATCTATCTAGAGTCATTCCTTCTTAACTTCTTTTTTACTATCTCCTTGTGCACTGTGGGAAGTACAATGTCCATTCCAAAGAAAGCCTTTCCTCTAGCCCACATCTCCCTGAAGCTGTATCTAATTTCCTTTTCACTTTTTCCTGACCAATCCACACAAAAGTCCTTACTCCATGCCTGCCTTTACTTCCAATCCCTATCCCTCAATTCAAACTCTCTCACCTAGGGGTAACTGGGTGGCTTAGTCTGTTGAGCGTCTGACTCTCAAATGCAGCACAGTTCATGATCTCAGGGCTGGGGGATTGAATCCTACATCTCTGCACTCAGTGCAGAGTCTGCTGGAGATTCTTTCTCCCTCTCCCTCTGCCCCTCTCCAGCTCAAGTACACTCTTTACCTAAATAAAAAAACAAAACAAACAAAAAACCTCTCCCCTAAGACCACCAGTCCTTTCATAAGAGTCTCTCCAAAGGCCCATTTGTGCTCATGCTACTTAATGTCTCCGTAGCAAGTAGTGCTATTCTTGATCATCTCCTTCTGTAAAATTCTCTCCTGCGTGGCTTTGGAAACTGCTCTCTCAAAGCGTAGTACCTTCTATCTTTTAAGCCACTTCTCTTGTTTGCTGGCTTTTCTTCTTGTATTCAATGCCACCATTCCCCCCTTTCTCTCCTTCATTTGCTAAACATCCATGAAACATTTACTGAGTATTTGTGTACCTCGCATTGTCCTAGTGATGGTATTTGTTCACCATGATTTCCCTGGACAGTAACCACACCATGGCTTCTGCTACCAAGGTGACAGTTTAAAAACTATATCCACAATATAAATTCCTCTTTCAAGTTCCAGATTCTTAATTCTCATCTGCATATTTAGCAAAATTTCCCGGATGTATCATAGGAACCTTAAACTTAACAGTGTTAAGATAAATTTGCATATAAATTCCAAACTATTAGAGGGGAAAAAAACAATGAAACAGAGACATCTTAAATCAGTTCAACAAAGGATAGGAAAGGGAAAAAAAAAACAAGTGGATTCACGGTCGATAGAAAAAAAAATAAGATGGCAGGAAAAGTTCAAACACATCAGTAATTTATTGAGACTTTAATTAGAGTTGAATGTACCTATTAAAAGAATCTCAGATTGGTAAAAAAAAAAAAAATCCAGTTAAGTGTTGTTTATAAATCATATACTTAAAACAAAATGATGGAAGCAAAAAATAGAAGTATAGAATAATACCAGGTAAATGCTAATAAAAAGAAATGAGGTATAGCAATGTTACAACAGATAAAATAAGAAAAGTAAAAAACACTGAGAGGGATAAAGTAGGATATATTTCACACCAATAAAACAAGCCACCACCAAGATAAAATGCTAAGCCTTTATGTACATGAAATACACAGCAAAAGGGTATAGAATGCAGTAAGAAATTGCCAGAATCGATCACAGTGAACTTCAACTTTAACTCTCAAAAATTAACATATCAAAAAAATTAACATATCAAAAAAGTATGACTTGGCTAACAACTAATAAACTTTAATTAATAGACAGATGCAGAACTTCTTGTCCAAATGCATTCTTTTCAAGTACCTTCAAACTGGCCATCTACAAGATTATAAAGGAATTACGAACAAATTTCAAACAGAATTCATGCAGCCACATTCACAGATCACAAAGCAATAAAACTTGATGACAACGGGTAGTTCTTTTTTTTAAATCAACTGACACAGAAAATTTAAAACCAAACAAAATCTTCCTAAATTACTCACGTCAAAGGGTAAATCTGATAGCATGAACATACAGAGCAGAACAACAGAACAGCCCCTATCTAATCTATGGCTTAGCCAAAAGGATGCCTAGAGAAAAATATATAGGCAAGCAAAATAGGATGAACACAATAGAAGAAAAGAATGATGGAAAACACATATCAATGAGAGAAAAAGCAAAGAAACATAATGAAAAACTGATCAACACAAGACCAACTGTCTTCAAAAAAAAAGGCAAAAAATAAATAAATGTAAAAAGGCCAATGCTTTATAATAGACAAGTCTGTGGCAAGCTTAATGAAAAAAAAAAAAAAGCCCATTAATAGACAGTAGGTATTTAAAAAGGCATAGTCACAGATATAGAGATTACTTATTATTTATTTTTAAAGTAATCTCCACACCCAAAGTGGAGCCCAGTGCAGGGCTCAAACTCACAATGCTGGTATCAAAATCTGAGCTGAGATCAAGAGTTGGATGTTTAATTAACTGAGCCACCCGAGTGCTCCGATACGAGATTATTTTAAAAATACATTACATATATTTCAAATAACAAATTTAAAAACTAGTACAATTCCTATATTTTGAATAATCTAATTATTCTTAAATTTTTATAAAACATGTTTCACTTATCCCTGTTCTCCCTCCCCCTAAATATTTTAAGGCAAATTAGATATCATTTCCTTTCACCCCTCATAAGGCAAGGCCCATGCAGTAAGGCAAGTCTGCATCCCCAGCCTCTAGAACAGAGAGCCCCAATCAATGGTTATCCTTCACCCAGGTTTTCTTCTCCTTTTTTGATATCAATAAGTTTTGTTGCCTTCCTATTCTGGAATAGGGTAGTTATAGAATCCATAGGTGGTTCTAAATACTCACATGCTCTCCATTCATCAGGATGCTTAAAGGGAAATGCCAGACCATTATCAATTGCAGCTATTTTAATAAGTGATTTTTTATCATCAATCCATTCCGTTTCCTAAAGATGAAAAAAATGGTCTGCTGATAAGTTTTTTTGAATATTTCCAAAAGGTCAAGCATTAAATTAATTTTAAAAAATTACTGAGGTTTATAACATTTTATTTGAAGAGCCTATAAAAATAAAAAATAAGTTGCCAGAAAATACAAATTTTTACCCTCAAAGGGAAGAAACTGTCTTATAAATCAGTAAGGATTTTATAATCATTATTTTTTAAATGTTATTATAAATTTAGATAGTAATGGTTTCACTTTTTTCCTCTTTGGGGAAGAGGACCTGGAACTATTAAGGTTTACAAATATGTTGTTCCAGATAATTTATTGCTAGATGCACTGCTTAAATGTATGACATTCGCAAAATATTGATATTTTTAAGAGAACAAAGTTACCTTACTAAAAACTTAATCTTTTCTAGGGTCCCCTAGAAATAATTAGCCCAAATACAAAATGTTTCTAAATACAATTCCCCAAAGACCAAATAAATTAAGGTCTAGCAAAAGGAATCTTCAAGATACTATTAATTACAGAATGCAGGCCATTCCTAACTTCTATAGTCTTCCATAGCTGAAACAAAGACCTTGAGAGCAAGAGGGTTTTCATGTTAAGGAATACTCATTATGTAAACATAAACAGCTGCCATTATTAAGTGGCCTACATAAAAACAAAAAGTGAAAAAGATAACTTTAAAATTAAAAGTATTAGGGACGCCTGGATGGGTCGGTTGGTTGGACGACTGCCTTCGGCTCAGGTCATGATCCCGGAGACCAGGGATCGAGTCCCGTATAGCCCGGAGACCAGGGATCGAGTCCCGTATAGGGCTCCCAGCTCCACGGGGAGTCTGCTTCTCCCTCTGACCTTCTCCTCGCTCATGCTCTCTCACTGCCTCTCTCTCAAATAAATAAATAAAATCTTAAAAAAAAATAAAAAAATAAAAAAATTAAAAGTATTAGCATGAAGGTCTGTTTGATATATGTCTGGTTTGTTTCTTTTAGTTTATATCAAGTATCTTACCTTAATGAAAACGCACAAAATATTTAAGAGTAAAAGAATGAAGTTTTCAAGAAAATCTAATTGCTTAAGATATACCAATAAAATATATTTAGAAACTATTATGAATATGTATATTTATGTGTGTATTTTAAGCCCATTTCTGCTACAATTGCCATTTCTTTTTCTTTTTTTCCATTTACAACTTTACTGAGGTATAATTTACACACAATAAACTTCACATACTAAAGTGTACAATTTGATAAGCATTTGCAGATGTGAAACCTTCACCAAGTTTCCTGGTGTCCTTCGCAGTCTCTCCTTCCCTCCCTCCCTCGGCCCCACCCACAGGCAACCAAGGTCTGCTTTCTGTCACCAGGGATTAGTTCGCACTTTCTAGATTTTCATGTAAGTGGAATCAGACAGTGTGTTCCCTTTGGGTGTAGCTTTTTTCACTCTGCAGGATTTTGAGATTTATCCACATTATTGAGTCATAAGACTCAAAAAGAAGTGAATTACTAAAATATAAACATGTTGACCAAAAAATATCAGAAGCCTCTATTTTTATTACATAAAGGCAAAATAAGTCTAGTGGTTCTATAACAAATTTCCCAAGTTCTAAAAAAAAAGTACCCAGCTGGTATCATTCTTCCATTCTAATACAACATTAAAAAAAAAAGCTACAAAGATTTAGAAAAATATAATTTTAAAAATGCAATGTAAACAGAGGAAAGAAAGAAAAAAGATGAGAAAGAAAAAGGAGATAAAACCAAGGATCTAAGTGAAAGAAATGAAGAAATGAAGGATAGCATAAATTTAAGGAATCTTATAGAAATTATGTGTGTATGTGTATAATTTTTAAATTTCCTTACCTTAATTTCCTTTCCCTGTTTCTGCTTTTCATATTTGATTAACCAATTATCATTTCCCCTGTCTTTCAAAAGAAAACAAATTTGTTACTTCTTTTTTTTTTTTTAAAGATTTTATTTATTTATTTGACAGAGAGAGATCACAAGTAGGCAGAGGGGCAGGCAGAAAGAGAGGGGGAAGCAGGCTCCCTGCCGAGCAGAGAGCCCAATTCGGGGCTCAATCCCAGGACCCTGAGATCATGACCTGAGCCAAAGGCAGAGGCTTAACCCACTGAGCCACCCCATTATCCCTGTTACTTCATTTTTTGTAGGTATCATAGCTTAATATCAAAGGGAACAATCTAGTTGCCTTTTCAAGACCTTGACTGGTTATCTGTGGCATATGTTTACATATTAAGAGCTCCAATTTAACACACACAAACTAAAAAATACAAATGTTAGCTAACATTTTTTGAGAGTTTACTCTCAAAAGTTTACTCTCAAGAGTTTACTCTGTGTCAGGTATTGTTTTAAGTATGTGACATGTACTAATTCATTTAATCCTTATAACCACTCTGTGAGATATATATAATTATTATCAAGAACTATTAAATTGGGGCACCTGTGTGGCTCTGTCTGTTAAGTGTCTGCTTTCTGCTCAGGTCATGATCTCATGGTCCTGGGATCAAGCCCCACTTCAGGCTCTCAGCTTAATGGAGATCTGCTTCTCCCTCTGCCTCTGCTCCTCCCCCATGCTCAGTGCCTGCTCTCTCCCTCTCTCTCAAATAAATACAAAGATCTTAACACCCCCCCCCCCAAATTATTAAATCAAGGTTGTTAAAATCCAGGATAACTTCTCTACCTAAGGAAGGAAAAAAAATCTACCTCTATTGCCAGGCAAATTTCTGGGTAGATTCTCACCTAATGTCTACATAGAAATACTCTAGTCTCTACATCAATTTTAACATTAATCCAGGACCACATTAATTAAGAAGGTAACTCTGGGAAAGTGTAATAATGCTTTTCCAGAAACTAATATAAATAAGTCAACATTTTGAATCAGGGGTTCTCAAACTTCAGAGTGCATCAAGATTATCTGAAGGACATGTTAAAACAGACTGGTGGCCTCCATTCGCAGATTTTCTGCTTTAGTAGGGCTGGGGTGCACTCCTCTGAGAAGACGCATGTGTAATCAGTCCCCATATAATGCTGACCCAGAAGGTCCAGGGAACCACATTTGGGAACCACTGTTTCAGATTATCTACATCATGGCTCCCTTCTAGAACAGAAAAAATTAGAGTTTAATGTATTTATAGACTATACTAAGAGTTATCTAATGTCAAAATAAGCATCTTAAGTAATTTACACAAATAATTTTAATTATTCATATTTTGCAGATAACATTTCTGGCTTTGTCCTACTGCCCAGAAATTCCCCAGTAGGGACAGGAACCGACCTCTATCACCTCAGCAGGAGCCTTCTAGGAGTTAGGATCTCAAGTACAGGATTAACTTTGCCCAGGGGAGTCAGTACTACATTTCTATTTTCCAAGGCAGGTAGATAAAAAGTGGCCTCAAGACTTCTGCATCAAGAGTTGAATATATAGGGGCACCTGGGTGGCTCAGTTGGTTGGGTGGCTGCCTTTGGCTCAGGTCATGATTTTAAGTGTCCTGGGATTGAGTCCCACATCGAGCTCCCTGCTCAGTGGGGAGTCTACTTCTCCCTCTCCCTCGGCCCCTCCCCCTGCTTGTACTCTTTCTCTCTCTCTCAGATAAATAAATAAAATCTTAAAAAAATAAGGAGTTGAATACAATTTGCAAGCTAACAAGATCTGAATGAACAAATAAGAGAGCTTCAATACCTGTATTTCTGATGATGTAATCCAAAATAACTAATCTTTCAAATTGTGACTGAAATTCTTTTCTAATATTCTCAGGCAAAGGGTCAGCTTCAAATTTCCTAAGCCAATATTCAGCCTCCTTGTAATCTTCAACAAATAACTGAAAGGAACCAATCTATAATTTTAAGAACTATAGTTAGAAAAGAAAGTACAAGAACAAAGGGATTACTTTTTTAACTTCTCATCAGTATTATCATAAAATATGTTTTATAAACATAGTAAGAAAAACAAAAAAGTTAACACTAATTTATATAACCACATTTATCAAAACTATTTTTATACACTAATTTTAAATAATTATACAAAGAATACATAGCAAATTAAAAATGCTCAACCCTAGGTTTTTGAGGAGCACAGAAACTATTTCAGGATAATTAAAAAAGAAAATGCCTCTCAAGCTGATAATCTCAACTTAGAATGCTGTTTTCTAAAAATATTCCTTAAAATGACTTTAATTATGGAAGCCAAATAGTACACCTATCCTGGTCATTTAATAACAGTGCAATTTTATCTTACTAAAGAAATGCTTCAGGATTTTTTTTTTTACAACATACAGAATATAGATTTATTTTTAAAAAGAATGCATTCTTTGACTTTGCAGATTACAGATCCTGTCATAAATTTTAAAGAATTTATCAATCAATCATAAACTCTACAATGGTTTTTAAGAAAACCCTTTCCTTGAAAATATGTCCATTTTAAAGTGCATTTCTGTCACTAAAATTACTACATGTATTTCCAGCACAGGACCTACAGGTCACCTAGCTGGCCTCATAAATACAAACTACCATAAAGAAAATCTATTTCTTATCCTAACACTATATATATTGTTGTTGGCATGAAATTTTAACTACTTCTAAAAGATTTTCTTTAAAACACTTATAATTAAGTTCTAGTTGTCATAAACATGGAAATAATAGCCTTCTTTAGTTACACTTAATTTCAGCATATCCAAGGAATAACAGGCCTTATAAAAATTTTCAAACTTCCTGCTTACCTGGAGTACAATTTTAAAAACAATTTAAGTTAACCATGAATTTTTATTCCGATTCTTTTATCTAGACAAATGCATTGCAACCACAAAACAAAATCACAATTTAAAAAAAAACAAACAAAAAACAGCCCAAAGTCCTTGAGAATACTTTCCCATTTACTGTCCCCACTCTTGCTTAGCTAGCTGCTAATCATTTCTGAGGTTTTATTTTATAGTGATAAGAAAGAAGGAATCTAGTATGTAGCCAGTACACATAGTTACTACAACTTACTACACTGTGTGCTGGGCACCATACCAAGTACTTGACATGAATTTCTTCATTTAATCTCACAGCCCCAGGAGGTAGTTTTTCTCACCTCCATTTTATAGAGCCTAGGGCTTAGAGAGTAGGACTTGCCCAGTTAGGTCTCAGAGCTAACTGGTGGAGAAGCTGGGAGGAAACCCCAGGTCTGGTTCTTTATAAAGCTGTAGGTGCAAACTCCTGGAAACACTCCCTGTCCAAACTAAGTTAGACACCTCTCCTTTATCCTCTCTGACCTTCCTGTATTTAACCATCCTAACAGCTTTATCATATTGCACTGAGATGGTTTGTTCACTATAAGCTCTTTGAGGATGAAAAACCCATTTTCTTTCCTATTATATCTGCAGCCTACAGCACACAGTGCTCAGGTAATACATGCTGAATTGCCCCCCAAATAAAACTTAGCACAGTCATTTATCCATTTACCTTAGGAGGGAGTCCTATCCGATGGAATTTTCTACCTACTTTAGGCACTTTCTCTAAAGCATACTTTTTGCCTCTAGATTTTGCACGGTCAATTGCACTGTAGTTAAATGTCTCACTGACAAGCCAAACCACCTAGAAACACAGTTTTAGAAAAATGGTTATTAGAATTGGCACTATAATATTTCTACTCATATACTACATGAAATGTACTTTAAAACCATCAATTGGCAGAGTTTAACCCTATAGTAAATGCCTCAGAGAATCTAAAAGAGAAAGGCTTAGGGATTTTGCAAACTCAGTTAAATGGGATATACTTCTGGGAGAGACAGCCAAAAACCAGCCAGTGGAAGCAAAATGTAATCGTCTGCAGATTTAGGAACAAATATTGTGAGGAAGTCTTCAAGTAAAAGTTTATAAAGGCTAAAAAGAAAAAAAAAATCGCAGTCTTTTGAGCGCATTAGTTATCTCTACCTTCAGGAGAATTTCTAGAACCTCGATATTTTTCTGCTTTCAAACTGTTAGTTCTTTTTCCTTTTGTCAGCACCACCTAAGCTTGTATGAGTGAGGGATATTCCCCTTGGACACTTTGTGGATTTCCACTAAAATCAATTTATTATTTTCTCATGACTCTGGATACCAAACCAAAGGCTCAACTTTAGGCTGTCATTAGAAATATTACTAAAGTGTTCACAGAGAAGTAGGCTATAAATTAGAAGTACATAATTAAAAACAATTTCTCCTTTACCTTTGTTTTAGGTACAATGCCCAGATGAAGCTTTTCATCCACAAGGGAGGCACCAGCTTCAGAAAGGTATCCCTGATTAGGAAGCAGGCAGCCTCTACCAAAGCAGCAAGGGCAGCAGACCTTATGAACATATTTGGTCCATTTTGGATTCAATTGACCATAAGGCTCTTCTGATTTGGGTTTAAACACACCTATAGTTTTCTATATAAAAAAGTAGAAATTTTGTTAGACTTTTGATATAGAGAGACAATAATCCATAAAATGCATTTTTAGAAATCTTTTTGTATTTCTTCCCACCAGATTTGGGCATTACCCTTACATATTAAGAGGTTCAGTTTTAATTATTTCTTTATATTCATTCTCATTCAACAATCTAAAATCAGTAATCCTTTGGGCTAGTAGTTTTCAAACTGTGCTCTGAGAAATAGTAGGGAAGGTGAGAGTAGAGATGAGGGTACAGCTAAAGAGGGTACAGCTAAGACCCCATGCCACTTAACTAGATCAACTCTGACTTTATCTGTTTTATTACTGGACTTCCAAGTTATGGAAGGGTTACAGTGATTTTACAATGTCTGAAAACCACTGTTCTAGGCCAAATGATTTTATTTTTCAGCATCTACTAATTATCAAAATTATATGTTTATTTGTTTATCATCTACTTTCTCATGAGATGTACCTTCTAAACGGCAGAGACTGCTTGTTAGGGCTCTATCCCAAGTACTCAGAACAGTGCCCGGTATGCAGTAGGCATTCAAGCATTTGTTAAATGAATAATAAATCCAATGACAAAAAGTAGTCTCTAAATACAAAGGTAATGATAGCTATATGTGAGCATCTATGCTGTGAGATTCTCCTACTCTAATCATTTTCCAATTTTTTAAATGAATCAATTTTAAATAAATTCTCTCCCTTAAAAAAATTGCTCATGGATGTCTAAAGTCTATAATCTTTATAACCAGTCTGATAAAATATATTCATATTAAATTTAGAGGTATATTCATATTAAATTTAGAGGGTGAATTATCCTTAGACAAGATTTAAAAGCCTTACTATAATTTTAAGTATGTAATTGCTTTATAATGCAATAAAGTCTAAATCACTAGTAAAAAAGTCAACAAGAACAAATTACAAAATCAAACTCAGAATAAACGTTGATAGATTGACATGACTTACATATACATTTAAAATTCAAAAAAGACTATGTTTTAAAATACAACTTCGATCTTTGCAAAAAATATTAGGATGAAATCATAATCTTTTTTACTCCTGAAAAAAGAACTGTCGGCTATATATCATTTAGAGAGCTTTTAGAGATAATAATGTAGATTTCTGAAAAATTCTAGACTAAGTGGAACAAAGTCCTGTATCAACTTCTCTTTTCTAACCTAGAATTATACTTTGGTTCATTTCACTATGTCACATTCCAATGCCTTCAATCTTCAGATTGCCCAGGCTCCTCTGGCATAATGCTGAGAAAAAAACTCCTAGGGCAAAATAAGCCTTTGAAAAAGATCTGGAAATAACACTGAATACGTTTTGAAAGTTTAAATTTCTACTTTGCTTGGCTAATATAGTTACTATAAAATAAGGACTTATGAATATAAACTCAACAAATCTTTTGCTGTGAATATGAGTATTCCATAAATGCTTGAGACCATGTATATAAAATAGTAAGACAGCAAACTATGACTTAAAATGAAGAGCTCTATTTCTAAATAGTAGAGTGCTTTAGTTAAAAACAACAAAAAACCTAAACTTTATTTTTGAAAAGGGTGCAATCAGATTTATTAGGAAAATATCTTCAGAACCTCACAATGATTTCACATTTAAATTAGTGTTTCCCAAAACTTCTGTTACGTATGCTAGATCTGTGAAATTCTCACCCTCTTAGGATCCTTCACAAAGTAACTTCCGCTTGAACCTTGAGAGATTCTTTCTGGAAAAACTCCAAATTCTACTGCTTGCTCTGCTTTCAACACAGTATCAGCAAATTCAGGATCATCCAAGAAAGTATTCAATGCTGAAGAACCAACAATTAACTCATTAAAAAAAACAAAAAACAAAAAACTAATGTTAATATAGACCATGAAGGAAAAAAAAGTTCAGCTATGAGAATGCTCATGACAGTGACCTGTAATACTGGGTTAGGTTATTAGCATTAGGACATTAAGGTACAGAAAAAAAATGTAATTCAAGCATCATATGGGTTTCCTGGATCCTTCCTTTTTTCCTCCCTAACCCCACTTCTCTTTAAACTTCAAGTAATGACACATGAAATACAGAATCCCTATTTGTTGAAATAATCACACCAATACCTCATTACTCTGAATTCCTCTCTTCCAGCGATTTTGTTCTCCAGCCTATCTCAACTTCCAACTGGAAAGTCATACCTCAAATCTATCATTACTAATACCTGCAACCTCTCCATACCTTTCAATTTCAAGTAACTTATCTCTTCCTAGTTCATTCCCTCTGGTACCCTGAATCCCCAAAATTCTTCCATCCCCCTAGGGTATACAAAGCACTGATCTACCATGTTGTCACTAATCTTTGTGTCCTTATGTCCCTTCTTGGTCAACTTAAATTATGGTCAGTCATCACATAAGCACTCTTCCTTTCCTCCCTCCCCTCATCATGGTCACCTGGAAAAATCCCAGTCCTGGTTAAACTCAACTGTCTGCTGAGTATGCCTAGGCCCAGACAGCTAAACTCGACTAGACAAACAAACACAAACACAATGCCTGATAGCTCACTTGAATTTAAATTTATCACCAGAAACTTCAGGTGGGTCCTTCATGATGCCTGGGAAGCATACTACATTCCTGTTATGGACTGACTGTCCTCTCAAAATGCTGAAGCCCTATAATATAATGGAATTATATTGGGAGATAGAGTCTTTGGGAGGTAATTATACTTAGGTGAGGTCATGAGAGTAGGGCTGCCAGGGCAGGATTAGTGCCAAGGGCATGCTCTCTCTCTCTCTGTGTCACATGAGGACACAGTGAGAAGGTGGCTCTCTGCAAGCCAGGAAGACAGCCCTCATCATGTCAGCACTCTCATCTTGGACTTCCCAGTCTCCAGAACTGTTAGAAATAAATGTCTGTTGTTTAAACCACTCGGTCTATTATTTTGTTCTAGCATCCTGAACTAACACATCTTCAGGTACACAGTCTCTCCCACTGTTCTGGACAACTCTCAAACCCTCCACTCTTCTCAAATTTTCAACACCTTCTCTCCCTCAGGTGAGCCTTAAGAGATGCAATCAGAAAAAACTATCATCAGCCCTCTGTACCACATCTGCTCTGACACCCTCTGCCTTCCACCTATTACTATAGATGAACTGTCTAAGCTCCAAGATCAGCTCATCCACTTTGTGTACCAGACCCTATCTCTTCCTAATGAGTCCAGAGCATTTCTTCAGCATTTCTTCCCTGCATCAATATTTACCTCTTTATTGGATCATTTCCATCACCATACAAAGCATGCTCTAATTTTTCTTATCCTAAATCTAACTCCCACATTACTCCTAGATGTTCCCACATTTCTAGAAGGTCTCTATAGTTATTTATATTTACCATCTCCAATTTTTCTTCCCCCATTTTCTCTTGAACCCATTTAAATCAGGCTTCTGTCCCAACCACTCCATTCATAAAGCTTTTGTTGGGGTATGCAGTCATCCATATTGCTAAATCTAACCTCAAAACTTATCTTCCTTGCCCAACTCCAACATTTGACCCTGCTGGTCACTCCCTCCTCCTTCACTTGGGTTCCAGGATTCCCCTTCTCCAGGTTTTCCCACTTCACTGGCTCTTCTTTTTGTCTCTTTGAGGGCTCATTTTTATCTCCCTGACAGGTTGACTTTGCCATGCCTCAGATTCAGTTCATGGTTTTCTTCATCAGCACTGATTAACTCTCAAATTTATATTTCAAGCCTGGACTTTTGCCCTGAACTCCAAACTACTATACTCAATATTTCTACTTGGATGTTTAATGGACAGCTCAAACTTTTCTCCCCCAAACTCAATTCTTATCTTTGTCACTCTTCCTGACTGCTTTCCTCCCAAGTTTCCCTATTTCAGTTGCCGGCAACTCCAAATCTTTCAGCTGCTCAGACCAAAAACCTTGGAATTATCCATGATCTTAAAACTCTTACCATCAACATCTAAACCATCAGCACTTTGCATGACTCTATCTTACATAAACACCCAGAATCCAATCATCTCCATCCTCTCAATGTGATCCAAGTGACTATCAACTCTTAACCTGGATTATTATGAGTCTCCTAACCACTCTCCCTCTTTCACCCATGCCTTCTCTATACTCGACAGAGAAACTATAGCAGTAATTCTTTTAAATCATGTCAGATCTGGGGCACCTGGGTGGCTCAGTTGGTTAAGTGCCTGCCTCCAGCTCAGGTCATGATCTCAAGGTCCTGAGATCAAGCCCCAGTTGGGCCCCCTGCTCAACGGGGAGTCTGCTTCTCCCTCTCCCTATGTCCTAACCCCCTCTCCCCCAGCTCATGCTCACTCTCTCTCAAATAAATAAATAAAATATTTTTTAAAAAGATGTCAGATTATGTCACTCTTGTATAAAACAGCCCAATGGTTTCCTATCTCACTAAAAGTCCAATCCCAAGGCCCTATACAATCCTCCCTAACTTCCACTTTAATTATCTGTTTGGCACTTATGACTTGGGATAATATATAATACACAACAAATTATTTATTTTGTGAGCTATAAGAAGACAAGGATTTCTTTCACTATACTTGTATAGTTCCTGGAACATAATAGGCACTCAATACACAATTGCAGAATGAATTAACAATTTATCATTTAAAGTGACAGGAAAGGCAAAAATTATTCATACTTTACTTTGGAAGGTATTTAAATGCTATTACATGCATTCAACATTATGAAAATTCAAAACATAAATTTACCTTAACTTAAAATTTGCCTTAATTTAGGCAGAAATAAAACTGTTATTTATTTATTTTTAAAAGTATGTGCTAAGAAAAATGCCACAAAAAGGGCAATTGGGCATATTTAACTTACTTAAAAGAAGAATAAATAATCCAAGTATTTCAGTCATGTCAATACAATTAATATGCTAATTCATAATCATTCTCATTTACCTCATGAAAATAATTGAGAATGGAGGAACTTTTTCTTTAATCACTGTATATCCCTGGTACCTGAGAGGGATCAGCATTTACTGAGTAGTTAATAAATATTTAATGGAATAAATAAAGTATTATATATGTGCTAGAAGATGCCAGTAATAATTATCATTAGTCAAATGGTATTTCTTCTAGGCCAAGACTCTTAATAAGAAAGAATTTGAGAAGTTATTTATTTCAACCCTGCTCCTAGCACCAGTATACTTTTTTTTTATTTTTTAAGATTTTTATTTCTTTGACAGAGAGAGAGATCACAAGTAGGCAGAGAGGCAGGCAGAGAGAGAGGAGGAAGCAGGCTCCTTGCTGAGCAGAGAGCCCGATGCAGGGCTCGATCCCAGGACCCTGGGACCACGACCCGAGCCGAAGGCAGAGGCTTTAACCAATTGAGCCACCCAGGTGCCCCAACCAGTATACTCTTTTAATATATCACTAGAAGGGGGTCTTTGGGCAACTGTTTCAACACTTTCAAGGAGATGTCACTACTTTTTACTTGCTCCTTTTATATGGAAAAAAATATAAACTCCTTTTTCTCGAAGTAAGTCTCCTGTGGTTTCTCCCAATGTCCTAGACCTGCTATCTGGAGCAAAACAAAAGTCCACTTACTCCTTTCTTCCCAGGGGTAGCCCTTCAAATGGCTGAGGATCATTTCATGCTCTCCTAAGTCTCCTCTATTCTCCATCTCCTTCCAGATGGAAGTGTTTTCAGGCTTTTCATCATGTGAGTTGCCCTCTTGTTTCATGCCTCAGTTGTTCAATGTGTCCCATTAAAATACTGTCTCCAGAATCCAGCAACCCATTGCAGAGAATAGAGATGCCTGTCAGTGTTTGGCAGTATACCAAAATGAGAAGCATTCTAGTATTACATTAGTTCTTTAGGAATCTGGTCATACTACTAACACATATTGAGCTGGCTAAACTCTTAGACCACTCTTGGTCTCTCCCATGCCATACTTGAGCAGTTCTTGTGGAAACTATGTGCAGACTTGGACATATCGCTATTAAATGTTATCAAATTATTTTATGGGCTAAGACTTATGAGTTCATCATAGAACCTACCTTTGTTGCTTTCATGGACCCCATGCGCACGTTCTGAACAGTTAAGAATTCAGTCTCAAACAAAATCAGATGAAGTAGAACCATTCCTATAAAATCAGCCAGCATATTCTTAATCCCTTTCTTTTAATTTGTCCCTTACTGAGCACCCGTCTTTTGGATAAATGAGATAATCTCCCCACATGAAAATGGGCATTCTTTGAAGATGGCCTGGATTTATCACTAGTTAGAATGACACTTGAAAGACAACTGGTCTTACCATCTAAATGATCAGCCAGAAAAAATGACCACATATCAACTGTTCTAAAATCAAAGAAACTGTTTTTTAGGAGACAGTTTTTCTTTAAGTCATAACTCACAATTACATTATAAAGCTTTCTTCATTTTACTTACTGAAATGTACATCTGGCAATTAGTTTAACATGGAGGATACCTCCAAAAGTTATGCTGCCTCAAGCTCTATGTGCTATGGGAGATTTGAAGGTTTGTAGTCATTGTTTTGATTTTTAATAGTAGAGGGGCATGGTTAGCCAAATTTTCTTTAATTAAAAGAAATTTTTGGGGCACCTGGGTAGCTCAGTGGTTTAAGCCTCTGCTTTCGGTTCAGGTCATGATCTCAGGCTCCTGGGATCAAGCCCCGAATCAGGCTCTCTGCTCAGCAGGGAGCCTGCTTCCCCCTCACCTCTCTCTGCCTGCTTCTCTGCCTACTTGTGATCCCTGTCAAATAAATAAAATCTTAGGAAAAAAAAAAAAGAAAAATTTTTTTCAGGTAAAATTACTGTTATCCCTCTGAAGGAATAAACTATAAGGTTTTGATTTATTGGTGTATCAAAGAATTTTCTGAGGAAAATATCACTCCTAACTCTGTGTACTCCCTTCTGGTCTCCTCTAAGATGTGGTGATCTTCTGTTCAAGTTCCAGTCCTATTTGAGCTCCTCACTTTTCAAATGATATCCAGCACATCCTCTCAACATTTACCTATGCTATTCCCCATGTATATTCCAAGCTTCCTTCCCACGGCTAATTCTTACTGATCCTTGAACTCCATCTCTTCACTTTTAGCACTATGACAAAATGACCTGATCTGAACCCTGGTCTTGTGAGTTCCAGGGCCATTTTTCAGGTCTCAAATTGGATACCATTTCCTCTGCTAAGTGTTCCCTGGCCCCTAAATCCAGGACACAGTTCAAGGAACCCTCAGTTTTCTCCATTCAAATACACTGGCTGTTGGAACTGTTCTAATTGACTGTTTCCACCATTAGGCTAAAAAGCTATGTGGGGACAAGGCTCCTAACTGAACACGCATCTGATATCTGGTCACCACTGTTTCCCCAAGGCCTCAGTTCCCACGGGCACCCAGCAGGCACTCAAGCATTTGAGAATGATATATCTCAGCAATAAATGGAAAACAAAGAATAGGTGTCTTCTTATTACTGGTTGAAGAATAATCTCTTGAGAGGGAGAAGTGGCTTCTCAATCAGTACCTTTCAAAAGGTCAGTTATGGAGGACTGTCAAGACACATAGGGCATCTACTCCTCTAATACCTTCCTCTAAATTCAGCCAGATTATCAGCGTCTAGAATACGGATCCAGCAATACTTATAGCACCACCCATTAGAAATTCTTCTATTACAGTGGGCTTCAGAGACGTTCTAAGAAATACCCCTACGAAACTCATCACTTTTATTACAAAAATACTATTCATCATGTAGTCTCTTCTCCAAAAGATACATGACAGTTTTTCCTTTGTCAGGTCTGTTTTGACTCAAATAACTGGCTTAGCTTTATGGGCACATTGACTATGCTCCTCTCAAGTTGGCTCTTCAGGAACTTTGGAGATCAGATTTGTGGGCTGCCTGCACCAAGCGTCCAATTTGCATTTTGTGTACTCTTATGCCAGCCTCCATCACCTTACTTCCCACCCACGTCTTTCTTCCTTACTTTAAATGATGCTATTTTGTTCATACATTTATAAGGCACCATGAATCGTTAAAAGGCTTATAAATATACACTTCCTTTTCCTTTGGTAGTTCTTTGTGTTCTAACACCATTCCCTAATTACAGACTCTCTAACAAAACTGTTAAGTGCTCCTGGTTTGTATTACTGGGACCTTGAGAAGTCACTTCATCTCTCCATGCTTCCTTAAAATGAGAATAACATATAGTAGACACTTCATGAGGTTAGTTATGAATTGATGGAAGTGAAGCACATAGAACTATGCCCTACACATACTGCTACCTAGGTATTAACTATTATCATCTTTATTACTCTCCAATTCACTGATTAAAATGACAACTAAAACAAGGAATGCCACTAATCTTTCTACTTTGACATTGACCCAACACTATGTTTATGCTGGTTCCAGACTTTGTCAGTGTCTTGCTCAAGTGACAGTTACAGACATTCTTCCACTGGCTAAAGTACATAAAGTTCCTATTTACATTAAAAAAATAGTTAAGCATAAATGCATATGCATAAAGCATAAGATAAATCATGTTAATATCAACCTAAAGGTAAGAATTTCTTAGAACTAAAGAGGTGGCTTCATGGAAGTTGAGTGGTAAAGGGCAAAGGAAGCTAACTGGTAGCATCTCATTACCTGATTTCAAGCTTTACTACAAAGCTGTGATCACCAAGACAGCATGGTACTGGCATCAAAACAGACACATAGACCAATGGAACAGAGTAGAGAGCCCAGATATGGACCCTCAACTCTATGGTCAAATAATTTTCGACAAAGCAGGAAAAAATATACAGTGGAAAAAAGACAGTCTCTTC